>CM049795.1:1164705-1230764 GCA_027422405.1 Ptychobarbus kaznakovi | reverse complement strand
CACATTGTTGTTGTTTATTATTATATAAATTATTATTTATTATTTATTTTTCAATATGGCTGAACAGCATATAATAATAATTATTATTAATCATTAGTAGTAGTAGTATTGAAAATATGTTGCACAGAATATGGCTGAGCAGCATATTATTATTATTATTATTATTTTAAAATAATTAGCTAAATAATGGAGTAAAGCAGAGTAGCACATTGTTGTTGTTATTATTTATTTATTATTATTATTATTTGAAAGTGTTATGAGCAGCATATAATAATAATAATAATTATTATTATTATAATAAAATAATTAGAGCTTGAAATAGCTGAGTAGCACCTTGTTGTTCATTGTTGTTATTATTAAATATTATGTTGCACAGCGTATGGCTGAGCAGTATATAATAATAATTATAATTGTTATTATTATTTGAAAATATGTTGCACAGAGTATAGCTGAGCAGCTTATTATTATTATTATTTTAAAATAATTAGCTTTATGGAGTAAAGCTGAGTAGCACTTTGTTGTTATTATTATAAATAATATGTTGCACAGAGTATGGCTGAGCAGCATATAATAATTATAATAATAACAATAACTATTATTATTTTTATTAGAAAATATTATGGTGCACAGAGTATAGCTGAGCAGCTTATTATTATTATTAGTATTTAAAAAATATTATCTTGCACAGAGTATGGTTGAGCAGCATATAATAATAATAATTATTATTATTAGAAAATATTATGGTGCACAGTATGGCTGAGCAGCATATGATAATAATTATGCTTGTTTGTCTTGTCACCTCTTTAAATAAAAAAATTAATAATTTGAATAATGATAATTTCAACTCAAATCAATATGTCTATCCATGTATTTGTTTATTTAGTTAGTATCTGTAAAAACTTCTTTCATGGCTACTCACCAAATAAACGTGTAATGTCAGTCAGCAGCTTTAGGTTTATTCTGCAGTACTCACTGGGTGTTACGCTAGCCCTTGTATAACCACTCGACCATGAAGTAGTTTTAAGTTCATCAGCTGCGTTAGTTCAATATCTTGCTAGAATTGAAAGTCTTTTACAGTTCAAATAACACTGTCTTGGACCGTTTAATCAATAGCTTAAGACTAGCATTTTAGTGGCAAAGACTTGTGGTAAAGTGGCTACTGTGAAATGATTCCTCATGTGTTAGTTGGTCATGTGTGTGTTCACAGTGCGGTGCCTTTGCTCGGCTACCTCCCTCAGGACCTGATCGGTACCTCAGTTCTGACCTGCCTACATCCAGACGACCGCCTGCTCATGCTGGCCATGCACCGCAAAAGTATGCACGACTTTTCTACATTGTAAAGTCTTTATCAGACTTGTATAAGGTCTTAATCAAATTTGTCCTGATCCCTCCAGTTGTGAAGTACGCTGGCCAGCGGCCGTTTGAACACTCGCCCATCCGCTTTCGGTGTCAGAATGGCGACTACATTACCCTGGACTCCAGCTGGTCCAGCTTCATCAACCCTTGGAGCCGTAAGGTGGCCTTCATCATCGGCAGGCACAAAGTTCGCATGTAAGCGCCGGCTCAAGAGTGCGCCAGTTGTGTTGTGTGTCCAAACACTGACGTTTGCTCATACAGAAGCACTTGTTTTTGTGTGTCTTCTCTGTAGTGGACCTCTGAATGAGGATGTTTTTGCCACGCGGAGTAAAGCGGAGCAGCCGATCATGTGTGAGGACGTTAAAGAGCTGCAAGCCATGATCCACAAGCTCTTCCTTCAGGTGAGGGATCACTAAATCCACAGAGGACAAGCCACATTAGCAAGCTTTTTGCAGGTCAGTTGTTCAAAAGTGACAGTAAAGACATTTATAATAAAGCTCATTTTTATTTTGAACTTTTTATTCATGAAAGAATCCTGAAAAAATGCATTGATTTTCTCCAAAATATTAAGCAGCAAAAATCATGCAACACCAAACACTGAAATTATGGCTGTTGAAAATTCAGTACTTAAAATTCAGCTTTGCATCTCAGGAATAAATTACATTTAATATGCTAAGATAAAAAAACAGTTATTTTAAATTCTAATAATATTACACAACATTACAGTTTTTACTGTATTTTTAATCAAATGCAGATTGTGAGTATAAGAGACTTCTCACTGACCCCGATCCTTGTTAAACTACGTCTGAATAGTTTTGCATGGATGACTTGTGTGAGGAACAGACCCAAAATACATAAAAGCTGTAAAAAAAAAAAAAAAAAAAAACCTAAAATTAATCGCCAAAAATTGAACTCTTAAACTTAAAAAAATACTATAATTGTAATAATTAAACTTAAATTATTTTATTTTATTTAAATTGTAATAATTTACCTAAAACTAGTAAAAATTAATTTTAATATTTAAAAAGAACAAAAATTCAAACTGAAACAGTAACAAAATTACTAGAAATTAAAGTAAAATTTGTATATTAAAATATGAATAGAATCTAAATAATGCTAAAATAGCACTGCTTCATATGTGGCATCACTACAGTTCTGAGCTGCTGGTTTGCGTTTTGATCGTTATCTGTATTTCTCACAGCCGGTTCATAATAATGGATCCAGTGGCTATGGCAGTCTGGGTAGTAACGGCTCTCACGAGCACTACATCAGTGTGGCGTCGTCCAGCGACAGTAACGGAAACCTCTGGGAGGATTCGCACAGAGAACCGGTACGTCTGAATGTGCAGGTAAAGACATGTTGGTTTGACTGGACCGTACGATGGATCTTTCCTCTTTCAGATGACATTGCAGCAGTTTTGTGCTGATGTTAATAAAGTGAAGAACTGGGGCCAGCAGGCGTATCTGGACTCCCGGAGGAAGCTCACACCTTTAGGGCCAGCCACTGCAGGTCTGGAGCATGACTTTTCTGCATCTGTCTTCAGTCATCTCATCAAAACATCTTGAAGTAATCATATTTGAACGGTGTGTTCCCATCAGTGGCGGCAGCAGGCGCTCATCCTAACACTAGTCAGGGTTTGGGAATTCGACATCATCTAAAGCAGTCTCTACAAGAAGCGCGGAAACAGCCACATATTCCATCCTACCAGCAGATCAACTGTGTGGACAGCATCATCAGGTGAGGTTCAATTTGATCACTAATTTAAATATGCAGTCCACTTTAGATATTACATAATTTAAATATAAATACTATATACACTAGCTGAAACCGGCTTTCATAGAAATAAAATATATAAATAAAATAATTCATTCTTTGCCACTAGGTGCCGTTTTTGTAGCATTACAAGCTCACAAACACTGCTTTAAATTAAATCGACCAATCACTGCAGATTAGTGTCACGGGTTTGGAAAAATGACTCGTTGAGCGAATCGTTTGGGAGTCGTTGAGCAAATAAGGTAAAAATAAATGCATATTATAAGAAAATTAAGTGTTTTTTTTACCTTGGATGCATGTCAGCTGTTGTTGGGAACAAACAAACCAAATATGAACTTTTCATAACCCCTAATAGGGACACTTATAAAAAAATTATAATAAAAATAATTCAAAGTCAAATAATAAAATAATGTACACTAATAAAATAATTTAAAATACAATAATTACAATAATAATAATTTAAATTTATAATAAAAAAAAGTTTGTGTTAAATAACAGTTTAGTAATACATTTTATTGGATAACATAGCAAATTAAATACATTTTCTATAATAATGAACATTAAATTTAAAATAAATAATGAATAAATTAAAAACAATGCATTTTTGACATTATCATTCATTTGTGTGTAGCCAGTTATCCGTTTATGGAGGATTGTGTTTTTCCTTCTCTAGATATCTGGAGAGCTGTGCGACATCTGCTCTGAAACGAAAGAGCGAATCTATGTCCATAGCTACATCGTCATCTTCCTCCATGTCTGAGGAAGACAAACCTGCAGCGGCCGCACATGAAGACACTGTGAACGCAGACGGTAAGACCCCTCGAAGTCCATCCCAAGCCTTTCTGTACCCTCCTAAAACCCTGCACAGATTCTGACGTCTTTCTCCTGCAGAAGCTGCGCTCGAGGGCGCCGGTGCTCTGGACAGCCAGGTGTCTGCGGGTTCGGTGGTGGGAGCGCCGCTCACAGACATCACAATCTCCACAGAAGCCATGAGCGTGGTGTCTGTCACCAGTCAGTGCAGTTACAGCAGCACCATAGTGCACGTGCCCCAGCCCGAGTCAGGTGAGTGCACACACATACAGTGACCCAAAATGTGTTTGGCCAGTTAAACCAGACTTAAAGGGATAGTTCACCCAAAATTAAAATGTTGTCATTAATTACTCACCCTCATGTCGCTCCAGACCCGTAAGACCTTCGTTCATCTTCGGAACACAAATTAAGATGTTTTTGATTAAATCAGATAGCTATCAGACCCTCCATAGACAGCAATGCACTGAAAAGTTCCAGTCCAGAAATGTAGTAAAGACATCGGTAACAGCATCCATGTGCATCAGTGGCTCAACTTTTTTTTGTTGCACGAAGAAAACAAAAATAACATAATTTACTCAACCATTCTTCTCCCCGAGTTATGTTTCTGCCATTTTAGAGAGTATCTCCATGCATACGCACGCTTTCCCCCGAACGTTAACAACGCTGCTTACCTCAAATACATTCTTGGGTACTCTCCAAAATGGCGGAAGACGTAACTCGGAGTAGAAGAATGGTTATGTTATTATTATTATTACTATGTAAATTATGTTATCTTTGTTTTCTTTCTGAATAGAGGGAAATAGATCAGTTCTGGGGCACTATTGACTTCCATATAATTTTTTCCCCTACTATGGAAGTCAATGGTGCCCAAAAACAGCCTGATTACAAACTTTCTTCAAAATATCTTCCTTTGTGTTTGGCAGAACAAAGATATTTTTTGCTGAAACTGTGGTCCTTGTTGATTCATAAAATGCAAGTCAGCAGCACCATTTTTGAGAATAAATATAAATATGATTTATTGAGGTCTTATGAAGTGAAAAAATTGGCTCTTAAGAAACTAACTTTTTTTAACAACCTTATTACCTATAATCCAAGAGCCGCAGGCACGACGTAGTTTCACAATTGATTATTAACAAGATCAACCTCCCCTCGGGCCGAAGACCGATTAACTAAATAATGTTCAGTTTCTTGCACAGACCAATCATTTCACTTCATAAGACCCCAATATATCGTCAGGAGCCATGGGCATTAATTTTGTGTTCCTTGATATGCTTTTTTTATTCTCAAAATCGGGCAGCTGCTGACTTGCATTTTATGAATCACCTACATCTGGATGGCCTGAGGTTGAGAACATTTTCAAAACAAAAATAAGTTTCTAGGCCCGTTGATCACCTGCGTCTGCCGCTTATCTTCTTCCAGAGGTCACTGCCTTAGAAGATGCTCCAATGGGTAGTGAGCCAACAGACTCCGCCCCCGCCCCCAGCACCTCCTCAGTGGCTCAAGAGGAGTTACTCGTGCTGGGTCTTACTAAAGAGGTGCTGTCGGCCCACACACAGAATGAGGAGCAACAATTTGTGGATCGTTTCCAACATCGTATCCTGCAGAGTCCCTACAGCTCCTACCTCCAGCAGGACAACAGCAGCAAGGCCCCTTCTCATCACAGAGGTGTGTGTGTGTGTGTGTGTGTGTGTGTGTGTGTGTGTGTGTGTGTGTGTGTGTGTGTGTGTGTGTGTGTGTGTGTGTGTGTGTGTGTGTGTGTGTGTGTGTGTGTGTAGTGTGTGTGTGTGTGTGTTGGTGTGTGTGTGTGTGTGTGTGTGTGTGAGTGTGAGTGTGGAGTGTGTGTGCGTGGTGTGTGTGTGTGTGTGTGTTGTGTGTGCGCGTGTGTGCGCGCGTGCGTGCCAAGTCATAATGTTATTGGAAAATCCAACAAATTAAATATTGTTTTATAATAATCTTTAATTGAATACTTTACTTAAATTAAAAGTACATAAGTTAATAATCAGTATATTATATTAAATTATATTTTGTATTACTGTAAAATAACTATATAATGTCTATAATTGTACATTCTAGCATTTTTATTTATAATTAAACAAAATGTTAAGTTAAAAGATATAGTTATAAGATAAGCACAATCTCATATTAATGCTGTCTAAGTGGTACCCTATAAAGCTATCCATGGACGTGTTTTTCTAGTATAATTGAAATACTTAATAATTAGTGCTTTGATGTATGAATTTCAAGATTTCATTAACATTTTAGTTATTAAAAAATGTTTTGTGCATGGTTGACATTAAAGCAATACAATACTAATACGAACAATTCAAATAAATACAGACCCCTTCCCCATGCATAAAATTCAATCAGATTATGGTCTGTATTTAGCATGATAGTACTGACGTCTCGCATGCAGTGGTATAATTTTGTGTTGAGACCAGGGGTGTCGCTAGACCCCTTTTACTGGGGCACGTACCCCAGTAGAAATCTCAAGTTTAAGTTTTTACAATTTACTTTATTTGTTAGTGTATTCATTTACATCGATAATAGTGGCAAAAAAATATGCAATGTAGTAACTTAATTCACATTCCAGCGCGAATATGAATGTGATTGGCTCATGCGATAAATCCCGCCTCTTGTTTTCGTGCGAGATCTCGGCCTGAATGAAGAAAATGATGGCGTTATTGACTATATAATTATGTAAGTAAACAAAACTCACCCGCTTAGATATCACTGCGATGTGTCACATCACAATAGAACTTGAAATGGCCTGAAAACGTGATGACCGTGTCAGTCAGTGAGCATTCAGCGGGATGAAATGAAAGATGTATCTTCATGTCTGTGACAGTGTTTACAGTGCTTTTATGACGATGACTCATCAGTGTCTTAAGTGAAAATAGTGGGTGGAAAATACTGTTTGAAATGAGTAGTATAAACAGCTATTTTAACATAGTGTAAATAGAATCTATAGTTATTTGCACTTAGTGTAAATAGCATCTAACTAAGATTAATAAATGCCGTAGAAGTATTGTTCATTCTTAGTTCATGCTAACTAATGTTAGCCTAACTAATGAAGTCTTTCCAACATATCGGTCAAATTGTTACTGCCTTTCGTTATTATTTTGGAATAAATGTAAAAATGCATAAAAACACTATGAAATGTATAATTATTATTTAAAATAGTTAATAAAATACAAAAAATTAAGTGTAACCGGGACATGAATTTGTTATATATATACTGTATATAACTGCCTCCTCATTTTAAAACACCACCACACGCCGCTAGTGCTATTATAGGAAGTACAATTTAATGCTCAAAAAATGAACCAACCTTGTTTGGACTTGGCTGAGAAACCGGGAATGCCTTTGTTTGTTTTTTTATTAAATATGCTCTTTATATAAGTTGCAGCCATAAAATGACTGGTTTCTTGAAATATTGTAATTGTAAATTCTTGAAAAGATGTAATTAGTCATTGTTATCATTGTGTAATGTAGTAGAATGCAGATGTGCAAGAAACAATTCTCTCTGCTTTTATTATTTCCATACAGTGTATGCCATTTATGCCGTAAACAATGTAAATGTTCATGTTAGTATGTTAATGATTCTTAAAATTTTTCAACATACATGTTTACCTTCCTCAGTATTGTTGCACTGTAAGTATAGGGATTTAAGCTAGTGAAGTTTGTACTGTGCATTGTGTTGCACACTTCTTGCACACAGCAGGCTTTCAAGAAAAAAGTGATAGAAAAAGTAATGGGGGCTTGTGCCCCAGTAGAGCTTTAGGTCTTGCAACGCCACTGGTTGAGACACATTAACACTCCTTTTCCATCTACTCTCAGCTGATGTCGTGCGTCCTCCGAACAAACACAAGCGT
Organism: Ptychobarbus kaznakovi; assembly: GCA_027422405.1. NCBI lineage: Eukaryota > Metazoa > Chordata > Actinopteri > Cypriniformes > Cyprinidae > Ptychobarbus > Ptychobarbus kaznakovi. The sequence goes on along the minus strand of CM049795.1, from coordinate 1,222,953 downwards.
CCCAAACCAGAAGACTCTCCGACAGCTATGGCTCCCAGCCGGGCAACTACTGGTCACTTCCCGGCCCAACAGGAGCGCCTTATTCCTCCTGGCCTTCCTCAGAGTCCTCTCAGCCTGGCTTTGTGCCGCCCATGGCAGTGCCCATGCAAACGACCCCTTACTTCAGCATGGTCGGTGCGGATCAGCAGCCCATAGTGGTCCAGCCTGACCAAGGTGTCCAGAACCTCCAACCCATGCATCCCATGACTCCCATGATGGTCGTCCTGCTTCCTAGCTACCCCATGTACCCCGGGGACAATGGCATGTACCTGCAGGGGATGTCCGTACCGGCGCCTGGAGTCGTTCCCCAGCCTCCCTTTAATATGAGCGGCTACGTCTCACCTGGTGGACACGTGCCACATGGGTCTCCGTCGCAGGGCCATCCTCCAGGTCCCACCGTCACAGGAGTCGGGATGGCACAGGGTGCCTCGGCGGAGGTCGATTCAATACCCACCCCCTGGTTTGGGGAAGACCTTGATGCAGCACAGCCCACGGCGCTCTTCTCCAGCTCCCGTTCCAGCTCGCCCATCCAGCTGAACTTACTCCAGGAGGAGCTGACCAAGCCCAAAGAAGCCCTGAACAGCACTGGTCCAGAGATTCTGCACAAGCACCAGGCCAAAGAGGTGAGACCAACTGACATCAGAAGTGACATGATTTACTCTCTCTGAAGCTATTTTAAATATTTTTGTAATTATTATGCCTGCATCTTTTATGACCTGATATTAAGTTGTGTTAATTATTAATAAAATACTTAAAAAAAATTTTGAGTAAAATGTTAAAATATATATTAAATTCTTATAAAATGTAATAAAATAAAATAAAAGAGACTGGATAGACCATTTGTTAAATTATTATTTAAAGTACTTAAAAAAATTAAGTACAATTTTTTTTCAAACATTTGTAAAAAAAAAAAAAAATCATGTGAAAGAAAAATTATGTCACTATAATAATGATTATTAAAATATGTAGGTAAAATGTATTCGAAATATATATTTAAAATATCAAAAGTTTATATAAGTGCCTTAAAGGTCCAGTTATGTTGCTATAACAATTATTAACTATTTGAAGTGAAATATTCAAATATATTAACATTCTTGTAAAAATGTATATGAAAATTATTTTTTTATAAAATATATATTTTGTAAAAAATTATTTTAAAAGGCCTTAAGAGACCAAATACGTAATTGAATTACTATCTATCTATAGATAGATACACACACACATAATAGTGCTGTCAAAATAATGATTAATCGCATCCAAAATAAAACATTTTGTTTACATAATATGTGTGTGTATTGTATATATTTATATGTATATATTGTAAAAATATACACAAATACATAGAGCTGTGCAATTAATCGAAATTCAGTTTCAATTTCAGCCTCCAGCGATTATGAAAATACAATAATTATAAATAATAATGAATAAAATAAATAACAATGACTATTGCGCCCATTCTGCCCCTTCAGCAGGGCGCTTTCACTCCTCCAAAAAGCCCATGTCACATGCAAAATAAAATCATGTAACGTGACTTTTGCAATATGGGACGTGCCTGAGTTATTAAAGTTGATTAGATGTATTAATGTTTTTAAAAAGCACGAAAGAGAACAAGCGCTGTTCCTCAGGAGGATATCCGTGTGTGCGCTCAGAGACGGAGCAGAGCACGGACATGTAAAGTTATCTTTTAGCTGAACGTACGCGCCTAAATGTGTCAAAAAAATTGTCAAAATGCAGCGCTTAGTGATTATTCACGTAAGCCCTCGTCGGTTATGTAATAAATGAATGTAAACAGATGACTGAAATACGCATGTGACAGTAAATTGGATCCGTGCGGCTCTTAAAGTGTCAGCGGGCTATATTCCTGCTCCGACTGTGTGCTTAATATTAATAAAACCACAAAAGACAAAGAGAAAATCACTCACTGCTCTTCACAGAAGGTCTTTTGTAGCTTTAATAACAAACAAAGGAAGTTTAGTTCTTACAGTGAAGACTATGCTGTTTTGTTTTACCTTTGATTATTCAATTTCTATAGCTGTTAACTGGATACTTTAGATTTGCATTAAAACACATTTGTTTGGTTATATGGCCCACTAATAATCGTGTTAAATAATCGTGATTACAATATTGACCAAAATAATCGTGATTATGATTTTTGTCATAATCGAGCAGCCCTACGACATACATATATATATATATATATATATGTATATTAGTGCTGTCAATCGATACATTTTTTTACTAATTAATCGCACATTTTTAGGATAGGATTGGATAGGATGTGAGGTATGGCCGAATTTGTGCTCTGCATTTCACCCATCCAAGTGCACACACACACACACACACACACACACACACACACACCACACACACACACACACCACACCGGCCCTGTCCCAAATCTACATGAACACCCCATAACACTTGGTGTACACTTGCGGTCTTACGGACTTACAATGGCCATCACGTGCACGTGTTCGCTAAGTCAACAAGGGCGTAGGGTGTCCCATTTATAGTTTTTACGGGGCGAGCTCCGCAGCAGACTTCTACCCGACAGTCAAAGTGGCATTACGTCCCGAAAGTGCGGACTCAGAGGAAGACCGCGAGGGCTTAGGGTGCCATTTGGGACAGGGCCACCATGAACACACACCCGGAGCAGTGAGCAGCTGTATTGCTGCGGCGCCTGGGGAGCAGTTGGGGGTTCGGTGCCTTTTCTAAGGGGTCTCATCTCAGTCGTGGTATTGAGGATGGAAAGGGTTATTCTGTGTATTCACTCCTCCCACCTACAATCCCTGCTGGTACCAAAACTCGAACCCGCAACCTTTGGGTTACAAGTCCGACTCTTACCATTAGGCCACGACTGCCATGATTTATATTGTATTTATATATAAATCATATTTCTTAAATATATACATATAAATTTACATAACACACGCATATATTACGTAAACACAAACTTATTTTGGATGTGAATAATCATGATTAATTGATTTGACAGCAGTAATCTACATACATACAAAAATAGTTGTCGTGAAAGGGCCTTTAACTAATAAATTATGCATACTTTAGTTTCTTTTGTAGCATACTTAATGATTAGTAATTAGTTTTACTAATGAAGCTAAAGTGTGAATGAAGTAAATGGATTAATCAGCATGACTGTTTCTCTGCTCATAGGAGTACGCTCCCAGCGAGTCGGCTAACCAAGACACCCATTCTACCTCTAGTGAAATGCTTGACCAGTTTCTACAGGAGGACGCCCGCTCAGGAACCGGCTCCAACGCCTCGGGCAGTGGCTCCGGAGAGTCGGGAGGCTCTCTGGGCTCCGGGTCGGGACTCTGTTCTAACGGAAGCATCCACCAGCCATACCGGTGCTGTTCAAAATTAATCTTCCATGACACGTAATGTCGAGTGGAGAGAATCATGCATGTCTTTTTGGCATTGAATTTCCATTTCAGCTGAATAAATAGGCTTTCCGTTGATGTATGATTTGTTAGGATAGGACAGTATTTGGCCGACATACAACTATTTGAAAATCAACTATTTGAGGGTGCAAAAATATAAAAAATTGAGTAAAACTCCTTTTAAATTTGTCCAAATGAAGTCCTTAGCAATGCATATTACTAATTAAAAATCTAATTTTGATATATTTACTGTAGGAAATTTACTAAATATTTTCAGGGAACACTTAATATCCTAATGATTTTTGGCATGAAAGAAAAATCTATAATTTTGACCCATACACTGTATTGTTGACTATTGCTAAAAATATACCCGTGCTACTTATGTCTGGTTTTGTGGTTCAGGGTCACATTTATTAAATTGCATATCCACCACAAAATAGCATCTTTATGTTGATTAGGGCTGGTCCGATAATAAATCGATGCAGAATCGATTCAGAGATTTTCCGAATGCATCCTCTGGAATCGATTCTGAGCGTAGATTTGAACAGCAGATGGCGCTGCATGCTTTAGAAACAGCCGTACTCTGCTTGTTTCCAAATCCTTACACACACTTGCACCTAAAATAATCATTTTTAAAATTCGAAAAGCTTGAAACGAATTACAAGGGTGTTCACAGTGGGATGTGTTTACATTAATCTCGCGTCATAAAAGCATTCTGAGCCGAGGTGTAATTACAGACTCAGCCGAATGCACAAGCGCTCTTCTTCATGAGCATTTGAGTGTGCGGATAAAAACTAGAGTAAAGCATCATCTGCTGTTAAAATCAAGCTCGGAATCGATTACAGAGGAATCGCGATGCATTCGGAAAATCTCAGAATCGATTGTGCATCGATTTATTGTTCCCAGCCCTAATGTTGATGGTGTTTAGAGACACCTACTTTCTACTACATAAACATCTTACAGAAGATTATTTTAATGGAAATTCAATTCAATTCAATAATGCAATTGCTGACACTCTTTTGTTCCTATAAGACTTCTCCACGATTTCATTAAACTGACCCCCAACATTTCACGTTCACAGGCAGCAGCAACAGCAGCATGTACTTCGCCAGCGACGATTCATCGGGCATGCCGTGGAAAGCGCACAAGTCTGCGGAGACTCAGGAACTGGAGCGTACGACCTTCAGAAAGCACGTGGACAATCCGTTATGGAGCATGATCAAGCAGACGCCTGAACCTGTCATGATGACCTATCAGATCAGTCCCAGGTACCAGACCAGGAACATTGCTCCCTCTCTCTTTCTCTGAATCCCGGGTTCCCGCTCATTCCTCTGAGAAACATGACATCCTGAGCATCTCTTTCCACAGGAGAAAGAGATAGCGCTGCCAGGCTCTCACGCTGAGGTAGTTATAATCAAGCTAAATGTCTCACTGCACTGTCAGCGGTGAGGTAGGTGACTCCAGGTGACGGTGCACAGTCAGTACGCTTACATGGACAACAATATTCAGATTTTAACACGATTAAGACAATACTCTGATAGAAAATCTACCATGTAAACAGAGATTTTTGATTACCTTAATCCAGCTAAAGTCATACTCGAAGTAAACACAAATCGAATTAAGAGTATTCCGATTTTATTCGCATTATTGAAGTGCAGTATAGACATGTATACAACTTAATCACACTATTACAGTTTACAGGATACACACACCGCAGTGGTCAACCGTTTGACGGCAAACAAAAGAGCATCACAAATAATTAACTGCACGTGAAGCTTTCAGTAAATCATAAAATGAAACACCCAAAACTGTATATGGCATCATAATGAATGAATGTGAATGATGCATTTAATAGCGCTTTTTTGTGTAATTGTTGTACACCAAAGCGCTTTAAAAATGTGGGGGGGTCTCTCCTCAACCACCACCAGTTGCAGCATATTGGATGTGACGGCTGCCAAGGACAACGGCGCCAATGCGCTCACCACACAACAGCTACAGGGAGAGGAGAGAGAGAGATTCAATCAAGGATGGGGATTATTAGGAGGCCATGTTGACGGGCCATGTGGGAGCGGACAACGGGGTCACCCTACTCTTTACGAGAAGTGCCATGGTTTTTTAATGACCACAGAGAGTGACCTCGGTTTAATCTCATCCGAAAGAATCGTGACAGTGTGTCCCCGTCATTATGGGGCGTTAGGACCACACAGACAACAGGGTGAGCACCCCGCTGGTTCTCATCACCTTTTTCACAGCAACCTATTTTCTCAAGGTCCCCATCCAGTAAAGGTCAACCCTGGGCTTCAGTGGGCAACATCTTGGGCTGCAGGGTGAGGGCTGCTGCTACTAACAAAGACGAACTTTGTTATGTGTGAAATTCTGGGTTGGACGTCGGTTAGCGTCGATGGGGATGTAATGAGTGTGCTACTCATCTACATACCTGTAAACGGGACATGAAAGGACTTTCTAATATATGGAAAACATAATCATAGTATTGTCTTATTCAGAATAAGTGAAATAATTAGATCACTGATGTCCATGTAAACATAGTCAATGAGACCTGTGTTAAAGAGCTTGATGAAGTGATGCAAGTATCTGATTATGGATCAGATCTGCCAGGCCTAGATGTTGTTAGAGTATTACGATGAGGGCTGCAAAACGATTAATCGTGATTAATCGCATTCAAAATAAAAGTTTGTTTTTAATTTATATATACATTTTATACAAGTGTATATATATTGTGACGAGTCGGCTGCCTCCCCCTAATTATCAGCATCTCCCCGTCCCTTAATCGCCGCCCTTCACCAGGCTCCCGACGGGAGTGGGTGTGTGAGAGAGGAGGGGCGCTGAAACAGCCAGGTCTGGCGGCGTGTGATGAGGCACACCTGAAGTGAATGGAGCCTCATCACCGCCGCTGTTATATGCCGAGTGCGCCTCTCCTCTGGAGACCGGTCTCTTCCCCGTGCATGCACGCTGGTGTCCTCGTGGGTCCAGGAAGGGAGCGTGAGAGAGAGCAAGTGCCGCACCCGTTTACACGGCTGACGGGCCAGGATGCCGGGCCGTATAGTCCCTGGAGGGGCCGTGGGCCGAAGGAGGATGAAGCCGCTAGGAGAAGCCGCCGCCCCTCGCGCTCCGGACCCGAGAGGGGAGCCCGTGCGGCCGCCGGACTCCGCCCCTTACCTGGACCCTTCCTTCCAGAACACTGCCCCTCCTTCACAACCCGCGCAGCACGACGAGGACACCAGATCCCCCTGTTTATTTTGGACACTTCATCCCCTTTGGACACTTTATTTTATTATTTCTGTTCAATAAAAGCCTCTCCGAGGCCTGACGCCACACCCACTGTGTCTGTCGTTTGCTCCTCGCGCCACAATATACATACAAATATTTTTTTAAATATACATATGTGTGTGTATTTCTAAATACGTAATACGATTGAGGCGGTGTGAGTTTTATTCTGTGTGTGTGGACATCCATGCAGGGATCAGGCGCAGGTTCTTCAGGAAGACCGGGAGAAGCTGCTTCTGATGGAGCCCATGCAGCCCTGCTTCACCCAGGACCAGATGAAGGAGCTGACCGAGGTTCATCCCTGGATCCATCAGCACACGGTCTCACAGGAGATCAACGCACAGGTCTGCAACTTCTCATTTACGTGCATATCAAGCATATGTAACGTTATAGGCCAATATTTGAGATGGTCTGCTGATAGCTGGCTGCTTGTCCAATTAACAGAGGAGCAATTATGCATTTTTCTACATATGGCACTTTCAATAGTGCTTGGATCTGAATTTAATAAAACAAAAATGATCTACAGTGAGTGAAAGGAGATGCTTGACTTTCAGAAAATTAAGTAATTCCTTATCAGCAGTTATTGTTGTCTCTGGATGCTATTATATATATTAACTAACATATAGCATGGAAAATAGTATCCAGAGACAAAAAAAAATATATATATATATATATATAGTATTAGTAATTTTTGCATTTTAAGACTTAATATTCAGTTTTGTTTTTTGTTTTTTTATTAGTTGTTAATTTATTCGTTTTAAATGTCTATATGGTTTTTAATAATTGTTATTATAGTTTTAGTTATTTTAGTACATCAAGTTAGGCTAGATGTTGCTTTGAAAACTAGCTGAATATAAAAATTGAATTTGATTTCAAGTAAAAATATTTGTATTTCAAGGGGGAAAAATGCATGGTTTTAGTTTTAGTTAATTATAATGCTCCTTCTCATCAGGACCTTGTGTGTTTTATTTTACATTTATTTAATATCTGGTTTGCAACTCTGTTAACAACATTTTTTAATATGTCCAAATTACATGTTAAATAAATAATGCAAAATATGAAAAATAATTACAAATATTTTAGCTACACTGTGTCCTTGTTACAGTGTAAGTATACATTTAAGTACTGAGTAATATTAATTAACTACATGTATTGTACTTACAGTATGGCTAGGGTTGGGTTTAGGGTTACTTGCATGTAATTATGCATAATTTATTGTTATTATAATAACATGTAGACCTTAAAATAAAGTGTTACTGTGTTTTTCTATAATTAACTTGATAGATATTCATCTAAATATATGTTAAGATGATAGGATTTGTTTTAATCACTACCAGTTGTTGGATCCAGTCAGAAAGATCACTGAGGGTCTAGTATTCCTGCTATATTAATATTTTCCACTAAGTTTGGGGTCGGAAAGGTTTTTGTAAGAACTCTCTTATTCTCACCAGTGTAAAATAAATATTTAAAATGTAATTCATTCCTGAATTTTCTGCATCTTTACTCCAGGCTTCGGTGTCACATGATCCTTCAGAAATCAGTCTAATATGCTGACTTGCTGCTTTGCATCATTCGACCTCTATCTTCATTGTGTTTCATCATGATCTAATATATGTATTTCTGTTTTTAGTGTTGTGTGAGTTTTACCCCCATGGAACTGGACGAGGAACTGAATCTTCAGACTGACTCTCCAAACCCTCCGACTCCTGACCGCTCCCGTCCGTCTCAGGACACCAGACCCAACACAGACACCTGACCGCAGACCCTGCTGGACCTCTGGCCTTCTGGGACTCAGTGATCCTTCTGCTCTCAGCTGGGAATCGTGGGAATAGTCTCATATTTCCTCCTGAAGTCACGAAACGAGGCGAGCCCTTTGCACTCGTTCAGACCATGTCAGTGTGAGTTTGGACACTCGCAGGAGTCGGACCGTGAGCGGCGGTCGTTAAATGACCGTGCATTTCTCTCTGATGTTCTCCGTTACAGTCCATGGACCCAAACAACTGTGAATATCAGACTATAATTTGGTAGTGTAGGTTGTATTTTTTTAAACTGTTGCCCAACTGTTTTTTTCTAAGAAAGGTTTTTAATGAATAATGTGTCCTCTACTGAATCTTGCAGGCTCATGAGGGTTCATGATCTCCCAGAAGTACCTGTAATGAGTTTCCTGACCACTTGCGCAGATGTAAATGCGTTTAAATGTCCCACAATGCTGCAACATCCTGTGCAGTTACTAAAGAACACAAGCACTCACTGCCAAAAACTAAAAGCGTCTACGAATGGAAATGAATGATATTTGGTCCAGAGCACAAAGATCTTCATTCCTTATTGAGCTCATCCAATCCGAACGGATAATTAGTATGAGGCCTTAAATGCGTTTTTCCGTCAGTGTGTTTGTTCATGTTTCTGTTCTCAGTTTCAAATGTTTCTTCCGCTGTACATGTGACTGAATGTCGTACTATGGTATAAAACTAAAGTAATGGTGGAATTGGAATATGCAGACATTTTTCTCTTGTGAATGTTGGGTTGATAGCTGACTTTAAAAAATAAAATATTGCATTTAAAAAATTATGACCATTTTAGGACCATTTATTTTCATTTTGTGAATTTGGGAGAAAAATCTAATTAATTGTGAAAATGCAAAAATAGTCATGCATTCTTAATGGTTCTTAAAATTAATAATTTCTATATTTTAAATGTATTTTTATGTATTATTATATTTTTTTTCTGATATTTCTGTTGAATTGTGACCTAAACACTCTCAGAAAAAAGGTACAATAGCTGTCACTGGGGCAATACCCTTTAAAAGGTACACCTTTGTATCTTATTTATCACTACAGGGTCAATATTAGTACCTCAAAGGTATATATTAGTATCTGTACCTTTTATTTCTGAGAGCGTAAATATTTAAAACTTCTCAAATCCATCATAAAGTACCCAAAAAAGATACACTGCCATTTACCGTATGATTTTCACCAACCCTCATTTTCTGTTATCTTGTCTGTTTTTATTATTTATTTGTGTGGTGTGTGTGTTGTGTGTGTGTCGTGTGTTACGTGTGTGTGTGTGTGTGTGTTGTGTGTGTTTTGTGTGTGTGTGTGTGTGTGTGTGTGTGTGTGTGTGTTGTGTGTGGTGTGTGTGTGTGTGTGTGTGATGTGTGTGTGTGTGTGTGTGTTTGTGTGTGTGCGTGTGGCGTGTGTAGCGTGACTGTTGCGTAGTGTGCGTGCGTGCGTGCCGCGTGACGTTGTCTCTTTCTGTTTTTTAGGTTGCAGAGAGGCCCAATTACTGACCCGTCAGTCCCACCCGACAGAAAACCTATGATTTGTACAGTTTTGTGATCAAAGATCATTTTTTATACAGTTTTAAGAAAGAAATGTAAATATCGGTCCAATGTATTTTATGAAAAAAAAAGTCTAAATACAACAAACTGTAAAAAAAAAAAAAAAAACATTTTATGTCAAATTCAGGGAAATTTTTTGTGACATCACATGATAAATATGAATAAAACACCACAATGACTTTAACTGTTGTTGTTTTTTGTTAAATGTGATCCTCAAATTTCTCTATTTTCTTTCGTATTTTGATAGTCAAAGTAATAAGCACACAATAACTTACAACTCTTAAATATATGTACTTTATTTACATCAAAGCTTAACGCTTGTACAGGTATGTACAAAGAAATGATCCACTATTTATCCTACAAACATAAACATGTTTTTTTTGCTAATTTAGTGCATCAGGCCCACAGAGTTTGTGCACGAGTGTTGAAACGTAAGCGCATGAGTTGTCTTGGGATGTTTCAGACACAGTATTTCCAGAAACACTCGGTGTTGCTGCCTCGTTTGCGGTACTGCTTCCTGCTGCCCAGGAAACGGCTCAGCAACACCTGAACGACAAACATGAGTCAGTATGTTTAATAAACCTTCATCTCTAACGTTGCAAGATGTCATGGGTTTCTTTAAATCCCTCACTTCCTTTGCAGCTTTACTCGGGACAAATCCAGCTGTTCTGAGACCTGAGAGCGAGACGAAGAAGATCAAGACCAGTGAGAGTGAGTTACATCCAGCTGTGCTCATATCAGTCCCGTCTGTTACCATAACTTACAATTTATAGTTCTAATAATTGTATTTTTATATAATGTTACAAATACTTTATATTATGAATTAGAAATAATGTGTATAAATCATTATTTATAGTCATTTGTGTATCATTCAATTATTTATTATAAATAACTCATAATTGCTGGAACAGTGTAAGAATTTTTTTTTTCAGGACATCAATAAATGTATTGTTGTTACTTGGAGAGGGAAAAAAAACATATATATATAGCCTTAAATGTATTTTATTTCTGCTAGTTAGATTTACTAAACTAACTAAAACTTTAATGAAACTACTTCAAACTAAATTCAAAATATTGAAATAATTCACAATATTAAAAAATGATCATATCTAAATAAGATTGGAGCAGCTCACCGTCACTGCTGATGTCTCCAGCGATGAGGGACGGGTAACCGAATCCCACGCCGCCCTGGGACAGATACGCTTGCTCCGAGTTACTCAGGTCTTCTGGACTGACCACCTGCTCCTCTACAAGAACTACAGGTGAACAATACCTCTGAAGAACATTTATGATGCCAGTTGTTCTTTGGATTTATAAGGACTAAATCCAGAAGAATTGCGGCAACGTTTCCAAGATGCTTCAAGAAACCTGCAAAGCTCCCTGAAAAACTCTGCTCAAGTGCACCGAGGGCTAAAGCTGCTCTAAACGCAAAGATGCTCACACACAATGCTGATTTACTTTCGTTAATAGAGGTTCATTGATGAAGAAAATCTATTTATGACCATTTTTGACAGCATCCTCATTTTACTGCATGTTTACTCAAGTGCTTAAACAGTACTGTATCTTTGCAGGTAGGTTTCTTAAAGCTTCTTGGAGACTTTGCCACAGTTCTTCTGGATTGAGTCTCAGTTTGTTCTGTTTCTTCAGATCAGATCTCTGTGTGGAGCACTGGCTGTTGTCAGACAAAAATCTCACTGCATTATTACAATCAATGGCAAAATTCATGTTTGGAAATGTAAACTGATATTTCCTACTGACACACTACCGCAAAAGATAGAAATAACCGACTGAAAACCCATTTTTAGCTGGTGAAAAGACTAAAAAATACCACCACCACTGTACAGGTGAACATGACGGAGCCTATGAAGAACGTTTATGATACGAGTTGGTCCCTTACGTTTTTTGTACCTGATGTGATGCTTTAAATTTATAAATATGGTGTATTCATTTTTATATCTTAATTCAAGCAGGCTGATTCAATCTCATTAAGCCATTTATTTAATATATTCAAAATATACCTCTTGTAGAATCTGTGTGTGGTGTGTGTGTGTGTGTTGTGCGTGTGTGTGTGTGTGTGTGTGCAGGTTTATATATCCTGTGGGGACTTAAACCTGTTACACACACTCATTATAAAATCATACTGGAATGTTTTTTGAGAACGTAAAAATGCACAAAGTTCCTGTGGAGAGGTTTAGTGTATGGCGATGAAAATGTGTGTACAATATGAAAAACATTATGTATGGAGAAGTCCCTACAATGGTGTGACAGAGTGTGTGTGTGTGTGTGTGTGTGTGTGTGTGTGTGTGTGTGTGTGTGTGTGTGTGTGTGTGTGTGTGTGTGTGTGCGTGCGTGCGTGCGTGCGTGCGTGCGTGCGTGCGTGCGTGCGCGCGCGCGCGCGTGCCGTGCGTGTGTGTGGGCATCTTTATGTGGTTTACGGAGGACCAAACTGTAGTGACATGTGACATGTATTACAAGGAGAAGGTGTTTATGAGGACATCAGTGTCCCCTTAATTTAAAACGCTTATAAATTCCAAGCAGAGTGTTTTTTTTGAGGAAATGAAATGCACCGTCTCCTGTGAGGGCTGTTTAGTGTAGGGCAAAAAGCACAAGAACGTGACAGTCCTCCAACCATTCGTATGGAAAGTCCCCGTAAATCCATAAAAAACCAAACGTTGTTGTGTGTCTGTAAAAGTGTGTGTGTGTGTGTGTGTGTGTGTGTGTGTGTGTGTGTGTGTGTGTGTGTGTGTGTGTGTGTGTGTGTGTGTGTGTGTGTGTTGTGTGAGTGTGTGAGTGTGTGTGTTGTGTGTGTGTGTGTGTGGTGGTGTGCCAGTGCAAAGTGTGTGTGTGTGGTGTGTGTGTGTGTGTGTGTGAGTGTGAGTGAGTGTGTGTGTGTGTGGTGTGAGAGACGGTGAGTGAGTGAGAGTGTCTCTGCAGAGAGAGAGAGAGAGACGAGCACTTACCAGGCCTGGCGTAGGTCATCTCTGCCGAATGGATCATCGGATGCCCCAGCAGAGGTTCGAGGAGGGTGAGAAGCAAAGCGAAGAACAGAAAGAGTTTACTCATCATGCTGCAGAGGACACGTACAGACTCTCTTTCTTCCGCGACTTTAGCCAAGAGGGTCTCGTCTCAACGTGTCCGTCCTGTTTCTGTCTTGGACTTATATACCCTCCATCGCTGGCCATGTCATCTCCCCGTCTCCATCGCTGGCCTCCTCCCAACCCTTCGCATATTCTGTGCTTGTAAATCCACAGAGGATAAATGAATGGATCAATAAAAGTGAAAGACAGACGCGGGGTCTGTGCGTCAGGGATGGGTCGTGCTGTTTTATCAGTTCGGGATGTAAGTTCATAAATCCGCCTGAACGCAGGTGGGAAACGGCACTTTGCGTTCGAGCTCGCGGGATGCTGTCGGCCAGGCAAATTGCCCGCTTAATTCATTTATTTAAGAGGCTGCTGAGATTTATTTACCATGATGTCCGCTGCGGTTTCTCAAGCGTATCCTCCTTACGACCCCCACAGCTGCTATTTTAAGAGACTGGAAATGGCAAACCGAAAGCGTGACCAATTTTCTTAATGGTGTAAAGAAAAAAAATTGTTCTGGCCGCAGAGCTGCATGTCAGTCACATTTATTAGTCTGAGTGACAGAGACTCTGCTTCCCGCATGTCTGTCTATCTATCTATCTATCTGTCTGTCTATCTATCTACTGTCTCTCTCTCTCTCTCTCTCTCTCTCTCTCTTTATCCATGACAGCTATTGTACCTTTTTTATGAGTGTTTAAATATATTTTGTACTAATGATCTGTTTAGTAGGACTATATAACATTATAACTCGGATAACCCCACTACTTAAGAAACTTACTCTTAACCCAGCACTTTTAGAGAGCCACAGACCTATATTCCTTCTTCCATTCATTGCAAAAACACTTGAACGAGATGTTCAACCAAGTCTCTGCCATTCTCACAGTCTGGCTTCAGACGTGTACATTCAATCAAGACTGCCTTGCTCTCGTTGTTGACTACCATCTCTAAGACTGGCAAGAGCGGCTTCCAAATTCTTAATGCGTATCATGCTGGATCTCTCCGCTGCTTTTACTGTAACACTTAGATTTTAGCACTCTGGTGGTGCTTATCACTACCAGATCCTCCAGTCAAACCTATTGACAAAGGGCATGTTGGGAACTGCACTTCAGTGGTTCTAGTCTTACCTCTCAGATAGGTCCTTCAAGGTATCTTGGAGTGGCGAGGTGTCCAAGTTACATCATCTAGCTACTGGGGTCCCTCAGGGCTCAGTTCTTGGACCACTTCTCTTCTCTGACTACATGGCATCACTAGGTTCTGTGATTCTGTGATTCACTCAACTCTACATCTCAATCCATTCTGATGATCTGACGATAGCTGCTCGCAATGTCAGCTTGTCTAACAGACATTTCTTGCTGGAAGAAATCACCTTCAACTCAAACATGACAAGACAGAACTGCTAGTGGTTTCAGCAAACCTATCACTTCATTACATTTCACCATCCAGCTAGGCACATCAACCATGACTCCTTCAAGGATAGCCTGGAGCCTTGGAGTTGTGATTGATAATCAGCTGAATTTCTCAGACCACACTTGTAAAACTGCCCGGTCATGCAGATTTGCTTTATTCAACATCAAGAAGATCAGCCCCTTTCTTTCAGGAACATGCTCCACAACTCCTTGTTGGAGTTGGACTATTGCAATGCTCTCTTGGCAGGTCTTCCAGCCAGTTCTATCAAACCTCTACAACTTTTCCAAAATGCAGCTGCAAGATTAATCTTTAATGAGCCGAAAAGAGTGCATGTCACACCTCTCTTCATCAATTTACACTGGCTACCAATAGCTGCTTGCATAACATTTAAGGCATGGATGTTTGCTACAAAACCACCTCTGGCTCTGCACCCCTTTATACCGAAATGTACTACTTCAGACTTACAATATGTGCCCTTCAGAAGCTTGCGTTCTGCAAGTGAACTACACGTTATAGTATCATCCCAAAGAGTCACAAAATCACTTTCCCAGACTTTTACCTTAACTGTTCCCTCCTGGTGGAAAGAAATGCCCAACTCAATCTGAGCAGCTGAGTTCTGAGCCATCTTCAAGAATCGGCTAAAAACACATCTTTATTTGACCCTCTAACTCTAGCACTCTCTATTCTAATTCTATTTAGCTACTTGTTTTCCTTTTATTTGTTAAAAAAACAATTGATTCTAACACTTGCACTCTATTGTATTTCTATTGTAACTACTTGTTTTTATCTTTTTATTTAAAAAATGATCTATTCTTTTGACTTGTTTTCTTATGTATTTATTAAAAAAATGACCCTCTAAAACTAGCTTTATTTATTTAATATTTTCTATGGGGCAGCCGTGGCCTAATGGACAGAGTGTTGGACTTGTAACCTGAGAAACCCCTTAAGAACAAAATGTGCTATTCACTGCGCCTAAAATGTATAATTACAGAAAAAATATATACATTGTATTGAACATTAATGGAGCAACAGATTTTGTGTGAAAATAAATCATTCAAGTTATTTTGTTTAAAAATCGTATAAATGTATGAGGTGGCAAGAGGGGCATTTTACCCCACACACAAAGTTTGTCCTATTTTCTGCTTATTTTGAAAAATAAAATAATTAATTTATGTATATATATATATATATATATATGTACGTCTAAAAAAAATTAAATATCATGAAAAAGGTCAATATTTTTTGTCACTGATTTCAGAAAGTGAAAGCCATATATTATATAGATTAATTACACATAGAGTTAAAAATGTCAAGCCTTTATTTCTTGACATTTTGATGATTATGGCTTACAGATAACAAAAACCCAAAATTCAGTGTCTCAGAAAATTTGAACATTACATAAGATCAATAAAAAAGGATATTTTAAACAGAAATGTTTAGTTCATACTTCTGAAAAGTATGTTCATTTCTATGCACTCAATACTTTGTTGGGCCTCCTTTTGCATGAATTACTGCATCAATGCGGCGTGGCATGGAGACAATCAGCCTGTGGCACTGCTCCGGCAAGTGTAATGAAGCCCAGGTTGCTTTGATAGAGTATCTACCATTTGGCCTTCAGGGCATTTTCATCTGCATTGTTGGGTCTGGTGTCTCTCATCTAGATTCTCTGGGGGTCAGGTCATCTGCATTGGGTTGAGGTCTCTCATTAGATTCTCTATGAGGTCAGGCGGCGAGTTTGCTGGCCAATCAAGCACAGTAACACCATGGTCATTGAACCAGCTTTTGGTACCTTTGGCAGTGTGGGCAGGTGCCAAGTCCTGCTGTGTCAGCAGGTCAAGAAGGAAGCATGAAGTGCTCTAAAATAAATTCCTGGTAGATGGCTGCGTTGACTGTGGACTTCAGAAAACACAGTGGACCAACACCAGCAGATGACATGGCAGCCCAAATCATCACTGACTGTGGAAACTTCACACTGGACTTCAAGCAACATGGATTCTGTGCTCTCCACTCTTCCTCCAGACTCTGGGACCTTGATTTACAAATTAAATGCAAAATGTACTTTCATCTGAAAGAGGACTTTGGACCACTGAGCAACAGTCCAGTTCTTTTTCTCCTTAGCCCAGGTAAGATGCTTCTGACGATGTTTCTGTTTCAGAAGTGCTTGGTAGCTCTTTTCCTGAAGATGTCTGAGCGTGGTGACTCTTGATGCACTGACTCCAGCTTCAGTTCACTCCTTGTGAAGCTCTCCCAAGTGTTTGAATCGGCTTTGCTTGACAGTATTCTCAAGCTTGCGGTCATCCCTGTTGCTTGTGCACATTTTCCTACCCAATTTCTTCCTTCCAGTCAACTTTGCATTTAATATGCTTTGATACAGCACTCTTGAACAGCCACCCCCCCCCCCCTTTCAGTAATGACCCGCTGTGACTTACTCTCTTTGTGGAGGTCAATGATCGTCTTCTGGACCATTGCCAAGTCAGCAGTGTTCCCATTATTGTGCTTTCAAAGAACAAGAGATACCCGAATTTATACTGTATGGATGGTCATTTATTGAAAACTAAAATGTAAATATTAATACTATTTTAAGATACTGATTTTTGACTTTCATTAGCTGTAAGCTCTAATCATCAAAATAAATAAAAATAAAACTTTGAAGAGTTTTACTTTACATGTAATGAATCTAAAATATATGAAATTTTCACTTTTTAAAATAAGTCACAATAAAAAATGAACTTTGTGTGTGTGTGTGTGTGTGTGTGTGTGTGTGTGTGTGTGTGTGATGTGTGTGTGTGTGTGTGGTGTGTGTGTGGTGTGTTTGTGTGTGTGTGTGTGTGTGTGTGTGTGTTGTGATGTGTGTGTGTGTGTCGTGTGTGTGTGTGTGTGTGTGTGTTGTGTGTGTGTGTGTGTGTGTGTGTGTGTGTGGTGTGTGTGTTGTGTGTGTGTATATGTAATATATATATATATATATTTATATAACACCTGACTGGTGTAGGCTCCTGGCTTACTAACCGAGACAGCACTTTTGTTGGTTTTGATTGCTTCTATTGTTCTCATTTGTAAGTCGCTTTGGATAAAAGCGTCTGCTAAATGACTAAATATAAATGTAACATTGTAAAACTGTTTTGTAGACCAAAGTCTTGAAACAATTCTTCAAAATGAGCAGCAGGTGGCGCGAAAGGCGCGTGTAAAACTCCACATGATTCTCTTTGTTTTGACTGAGAACAAAAGTAGCAGCTAAACTCAAACTGTGATTGTGTGTGAGGAAAAATCTCCCAAACACGGAGAAGCAGGACACGGAGATCATGCTGAAGAGAAGATGATGCTGTGATAGACTGCAGTCACGCGAGTGTTTGTGTTTTATCGCGTGTGTGTCTGTGTGTGTGTGCGTGTGTGTGCGTGCGCGTGTGCGCGTGCGCGTGCGTGTGTGGATGAGACGCGACTTTCACGGATCTGCGCGTGTCTGCAGAGACAGAAGAGGGTAAGTTTGTTTTTATCATGTTTTCGTTGTTTTATAAAGCAAATTTATATTACAGAGTTTATGTTGCAACTAAAACAACTTGTAAAAAGTCGAGCATTGACATGTAATTGTTTATAGCTGTTTACTGTATGTGGTTCATTAGTATTCTTCGTGAATGTAGAAACAGCAACACGAACACTGAAAGCATGACCTAGTTTTCCATGAACTTCTGGAATGGGAATTATATAGGAAAATATTAAACTGGAACTTTTAAAGCATCTTGTTTTATGCTGTTAATGTGTTTGGATAAAAAATGGAAATCAGCTTTCCTGAATTAGACATGCAGTAAAACATTTACTATAACTCATATTACTGTTTACTCTACTACTGTAAAGTATTTGACACTGTATTAGACATTACAGTAGTTTTGCATGTTGTTTTTATATTTTATAGTGTTGGCAATGCTTTGCGTAACACTATTTCTTGTGAGGTCAATCTAACCTGACCGCCAATCTTTACTAAAGTCATGCTGATGTTGAGAAATAAATCTATTTCAGTATTGTATTTGATGATAATTCTGTTAGTTGAATTATATTTGAGCTTTCTTGTTATTGATATGCAAAAAATAATATCCTTAAAGCTTATTTTCCTTAAAGCTAACCAAAATATGATTAATGGCTCACAAACTTTGCCAACGTCTTCTTCGTCCTCGACACAATGTGTTATTGTTCCAGGATTTATGAGATTAGATGACGGCTGGCACATTGTAAAAGTCATCCTGATTGCTTCCAGTGTTTAGCAGTAGTAAGACATGTTGTTAGTGATCCCAGTACGCTGTGAAACGGTTCTCGTTGTCTCACTACATGTTTGTTGTGTTTGATGCTGCAGGTTTCTTCAGAACATCATGAGACGGTGAGCTCAGTGTGGAATCAGTCATGGCAGAACCCGACAAATCTCACCTGCCCGGTGTTTATGACGGTGTGTCTGGGTTATTCTGTTTCATCTTTACTTCTTTATTATCTCCTTAGGTCTGTATCATGTTGCAGTGTTGTTGTTGTTGATCTGGTTTAAGGTTATACGTTTAAAACCCAGAAGGGGTGATGCTACTCTATATATAAGCCATCATGATCCATAAAACCTAA
The DNA here is from genome assembly GCA_027422405.1 of Ptychobarbus kaznakovi. Taxonomy (NCBI): domain Eukaryota; kingdom Metazoa; phylum Chordata; class Actinopteri; order Cypriniformes; family Cyprinidae; genus Ptychobarbus; species Ptychobarbus kaznakovi. Next base: position 1,203,811 of record CM049795.1, on the reverse strand, counting down.
TATTTCTTCAGTGGAATTGTTCTTGTTATTGTAAGTGTGATGTAAGGAGCAGTGTTGTATTTTATAACAAACTATTAAAAACTGTTTTAGTTTATTGAAGTAAAGCTAAAATAAAATATAAATATTAGATAAAACTTTAAACTTAAAAAAGCTTAAGCAAAAGTTTAAAATTATGCCTTGGCAACTAACTGAAATAAAATACATTTAGCTTATACTGAAATAAGTCAAAGTATAATAAGAGTATAAGTATTAAAATGACTGAAATTCAAACTGAAGTAGAACACTACACTAATAGAAAAGCTTAATAGAAATATATTTAATAACATATAACCTTAAACCGAAAGCTTATAAAAAAGCACAAAATCACTAAAACAAACATCTGAAAATATAAAATACTAATTTATATAAAAATATTAATACATACTATAAGAGTATTATTAGAATTAACAAAAAAATTATAAAATTCATTAAGTGAAAACTGAAAATTGTATTTTAAGTAATGTTTATTTTATTTCAATTAATACAAAAGTTATTTTATTTCAGCAAGGTGCCAAGTCAAAATTTATCATTTTCGTTTAATTTAAAGTGAAGTATTAAAATAACAAAAATTAAATCAATTAAAAACTGCAACTAAACTGAAACTATAGATATAAAAAAGCTAAAATTATATACTATTGTACAATAAAAAGAGTCAAAAACACAACTACAGTAAATTTACTGAAATGAAAATGAAAACTGATATATTCATATTTTAAAATGTTATATCAATAATGCTTAGATAACACTGAATATTGTATATAATAGGCTGCTAAAAAAATAAGTCACTTTTTGTAAGTGCATCATCTAAACAAACTAATTTCTTTCAAAGAAAGAAAGAGAAAAAAATAAAATATACATAATTATAAATAAGTGTATTTCATCTCTATTTTACTGCATGCAGTCTATAACTGCATATGCAAAATGTGTTTATTTGCAGCAAACCTACATGTAATTATCCATAACCTGTCCGTTTGAAAGAAGAAGAAAAAACCTTTTGGGTTTAGACCGCAGGTGCTCGATCAGCCGCTGGTCAATATTCCTGAGCAGGTTTTCCGGGTGAGTTGTGTTGTCTTAGATGTTGTTTGGCAGAGCTGCTGCTGTGTGTTGTAGGAGATGAGATCAGAGTTCAGGAATGTGATGTGAGCTCAGGACAGAGCGAGCGAGCGCGGTGTGGGGCTGATAATGACCGCACACTCCTGCTCTTATCTGCCCTGGATGAGCTCAAGAGCTGTTTCTTAAACAGGATTCGGGTCGAGATTCCAATCTTCTCCTGTTTTGACCTCAAGCTGGAGGCAGGAAAGGGCTGTGAAGAGTTCAAGTGCAGGAGAGTTTAGATGAAAAGCACACAAAGACATTTCTATACATCCTTAAAAATATAGGTTCTTTATTGGCATCTATGGTTCTGTGAAGAAAACCTTTCCAGAAGCTTTATAGCGAGAAAGAGTTCTTTAGATTATTAGAACGTTAATCACACTAGACAAAATTGATCTTTTAAGAACTGTTCACTGATCGGTTCTTTAGGGAGCTGAAAATGGTGGATCTGTTGTGTCACTGTTTCATATAAACTGATGCACGGCTGTGATTGTACCTAGAAGGCAGGACACTATATAAACACCTACCAGTGAGCTGCCTGCCCATAATGCATTTTAAGGCATCATATGTACTCACTGGGTTTTGGAGCCGAGCTTCTGACCTGGTTCTTTGAGTTCATGCGTGACAAAAACGTCACTCTCAGATATTTATAGCTTCTGCTTCTGCTCCTCGTGCCAAATATAGACAAAGAACTGCAGCAGAAAGCCAGAGACCAGGAGAGAAAAGCAGTGTACAGGAATAGATGAGGGATAAAAGCATGATAGTTTCATGCAGGGGTCCTGATTACTGTCTTTTCTCTCTTTTCTTTGTTTCTCTGACTCTGAATAGCACCATCTGTTTGGCCCGGGGGCCTCCGCTCAGCTGAGGGGGGGTCAAACAACTGTGAAAGAACAGTCTTTTCCCTCAGAATGCACTCTTTAAAGGAATAGCTCAGCCAAAAAATAAAACTGGGTGAAGCTTAACTCACCCTCAGGCCATCTCAAGATTAGTTTGTTTCTTCACCAGAACAGATTTGGAGAAATAGCATCACACGACTTGCTCGCCAATCCTCTGGAGTGAATGGGTGCCGTCAGAACGAGAGTCCAAACAGCTGATAAAAACATCACAATAATCCACAAGTAATTCACACGACTGCAGTCCATCAATTAATGTCTTGTGAAGTGAAAAGCTGCACGCTTTTGTGAAATAAATCTGTCATTAAGGTGTTTTAAAGCAAAGCTCAAAGTCTCAAAGCTGTGGGAAATGACACAAACCAGTGTATTCGAGTCGATCATTCATGTTCACATGTCTACACTCAAATGCATCAAAGCTGTTTCCTTAGCTTTCAGGAATTGCCCGTCACTTTTTCTTGGTTCTTATTTTTAGTTGCACAACACTGACTCTTGTTATGCACAGAAAACTCTTTTCATGGCATTTAGTTAACTGTGAGTATGCCAACCTTTATGAAACGGGCTTCTGTCCTGAGAGCGCCCGTGTCAGCTTTTCCATCCCGGATCAGGGTGGAGGTGGCGGCAGAACCAGCAGGGCTTTTTCCTAGATCCATCTGCTTGAGCTCCAGTGCTGTGTACTAACAGTAAAGCACATAGGATGAGCTCCCACGCGTGTGTGTATGTGCTTCATGACAGTAGAAGGAGTTTGAGACACGGACGCAGACGCATCTTTCAGAACGGTAAAATCCACTGCAGAATAACTAGAGAATATATCTTTTAAATAGTAGTAGTTTGAGTTGGCTGTATAAACTGTTATATGCTTCTTTGTGAGCATTTAATGTCCTACAGCACTGACAGATCTGTAATTAGACAAGCTGTCTTTTATAATGGAGTGTCAGCTTTTATGACTCTGATGTGTAACATGCTTGTGCGATAGTTCATGAGCTTTTATTAGCTCACTCCATTTTCCACACTTACTTAAGAGAGCACGGGACGGGGGGGGGGGGGGGTGTTCTTATATATACCCAGCTAACAAAAATATGTTCTGAGAATGTTTTGTTAACGTTCCCATTGAGTTGTGAAATTCTGAAAGTTCTGAAGTTTTTGAAAAATGTTAATTGATGATGAAGCCCTTTATTGTCACTAGTCACAAGTACCAGCGAAATTAGCCATCAACCTGTCCATACAAACACAACATACATACAATGGGGTAGACAGGACAGGAAGGCAGGGAATTAAGAAAAAATACAGCATAACAAGAGGAAGGGGAGGAGAAAAAAATAATCCCCAGACTATGCTCCATTGGGGAGTACAGTGTGAGAACAGGAAAAACACCTCAGCAACAAGCACATAAATACAGACACACACTTTGCAACGGGGGGGGGGGGGTAATCCAGCACCGGCAAGCAGCCATCCGGTCCAGCAGCCATCTTTTTAGCGCTGATCTCAGACCCGCTCGTCAGCCTGGTGGAATAAAGCGACGAAGGCGTGGGTAATTCTTGGTTACATAGAGATTACATGCATCTTGGTTCATAGGTTAGAGAAAACATCAAGGGAATATTCCATTTGATTGTTTTGCCAACATTATGGGAGCATTACTTTTGAATATTCTCTGAACGCTCTAAAACAAGAAACATATGTTCTAAGAACATTCAGTCAATGGCGGGAAAAGACTTAAGGAAACTTCCCGTTTCATCCTTTTGCACATTTTCATTTTGAAAGTTCTCAACGGGTAAAAAAAAAACATTTCAGAAAAATGGTGTATAAATTACATCAAGCTAACATTTTTCCAACGTCGTTAAAGACCAGATAGCTTTGAAGAAATGTTCCTGGAAGAACGCTTTGAGAGAACATTCACAGAACGTTCACTGTTTAATATGTTTAATATGAGGGTCAGTTTGACCTTCAGCAGTCTTTTGTGTGACCGTGTGTTTGCTCGAAGGTCTTTCTTGAGGTCGGTTTTGTTTAATGCTTGTCAGAAATGGCATTTGAGTGCGCTGCAGTTTTGTCCGATCACACTGACACACCTCTGTAAGCTTGTTGGGCTTAATGTGCTTTTCCTCTCAGCCATTGTGTTAAAGTTGTTGACCCAGTTTGCTTGGCAGTAGTTTGCTGTTTGGGCTCCAGTGTGGCATTATTAGCAAAGACCCAAACATAAACCTGCCCTAGAGAATGAATTGCACATGCAGATAGCGTTGTTTATTTGCACAAGCTGTGTAGCAAGAAATAGGAGAATTGCACAAAAACACCCCCCAAAAATAGATCATTTCGTGAACACATATTTGCCCATTTTGCAAGCCAGACACCAAATCACCTTTTTAAAATCATTTTAGATATAGTGCTCTTCTCCATCATTTGATCACCGTTTGATTCATTACTGCTGCCATGATCTATTATTTATATACGATTTTAGTGTTCATATTTTGAATTAGCTTATATTTTCAGTGAATTTTAATTTGAGTTTGTTTTAGTCATTTATGTGCTTTTGTCATTTGTATTAATATTTCGGTAACACTTTACAATAAGGTTCATTAGTTAACATTATTAACTACTTTAGTTAACATCATGAACTAAGAATGAACAATACTTCGACAGCATTTAGTCAATGTTAATTTCAACAAGTACTAATGCATTATTAAAATCAAAAGTTGTGCTTGTTTACATTAGTTAATGCACTGTGAATTAACATGAACTATCAATGAACGTCTATATTTTCATTAACTAAGATTAATCAATACTATAATAAAGGTATCGTTCATTGTGTGCTCATGTTAGTTAATACATTAACTAACATTAACTAATGGAACATTATTGTAAAGTGCGACCAATATTTCTATTTAGCTTCATTTTTAACTGCAGGTGAATAGGGTAAAATATGGTTATCGCCTTACTTACATCGTTGATTGATTACATTGATAATTGAAAAAAAAAATTGTATTACAAGTTTTCTAAAATGTTAGGTTTAAATATGCAAATGATGCATTTTTGAATGAAATATGCGGTAATTTGCATACATTTTTTGTACTAAAATCTAAAGACTGGATGTTTCAAAATAATTTTGACATATTAGTGTCATGTTTTTACTGAGGGGATTTTGGGTATCTCATTTTTGTCAAAATACTTAGAACCGACAGAAAACAATATATTTTCACAATTTTGGGGGGAATAAAATGTTGTGTATAATCAAGCAAATGATATAGACAGGGAAAAAAGAGTAAAGTTTGGTGTGTGTAAGTGCTATAAAAGAAACACTTAACAGTGTCGTTTGGATATTTTCTTTCCACTAATCTGAAAAAACACTTTATGAAAAACCAAAAATACTAAAATGTTAATCTTGACAGGTGCATGAAGAAAAAGTGTTTTAGTGCTTTTAAAACCTTTAGTTTTTTAAATCAGCTGTTTCCCCAAGGCAACATTAATTAATTCTAAAGTTACTATTAAAAACATATATTTGTATTTTAGTTTTTAATTGTTTTAGTTAACAACCTTGGCCATAATCATTGTTACACAAAAGCCTTGCTTTTAGCAGATGGTAATAGCGCAGGGTTATTTTTGCCACGCAAATAGTGTAGAATTTTCATAAATAAAGTTAATTAAATGTATTTCAGTTCTGCACTGAAATATGCTCATGTTAAAATGTGACCTGAATTAAATTCTCTTCATAAAATGTTTCCACCTTTAAAATCTGATCTGAAACTAAAATAGCTTTACTTGCAGTGTAGAATGTTGAATTCTATATTAGCACCAATTAGACTAAAGTTCAGCTAATGAACCGTTGTGCTTCTTGAGAGACTGTGATTGTGATTAATATGGATTAGTATCTTTTATACTGCTGTTGTCATCTTCTAAGGTAGTTGACCATGTTTAACGGATGTTTTGAGCACTCTGTCTTGTGGTAAAATCACCTGGTAATTGAAGAATCTTGTGGTTTTCCCGCAGCGTGCCAGTGTTTCTCTGTGCTAGAGGACGGTGCTTTGGCTCACAGTCTTCAAGAGCAGGAAAGTGAGTTTAAACATCGTTTTCCTGTAATCTTGCTCATCCTTCATTGTTACTGAGTTAAAATAGACCTGACTGCTCTTGATCATGTCAGTCGAGCAGTTCTACAGCACCAACATCCAGAAGAACCAGGCGGTGCGGAGCGATGTTCGTTTGGCGCGGAGGCTGCAGGAGGACGAGGAACAGCGAGCCAATCTCCGCTGGGACCTGCGGCAGCTGTAAGCATCGCCACGTGTCCCCAATTACTCAGTCAGGAACATGACAAAACCACAGACGTTTAGGGTATTCAGATTACTGTGTGGAAACAGATGCGTTGACTCATTGGTGCTGCGTAACTTCATTTGTTTCTATATTGTGAGGTATAAGTTGAAAAACCACAGGGAAAAATTGTATCCTCACCAAGGATGCTTTTATTAAGGCACCCTTGCTGAACAAAGGTTTTTTAATTACAGTGACAGAAATGAATATTCTAGATGTTAAAGTTTGTTGTGTTTCCAGGGAGGAAGAGGACAGCAGATATGCAGAGAGGATCCAGCAGGAGCTCCAGAGGTGTGCGGAGGAGACCAGGAGGCGAGAGGAAGAGGATCAGGTGCGTTTCATTAAAACATGATGAAGATAAACCTGAAAAACAGATCAAACTATATCGACTCTTAGATTTGATCTAAGTGGTTGCTCTCTATTACAGTTGAAAATCGTGGCAGTAGCTTTGATTTGTTTGCATTAATATCTGATATTTAGATAGTTATTGTATTTAGATCCATGATCATGTGTTTGTATCATACGTTTTGCTAAGATGGTTTTCTCTTTTATTTCTGCAGTCATGTTGTGATTTCTTCCATTCATTTCTGTACGCGTTAGTTTTTAACGTTTCTTACTGTCACTGACGTGCTTGATACACAAACATACACAGGACAAACATGCACTGTGCACTGTGTATATGAAAGCTGTAAATAAAAATCATAGGATCATTTCTTTGCAAAAAAATTATTATGTGTAATTTGGATTGTGTAAGTAAATTCCAAAAATAAAGTACTTGTAATTTAAATTATATTACGATGCTCATAATCAGAATACAGTTACATTTTTATAGATTACATGATTGCATATTATTACACAATGGCAGTAAATAATCTTTTTTTTTTTCGATTTGATTTGCCCTAATTATTATTTTTCCTCTCTTAAATTTTCCTTTCTAAAATTCTACTGCTTTTATAAATATCAACTCCGAAAACTCCTGTAGTTCATTCATGAACCCGAGTCTGGGAAACCCTGGCATAATGTGACGTTTAATACACTTCATGATGTTGATAACAAAGAAAGGAATATATTTTAGGTTTTACGTTACAAACTATAATGTCCGTCGTGTAATTTGTAATCCGTAACAGACTACAGTTTGTAGCACTATCTGTTAATAAGCTTAAACACCTGTGTGGAGATGCTTTTGGACAGAAGAATAAAGGAGAGAAAGAACTTAATATACAGAAGAGAGACTGAGACCCGACTGGGATCTTGCACGCTGATATCCATGGGCTTCAAGTGTTCTATTGTGTGCTTTATTCAGCTGTTGGGCGACAGAAGGAGCAGCTTTGTCATCTTTGTTGTAGGAGTGGTTTTTGAAAGTGTTCCCATGGCCCATGGCGTGTCCGGGGTGACGAGTGGTTTGTCCACGTCCCGCCGGATGCTTCAGTGGTTCTGTATTTGTGGAAAGAGGCTTTCTGAGGATCTGTATTCCACCCTTTGGAAAGACGTCTTGAGGAAGTAATGGTCTGTAGTACTCTGACTCGTTTGAAGAGAGACACTGTTTGATTTGGATCTTTTATTTAATGCAGGGACAAATTATCAATGTTGTCCATATTTTCCAGATTAAAGGCAACTCTTAGTGTCTTAATCTCTCTTGATGGTTATATATATATATTTTTTTTAATTACATTTACGTTTAGTGGTCAAACTATCATAAAAATCTCAGTTGTTATGGTCTATGAATTAAAAAAACAGGGACATTGTTTTTTTTTTTTTATTGATTTGTGTTTAATAAACTCATACGGGTTACTCATAATAAACCAGTCATGCAGGTCTGACTGACCTTAACTGGTTTTAATATAATTGGTTTTAATTTTAATTTAAAAAAATCACATAATGAAAAATAGTCAATAGTAAACCATTGCAAATAGCGGAAAGATTAAAACAATATATATATAACAAAATTCTGACTTTACAGAAACGCATAGCAAAAATAAATATGGGAACAAATGATAAAAATGGAATTAAAGTTTTTTATTTACATTTTACAAAAATATATATATATTAAATGTTCTAATTACTGTGTATATATGATTTTATAAACTGTGAATATATTGTAAACCGTAATTACAACTTTTTTTTTTTTATGGTTGTGCTTTTGGAAATGGAAGTCAACATTTTTATTAAGATTTATTAATTTTCTATATTTAAATTTGTATGCATAATAATTAAATGCATAATAAATAACATGTAACGGCATAAAAAAGTAAGTTAAATAATTGAATTTAATAACAACAATAATATTAATTTATTGTTGTAATGCTGTAATATTTTATTTATTTGTATAATTTGATAAAGATTTTTATTTGGGCTTTTTTTCATGTAAGCTCATTTTGAGGACAAATGTGGTTATTTGATTTTTAAATGTTTCTTCATTACTGCTGGTTGAGTAGTTAATGTGCAGCACACAGGAGTGTGTGGTCATTCTGTTCTACATCAGGTACTTCAGGTGTGTTTTATACGTCTGCCTTCATCACGAGGACGTCCATCAGCACCTGCTCTGTGTGTCAGCTGAGGCTGTTTTTGTCTGGTGTGGGCTGTAGTTGTGCTTGAACACCTGGTGATGACTGTCCTCTCTGCCTCGCGGCGACAGTATTAGACTGTAGTGTAGTGGAGTAGAAGGGATTTGTTCTGGTAATGGACTGCCAGCCTGTGAACAACGTCTATCTGTGTTTGTAACAGCCCTTTCTTATTCTGCGTGTAAAATCAGCTTTCTGGTAATGGCTAAGTGTAGATATATTGACAGGTTATTGGGTTTCTCGTAACTCTTTTCCTAGAATCTTTATCTGGGTGACCTCTGTCAACACTTTGTCAATTATTTTAACAATATGCCAACTTCACGAGGCAGAAACTCATATAGCACACAAGAGAGGAACACTGCTGGCAAGGCAAGTGTATTTAGAAATCCTCATTGTGTAATTAACTCAGATAACTGGTATAATAAACTAAATGATATATGAAAGTCAAGATTAAAATTGTCTAAGGAATTAATGAAAAATCAACAAGATTAGAAGAAAATGGAATTAAATGACTTGCATTTCACTGCTGATTATTTTCTGTATAATTGTGTGTAACTTGAATCTTGAAATGCATAATGAATAATAAGTATAAATAAGTTAAATAATGTAATTTAATAACAGCAATAATATTAATTATTTGTGTGTGTGTGTGTGTGTGTGTGTGTGTGTGTGTGTGTGTGTGTGTGTGTGTGTGTGTGTGTGTGTGTGTGTGTGTGTGTGTGTGTGTGTGTGTGTGTGTGTGTGTGTGTGTGTGTGTGTGTGTGTGTGTGTGTGTGTGTGTGTGTGTGTGTGTGTGTGTGTGTGTGTGTGTGTGTGTGTGTATACACATATTTATTTATGTATATTTTTTTATATTTGCATTTATTTGAATGCCAAATTCAAGGCCTCATTATACTGTTCATGTGTTGATTATAATTAGACACATTCCCGCATGAGTTCTTCAGGCCTGTATCACGGAGGATGGGTCAGAATGGAAACTCTGTCACCAGAGCTCTGCACAATGAGAAATACCTCACCATGGTGCGTGCTGAGGGCACATCCCATGCTTTAGACATCTCCTCAGTCTGTAGGACACTAGTTTACCCCCAAAAAACCTAAAGCTTTAAGACTGGAATACCCATGAGCACACATAACAGCATCATCTGATGTTGTGTAGTAATTGCATTGACTTTCCCATGGGGAACTCTCTGTTTATTTACTAGAAATACAGTACATGCTTTACAGTGGACAAAACCCCTCTGGTGAACGTCCGGTTGATCAAAGCTAGGGTCGGCAAACACAGCTTGTGATAACACATTGATAATATTCTGACGTTATTTACTGAAAACTAAACTCTGTTTGGCTCAGGAACCACTCAGGAAAGTACTGAATAAATAGTATGAGCTACTTTTAAGGTTCTCCGTTGACTTTTTATGTTTGTGGAGTTCAGTTGTTTGATTTAGAGTAAATGATGATGATATATATTTCTGGATGAACTGGCGTCTAATAGTGTGACGTTTAAAGCACAAGCCTCATTACTGTCCTCTAGTGGACTAATGAAGTATATACTTCATAATGTGTGTTATTTATTTATTCCCAGTTAAGAAAACCACTTTAAATGAACTTCTATTGTGATCTGCATTTTTAATGTTGATTATTTTTAACGTGTCAACTCACTTGTCTTTATTTCCCATATTTAGCCTCCCTTTTCCTGATGCTTAAGACATTGGTGTAGAAAAAATAAATTGTTTATGTTTCCTATTCTGTTTCATTTATAAAGGGTTACAAAACCAGGACAAACGTGTCATTGTGTCAGTTTAAGTGTCAGATCTGTATAATAGGACAAAAATGTACCATGTACTTTATAGTCGAACATCATTAGTGCCGACGTGAATAACAATCTTACTGAATTTACGTTTAGCATTAGCCAGCACTTTTTAGCAGAAATCATATTTTCTGCCAAAATACTAAGTTTCTCAGGTTTAGATTTCACGTTCACAAATTCTGAAAGCTGTTTAAATGATGCGATATGAATATTGTGATGTTACAGTAGTGTGGTTACTGTGGTATTTCAGTGGAAAATGGCTCTAAGATCAAAGTCAGGCGATTATTCTCAGAGCTGCTGATCAGTATGACGATGTTATAAGAGTGTGGTTTTATTCCGTGATGTCGCTGTGTAAATGAGGTCTTCTAAGGCGAGGTGTCCTGAGAAGCGTCACACATATAGTGTGTGTGTAGGTGTGTGAGCTGTACTTTCCGCCGGTCTGGCCTGCAGCTCCTCTGGTGGGTGTCAGCCTGCTTTTTGTTCGTGTGACTTCGTGATGGAAGATTCACGGCCCACTTTGACACCTCTGCTGCGTGATATTAAACTCAGACCAAAATGTGTGTGTTTATGTGTGTGTCATTATCACTTCAGGCCTGTCAGTTGTGCATTGCTTAAAGTCAATGTCAGTTTTTTAAATAAAATGTACATTTATTTACTTATATTTATATTTGTATTCTTATTTGATTCAATTTTTTATCATACAGCATTTTGGTGCTTTATAAAGTGCTTTATTAATACACTTTATTTGATCAAATCTATGGACCTCCTCAAAAAAAAAAAAAAAAAAAAAAAGATAATTGCAAGCTTATATTTCACAATTCAGACTTTTTTCAAAAAAGTCAGTACTGTGAGACGAGAAATGTGTGAATTGTGAAATATAAACTGGGAATGGTTCGAACTCCGGTCTGCTACTTCAACTTTTCTGATAAGACAAGTCCGAATTGTGAGTCAATAATTGTCAAAATTGATCCAGAACTTGCAATTCTGAGATGTATAAATCAGAATTGTGAGATAAAAAGTCAAAAGTTTTTTTTTTCAGTTTCAGTTATGATGTTTATGAAGCTTGTTTCAACCATGGGATAGAAATAAAGAAAATAACAGACTTTTTATCTCACAAAACTCGTCAAAACTGACAGATATAAACGTAGAATTGCATTTCTGAGAAGAAAACTATAAGACAATATGCAATTACCTGTTTATTTTTATTCCGTGGTGGACACTAGGAATACAAATTCTGGACTGTTAAAACACATGCATTGCTCAGTTTATTACTGAATATGTGTGAATTGTTTCCTCAACAGGAAATCGCTAAACAGCTACAGGAAGAAGAAGAAATGGAGATGAGACGGCAGAGGGTTACTGCTGGCTACAATGACAATGACTGTGTTTCTCCACTCTGTGAAGGTAACTGTTGTTTGCTCACAAATGCTTGATGTGAATGCAGGCATCACGTTTTACACATCTGGTTGTGGTCTCCCTCCGTCAGGTTTGGGAGTCTGGGAGCAGGTGCTTCAGGACGCCGAGCTGGCCCGTAGACTTCAGGAGGAAGAGGATATGCTTCCTCACAGAGAGGTATGTTATATACAGTCACTGGAGGCCTGCTACTCGACCCGAGTCTGCCTTCGGACCAGGATGGGGTTAGTTTTTCTATATCTTCAGGTTTTCGTAGGGTTTGGGACCATTAGTAGTATTCATTATCCTGTCTTTTTGTTCAGCAGTTTCCTCAGAGCGCTGGATCAGAGGTGGATTTCATTGCGGCCCAAGTAGCCCAAGATGAGGTAGAAACATCATCAGGATAACTAGACTGATAAATTGATAAACAGATTGATACCAATCGTCATAAACAGCTCCATGTTTTCATTTAGTGGAGATATAACTAAGTTTAAACTACTACTTCTTTATTCTCAAACGGGTAAGTAAATATCGGCTGATGATGCAACACAACTCTGTAACTCGTCTGTTCATCGATGCTCACCAGGAGGTCGCCCACTATATGCAGCGTCATCAGAGACGAGTCAAGAACCTAGAGATCCAGACCAGACCTGCTGAACCAAGAGATGAAGGGAACACCACAACCAGGAAGGTCCGAATCAACCTCGTTCGTTTTCATGTGTCAGGCATTTTATTGTTTTTATAGAAGAGTTCTGCTAAGTAAAACATGTGGATGCATAAACATTTACAATATTGGTACTATATGGCATTAAAGGGATAGTTCACCCAAAAATGAAAATTACCCCATGATTTACTCATCCTAGGTGTATATGACTTTCTTCTTTCAGACGTATACAATCGGATATATATAAAAAATGTCCTGGCTCTTCCAAGCTTTATAATGGCAGTGAATGGGTGTTGAGATTTTGAAGTCCAATAAAGTCCATCCATCATAAAACATGCCTCACCGGGCTCCGGGGGGTGAATAAAGGCCTTCAGAAGCGAACTGATGCATTTGTGTTAGAAACATATCTATATTTAAAACATTATAAATCATTATCTCTAGCTTCCGCGAACTGTCGAGCATGTTTTCACGAGAGAGCATTGCAGCAGATGACGTAGAACAAGCTCCAATGAGAATATACTGGTGTCGCGAGAACCAAGGTTTGTTTACAGCAAAGGAAAACCAGTCGTCTCTTGGCTTATATCAAAATTCTCCGACATGTTTCTTCACAAATCCTCGTTGTGTACTTCTAATTCGTAATTTGCTTTGCTCTCTCCTCTGCGCTGATGTTCGCTTACGTCCAACATCATCCGCTGGAACGCCACTCTCTCGTGGACGCGAGTACAGCAGTTAGCAGAAACTAGAGATTACGGTTTATAAAGATGTAAATATGGATATTATTCATACACAAATTATTTTTTGTTATAATAATTATTGTAAAGTATTATTTATAGTGATTTTCATTTTTGGGTGAACTATAAGCACACAAGGTTTTTTTTTGTGTGTGTAAATAATATTTACACAAAAAAAATAATATATATATGGAAGCTTGTTTTCAGCACGAGATAAAAATGAATTTAATTGACTTCATATCTTGCAATTCTGACTTTTTTCCCCGCAATTCTGAGTTTATATCTGGCAGCTATGACTCTTTACTCAGAATTGCAAGTTTATGTCTTGAAATTGCAAGTTATAAACTCACAACGGCAAATTAGCATGCAATTCTGAGTTTATATGATCTGAATTAAGATCTGAATAAAATCTGAATTGTGAGATAAAATGTTGCAATTACCTGTTTTATGTGGAACGACAATTTGTTTCACATTTCAGTTTTTGTGTAAATTTTGTCATTTAGTTTGCCCTTTTGGGCCGTGTTTCAGTCTCTTCAGATGCTGCGTGAGAGGCTGGACTCAGACGGACTGCATTCACCTGTGGAAGAGGAAGACTATACTATCGAAAGCCATCTAGCAAGCCCATCATGCACTGCGCTGTAAGTCACACATTCTTTATCACACACATTCTCAAAAACACCTTTCAACACAGTATCTTCATCTCTCTTCAGCCGAAACCAACACATACACAATATTGCAGAAGAACTGGACCCAACGTTCAAGGCTAGGAAGCGCGAGAGCCACATTTCCACCGGCCCCCCGTCAGGTATGAACACACTGTTATATAAAAGGAAAGTTCAATAAGTGTATTTGTGTCGCATAAGCAGCCATTTCCTGTTTTCTCAGCAGCTCTGTGTTTGGCTCCTCGTAACCCGCACAGTATATTTATTGACTATTTACCAGAACCCACCTTCATACCACCAACTAAAAGACAGAGCGACAAAGCAGGACGTCACAAAGCCAAAGACAAGAAAGAGAACTGTAAACAGCAGTGAACATGTGACTAAGTCACGTAGTTAGTGTTGTCTTTTGAGTGTTTAAAGTATTGTAGAATCCAATTTATGGACACAGATTAATCTGATAGACCTGAGTAACAATGTATGGTTTCATTATGCTGTTGTATGATGATGGCACCAAGGTAGATGTACGTAATTTAAGATAAGCACTTACTTTTAAACTATTAAAACACACAGAGGCAAAGTTCCTTCATTATACGATAATTAAAAACCTGTTTTAAAGGTAGGGTAGGTGATTTCGGAGAAGCTAGCGATAGCAAGCTAGCTTTGAAAGCATAAGATCCCACCCTCCCTGCAAATCACTTTCCAAAGCCACGCCTCCTCCAAAACACATGACACCATGAGAGATGTCATTGGTGGAGAGTTCAATGCATCATATTTCAATAATAACACCTTTAATCCTCGGTTGATCTGCAATAGCGCAATGTAACGCGCTGATGACGTATCTTGTCTGCGCGAACAGGGTGCGTGGAGGTGTGCAAATACATACATTGACAGGCAGGTAGGACAGCCTATCAGAGACCTCGGACCGAGGAATATGATTGGATGAACATTTTATGGTCCTACTCCTTACTAGGGCTGTAGTACTCGAGTCCGGACTCGAGACATTTTTCTATCGTCTCGGACTTGTCTTGGACTCGTTAATTGGACTCGGACTTGTCTCGGACTCGACAAAGGTGGACTTGACTACAGCCCTACTCCTTACACAGACAATATAAATGCCTTTAAATACATTTAGACCACGTAACTTAGTGATTGCTATCAGGATGTGAAGAGACTTTCAACCAGCAAAACAAATTTTTTTTGAAACAAATCACCAACCCTGCCTTTAAATGCCCGTATGAACGTTTTTCATCTTCAGGTATATGTTTAGTCATTTAATGTACATGCAGTTGAAAGACATCTTTGTTAACTAAAACAATTCTTAAGACACCATAGATCTGTGATTTTATGTTTGTATAAGGGACGTAATGCCTTCTTTCTGCTATTTTTGTGTTGTACCATACAATCGCCTTATTTCAGCATTTTCCAAGGGTTTTATTGCACATTTGTTTTGCAAATGTGTGTTCCTCATTTTCAATTCTAAAAAAAATCAGCAGTCTGTTTACTGATCTCATTGGGAAACGTTCAGAAAAGACCCTGAGAAGTCTTTTACCAGAATGTGAAGATTCAGGGGTTTTGCAGCTGGACATTTAGTGGATTTTAACGAATGCAATGCAGGGGAATTCTGATGGTGTTGAAATAAAATATCAAACACAGTCACATCCTGACAGCCCACAATATGTCAGTACAGAGGTCTCTGCACCCCCCACACATACTTTAACCTTTTGTGCATGTGCAGCGTGGCGATGACATCAGCCGCATGAACGCCTCTCTGAACCCATGCTGAGTCAGGCATCTCATATTTCAGGATTTCTGGTTTGTGTTTTTGTATTACGTGTTAACACCTTATTTTCATAATAAAAGTCATCTGAGCACAATTTGAGCATGAATGACTCTTTTCTTAAAGGAAAAGTGGGCAAATGAACTTGTATGAAGTTCAGAGGTCTCATATGTTTTTGTCTTTTTATAATTTTACGTGTATAATTTTTCATAATAAAAGCCATTTGAGCACATTTTGAGACTGACCACCTTTTCTGAAAGTCTTAAAAGCTACTGAACTCGTACCGAGTTGGCAGGTCTCATATTTGAGGACTTTTTTTTTTCTTTTGTATAATGTGTGTTAACAGGTTACGTGTTTTCAAAAGAAAAGTCATCTGAGCACATTTTGAGCATGAATGAAAAAAGGGCATCTGATCTTGAAAAGTTTAAATGTCTCATATTTTAATTGTTTCCTCTTCATGTTAACTACTGTTAGCTGTTTTAACAGTGAACTCCTATTCACTGTTAGCTACTATTTCCATAATAAAAGTCATCTGCGCACATTTTCAGAAAGTTTTGCTTCTTAGCAGTAAACTACTAAGTACAAACTTTATTGTTCCAGAACATGGGCATAATATAAAAACATGAAATAGTATTAAAACAATATAAAAACATGGTACATTACACCATCTTAAATACTTAAGCTACATTTTAGTGACAACAATATGTCACAAACATGAATACAGTTTTCATGACAGCAGTAGAATTCAGTAAATAAATTACACATTACATAGACATTATACATATATGTATATAACTACAAAAAATGCTCATTTATGCTCAGCTTGCTACACAACACAGTTCATGCTTCCAAAGGCCCGATATCCCGTGAGACCAGCGAGGCCGTCGAACTCTGATTGCTACCGCCGTGTTCCTGCTGAGGGAAACAGAAGCTGGGCTCATCTAGAAGAGACATTTGAGTCGTTCCTCCTGCTGAGCAAAAGACACAGAAAAACACGTTCATGCTAGAAAGGTGCAGGAAGATACAAGAGCTCTCCAGCAAACCTATGTGCTGAATAACTAAAGAAAGCACAAAAAGATGTTTACCTTCCAGAGTTTCCTTTTCAACATGAGGTTTCTGAGTGGCCTTTCTTCTTCTCCACTCCAGGAAGAGGATTGTAGCAACAGGTATTGCTATGCTGATGAGCCCAAAGATGATGAGAATAACAGTGACCTCTGTAGCAAAGAGCAACAATGGCAATGAAAACTACATTTATGGTTTTCCATCTTTTACAAGGTAATCTCACACACACACACCTAAATCCTCATATGATGTCTGTTATAAGTGAGGACTCTCTATCAATTTGAACGTGGTCACTATAACGGCCACATATTTTCTGCTAGTTATTTCTGTCATTCATACCACTTTGTGCGTCACTTGCTGGCGACACTGTTCGTTTGGTGTCTGGTTCAAGGCCACAGATTACATCTTCGTATGCATTTCCCAGCACTATTATTTGATGGTCTGGCTGCGTACATCTGTGGGTTGAGAGATACGGTGTTTAACATTGCTTGTGATATGTAGCTTCATGAATAAGTGAATGAACAGATGCATCATACTTGGTCCAGTTTCTGCAGTATTGATGGATCTTGTCACTGTATGTTCCTGGAGGACATGGCTCACAGCCTAGTGAATTCATACAAGAAATATCTTGCAGTCAGATGTGTATTTTTTTTATTCAAAAGACTGATCAGTTATCTCTTCAGACTCACCTGCTGCATTGGGCTGGTGTCCCTTGCCACACTCTTCGATGCAGCTAGAGCATTTATCATTAGCACATCGATATCCCGGTTTACACTCACAAACTGTGTCACTGCTGGCGGTGCAATTCACCTTCACCTGCCAGTTTTTACCTGGAGCAGAGGACAGGAGCGAGACCTCATCAAAACACAAGCAGCTACATTTATCATAGTATTCCAATCTGAATCTGCTCTATGTGACACTAGATGTGAAGAGCACAGAACCAAACGTGTCCTCACCTCCTAATGTGAACCATCCTGTTGCTGTTCAAAATTAAAAGCATACACACATTTTTGTCATGATGACAAAATTATATTTTGTGAAGAAAAAATTTCCAATTTTGGGTCAGTCTATTAAATATGAAGCTGGTTTGTAAAATAAAAAATAAAGTAATTGTGACCTTTTTAGCTTACAATTTAGATTTTTTTTTCTCGCAGTTGTGAGTTTATATCGTAATATAAGTACAGTTCTGAATTCTAAATCACAATTCACCTCACAATTCTGAATTCCGAGATATGCCGAGAAAAAAAGGTCAGGGTTATTAGACAAAAGGTTTTTTCCGTGGTGGAAATAAGCTAGACTTTTCGTCTCAAAATTGCAAGCTAAAGGGGTAGTTCACATAAAAATGAAAATTATGTCATTAATTTGACATAAATTAAGATATTTTTGATGAAATCCGTGAGCTTTCTGACCCTGCAAGCAATGCAACTGACACGTTCAAGGTCCAGAAAGGTAGTAAGGACATCGTTAAAATAGTCCATGAGACATCAGTGGTTCAACCTTAAATTTTACAAAGCTACGAGAATACATTTTGTGCACAAAAAAACAAAAATAATGATTATATACAGCAATTCTCCTCCGCGCCACTGTCCACCACCATTCACCATAACACAACATCCTTACTATGTTTCTGGGCCTATAGAAACATTTAAGTTACATTACTGTCTATGCAAGCTCTCGGATTTCATCAAAAATATCTTATTTTGTGTTCTGAAGATGAACGAAGGTCTTACGGGTTTGGAACGACATGAGGGTGAGTAATTAATAACAGATTTTCATTTTGTAATGCTTCACAATACTGACTTTATCAGTTTTTAATACTGACGCTATTCTGACTTTCCGCCTCACTATTTCGATTTTTCTTTATAGCTAGCGAAGGCAAAGTTTTCATATACGTTTTTTGTTATACTGGTTGAAAGTCTCTTCACAGCCTTATAGCATTTATTTATATCAAAATACATAGATATGTATCTTCTATCTATATCTTCTGTAGAAGACACGAGACCATAGAAATGTTGCATGCAATAGAATGTCCAACCTGCCTGTCAACCTATGTATTTGCATACCTCTGCGCAGCCAATAGCGAGAGTTTGGGGGCGTGGCTACTGTGACAGGCTGAGGCACAGGGTGTTTAGCCAGTGAGGAAAAAGTCAAAGACTTGCCAAAATACTCCGAGACAGAGGGTAAAACAAGGGTAAACATTGGCAGCGTTTTACAAGAAGGAGGAATTTGATGAAATGTTTGGGTTTTAATTGATAAGAAGAACTTGCAGAGTTTCTTCTCAAGCTGCAACCTGATTGGTCCCTTTCCCTTAGACCCACCCACACATAAGCATCATCAGAATATGTCATTAAAGGGCTCTTTTGGCATTTTTTTGCCAGAACACATGGACATGTAGCAGTATCAGGCATTGGGATGTAAGGACGGTCTGAACATCAGTTAAAAAGGACAAATACATGGCCTACATTAAATCCTGTACCTGAACACCTATCACATATCTTGCACACCCATGGGCTTCCATCAGTGATAAAGTTGTCTTTTTCACACGGAGTACACAAAGCGTTTGCATCTGGACCACAAGTAGAGACAAGACGGTTTCCTGCAACAAACACACACATGCACTTTGAACATATGGAAATGAATAAAGCTTTAGTGTTAAAAAATGAACAATGATATTGATGAGGAATATTTTATGCACTGTTTCTAGTTGTAGTAGGAAACCAATAATAGCCTAGTTTAAATAACATATAAATTAAAATAACAAATTAGAGAATAAATGAAACATACAAGCATCTTCACAAGTGGACTTTTGAACTTCACTCTGAGTTTCCTTCTGTGATAATACAGCTCTGATGCACGATAATCAAATCGAAAGTGAACCTCAGATGTGGTTTTATCATATGATCGCACATGATCATGAGGGGAAACTGAGACACACTTTATATTACATTCTTCATATGTATTTAAAGACAGACTAGACACTATGAACTACATTTCCGTTTGTACAACACACCGTCATTCATTAATTCTATTTCCAGTTATGAGGTTTAGTCATTTCAAACACTTTCTCATCACCTCTCATGAAAATATAAAATGCTTTCAAAATCATATGCCAGAAATTAAATAGATAAAAATGGTCATTTGTTCTCCATTTACTTTGATATTAGTGGTGTTGCTTGTTAACTATGTGCTAATAGTTATTAATAGTAATTAAATAAGTATTACAAACCCTTGCATCTCTCTACATTAAACATTTCATTTCTTATGTGACCTTTTTTGTATTA
This sequence comes from Ptychobarbus kaznakovi, assembly GCA_027422405.1. Lineage (NCBI taxonomy): Eukaryota > Metazoa > Chordata > Actinopteri > Cypriniformes > Cyprinidae > Ptychobarbus > Ptychobarbus kaznakovi. Next base: position 1,183,563 of record CM049795.1, on the reverse strand, counting down.
TTAAAATACTCAATTGTACATTGTACTCTCTAAGTATATCATGGTACGAAGTATTTATTTTCTCTATTTCCATCTCTTTTTACACATGCAATCGTGATTATTAGTAATTATTAAACTATATACTTTTACTAGCCAAAGGTCAAGTCAATATCTGTGGTTTACAAGCATTTTATATTGCTTGCCATACATACATTTCTATATAGTAGTCAACATTTGAAGTGGATCAAAAAGTTAATCGAAGTTGTCCTAAGACAAGAATGCATTTTGGTTTTAGGACAACTTTGATGAAAGGTTTTGATCCACTTCAAATGTTGACTAGTGTATATATCATCCGTCATTTCATCCCAAAGCGAATCATTCCTTTCCACAACTCACCTGGTTTACACTTCTTGCAGCACTTGCTATTGGAGTCCCTCAAATCAAAGTCAAAGTCCAGACATCCAGATTCCACACTGTGTCCTGCAGCCAGAACCAGGACAGACACAGCCAGGATCAGTCCAAAGAGCAGCGTCATCCTCCACGACAAGCCGTCTGTTAACACACTTCTCACACACACACACACGCGTCTCTGACAGAATACTGATCTGCTCTGGTGAGCTGCGTCTATACAGTCTGAAGAGCTCACACTTGAAACCACATTTGTAAGTTCCTCAACGTCACAAATACACCCACATGTGCACACACACACACACACACGCACGCCCACTCACACACGCACGCACGCACACACACACACGCACACACACACACACACACACACACACACACACACACACACACACGCACGCACGCACACACACACACACACACACGCACACACACACACACACACACGCACACACACGCACGCACGCACGCACACACACACACACACACACACACACACACACACACACACACACACACACACGCATAACCTGTTTGATAGTGACTCATCAGCTTTTTTTCATAAATGATGACGAGCCAGTTCAAAGTGCAGGGATATTCCTTTCTCTGTAGTTATGAAATAATGTCTTTAATTTCATTTTTGAAAGGGGAACAACAACCACTGTGAAATCTATGCCATTTAACTATATTTTATCTCAGGTAAAACTATGCATTTATTAACATTTACAATTACAATCCACTGTTCCACCCCAATATTTAAATATCATTTTCTATTGTCACATAACAAAGTTGTTTTCTATTTCTGTTTAATCTTAGCAGCCCATCCAGACAGTTCTAATGGTTTAAAGTCAACATCAAATTAAAGTTGACTCCATAAAAAAAGGATTTACTTTGAAACATTTTCTCAAAAATTGCTAGTTAATATTACAAATAATTACAAAGAAACATCAAGTGACACATTGAATTACAGTAAACATACAATTTTGACGTATAAAGACTGAATTAGTATTTTCTTATCCAATATACCGCCATAATATTAGCTTTATTTACAACTTTGAAAACATATTTTTTACAGTCTTTTATCATTTCTATATTTTTGATTTTATTTTGAATTATTCATCAGTGCACATTATTCCAAAGGGGAAAAAAACTCTGAAACAACTTTTAGACCAATGAATGTACAAAAGTAAAACAAATTGCAACCAATTTCATGCTGACTTTAAACAGCATATTTAAATAAAACGAGCCAGTCTCTGAAATTCTTTGTGGTATTCGATTTTATAATTCTAGTTAAAATGAAGGTATATGTTAAACGGTAGGCAGTATAAACATTTGGCCTCTAAAATTCAAAGACAGTCCATCCCATCTTTCAATAACACATTTAAATCAGGCATATACTAATAATAACATATACATACTAATGTAACATCATTGCTGATGAATATTTATTCTCTGTAAGCAGGAAAATCCCCTTTAACCAGCAGCACTGTTTATTACAGTGACCATTTACATATTTCAATATGAGGGAATTATTGTAACACTGGTGATGTCATTGTCTGGGGTTTCCTGCAGAACATCAGTGCTCCTCACTTCTATAGCTTCTGAACGGAGACCTCCATGTGTCCCTCTGCAGGCCCAAGCCTGGAGTTCTGAACACACTGGGCATGCTCCTCATCAGTCCCGCTTCTGAACGGAGCCCTTTCCCTCTGCACCTGGAGTTCATGGGCGTCCTTCAGTCCCGATTTCACCTCATCGTTTCTCTTCTTCATCAGTGCCAGAGCTGGAGTCAGGGGCAGATTATCACAGTTCTGAAACACAAGAGAAGGGGGTCATGTCCTAGAGTTCTGAAGGAACATCTGGCTCATTTAATCACTTTAAGTGTACCAGCAAAAAAATTTAAATAAAAACATTTAAATTAAATTAATTCAATTCTAGGAGGATGAACTTCTGAACATGCATTAACAATGTAGTGTTATTGCCCTAAAAATGTACATGACCAATTCTACAATCACAAAGTGTTTTGGCTTAACATTAATTTGATCAAAAATACAGTAAAACAATAATATTGTAAAATATCATTACAATTTCAAATAGCTGTTTATTAATTGAATATGATATTTATTTGATGTTGAAAAGTTGGATTTCAGCATCATTACTCTAGTGTCACATTCAAAATTTAATATGCTGGTGTAAGATTTAATTTAATTTGTATTTATTTTGTTGATATTGTTATCAATTTAAATTAGTAATTTTAGATCAATTTATTGCACCCTTCTAGCTTAACTTTAATTTGAATCAAAAATAAAAGAACCAAAGACTTAAACTACTTCAGTCTGTGTGCATTGAATTTATTTAATACACGAGTTTCACAATTTGAGTTGAATTACTGAAATAAATGAACTTTTCCACGACATTCTAATTTATTGAGATGCACCTGTATATTTTAAATCTAGAATATTTCTCTTCTAGGCATCAATTGTATATGAAGCAAGGTTTCCTAAGCCTTAAAATGGTCTCTCAGTTTGGTTCACTAGGCTACTGTACACATGTTTACTGAGGAATACGTTACAACTGACAGCAAACATGCCACAGATGTGGTTCACGAATTCAAAATAACAACGTTCCATTAATAATGACATGACATATTTCAGAAATATCAGTGGAAACATGAGAATGTTTACGGCTCTATAAGTGCTAACTGTGTGTTTATCATTTATTCTAACAGCTGGAACAGAAAGTGCATGTGAATGAGAACTCGTTCTCTCTTACGGTGGTTCGAGCGTTTGATGCCACGTCTGAACGCTGTAAATTGAGGTCCAGTGTGGATTTGCTGATGCCTGGTGGTGGGTTGTCTGTCCTCTGCTGTCCTGAGGAACTCGCGCGTGCATTGACCCTCTTAAGAATGTCGCTCAAAGTGCTGAATGTCTTGCTCCGTGACAGTTCTGACGGGTTCTGAGAGAGAAGCAAACAGCATCCCTTAAATAAAATCACTGTAATCAATGGCCTTAAATGAATATATATATATACATACAGGTGCATTTAGAAAATTATTTGACTGAAATTCCACAATTGACAGCAAACTGCATGTATAGCGTGGTGAATGTTTATATGACTGTCAACCAATGGGTTGCTACATTTTATTATTTCCGACATTAAAGCACTTGAATTCGACAAGCTCGTAATCATGATGGAAATTTCGATAGCATATGAAGGCAGCATTATTATGGCATAATGACATCGTCATCACATGTCACAGCTGATTGGTTCTCTCCTGTATCGGTAGCCAATGAGGTCACTGCTCAAGATTAAAATACTTATCTAGTGCAGTTGCAGCACACTTCAGAAACCCTCCACCAGTGTTGCCAAGTCTGCGGTTTTTCTGTGGAATTGGGCTACTTTAACACTGTTGCTGTGCGTTGAAGCGGCCCCAATAACGTGGGCCCCTGGAATGCAAATTGTACCAGAGTACTCCACCAAAAGATGTGTATTTTACCGCCAGGGGCCGGAACACAATTTCTACCGGGGACCCCCCTCTACATGCAATTGGGCTAGTTATGGGCAAGTTTTGAGTAGAAATTGGGTGGGTTTTGTTACAAAAACCTGGCAACCCCCTGCCCTCCACCTCCCCAGCTCCTCCTATATATAGATGTGCTACAGGACCAAGACCAAATACATTAACATAGCCATGTACATTACCATACCAATCCCTCCAAGAGTTGTCATGACAGAAATATATATATATATATGTATATTTCCCTCAACAGTTCTTTTACCAAAAAAAAATTATAATGACGTTATAATAGCAGTTTTTAATATTTTACACAAAGTCAACATTTAGTTTTAGACTGTGATATCTGCACTCAATAATATAATTTATATGTAATATTTGTATAAAATCACAAAATAATATAATATTTAGTAAAAACCTGCTGTTTATCACTAGCCTTTGAGGTCATTTATATAAATTATTTCTAATTTTATTGGTAGTACTTAATGCAAATGAATCTTTGTTGTCATGAATAAGGACATGAACAATGAATAATTGAGTTCATCAATACAGAATGTATTTTGATCCAATTACATAATAATATCATATTAATACAGAATTTATTTGACATGCATATATAGGCAATTTCACGGGCCCTCAGACTCTAGCTCATGCAATCAGATTTTAGGGCTGAACATCGTTATATGTTAACATATAGCAGCATACCTTAAAACTAGCTTGTGTGGTTCCGTCAGGGTTCATCGTGTCTCCCAGAACTCTGTCCCTCCTCAGGTAAGGCTCTCGTCTCCCAGAGGCTCCGAGCTCTTCCTCTGATGTCATGTCCATACGGTGGGCGCGAGACTGGTACACCGGAAACCTCTCCTCACGTTCAGCATTCAGCAGAGGATACGGGATTCTGTCCGGAGTCTGTAGAGGCCTTTGGATGGAAGAGATTAGCACAACTTTTGTTAACATCAATCCAAATATTTGTCTTTCGCTCTACTGTTTCTGAATGTCTCTTTTGGACCGGTTGTAATATTTACCAGTTCCCCATCTCATTGCAATGCATATCTCCTGGAGAGTAATGTTGCCTACAACGGAAAAAGACCATGTGTGTTAAGCGCAAACACGTCTCACAATACATCTGTACGTATGAGATTACATGAAAAGTCTTTTGAGAAACACTGACCTTGGTCTTTGATATTCTGCATGCCTTGTATCTGACAGAAACATTGAACTAAACCTGAGATGCAATGAGAAAAGACTGAGTAAACATGTTTGTACAGAAAAAAGCCTTCTAATTCTGAAATACAATAGGAAGCAGCTTCAGGATTGTGATCTTTAAAGTTATCGCAGCTTGTAGAATATGAAATCATATTATAAAACGTATATTCTGATTGGTTGAGTCACGTTCGAAGCTGTTGTAAAAGACTCTACAATCAAACACCTGCTCCAGTGTGTATGTTGCTGCGTCTGTGTTGCTCGGCAACCACTTTGTTACAACCACAACCATTTCTGAGGAACTACATTGTTTGGTGGAAGAATAATGCATTTATTAATATCACAACATTTTTTGGCTTTGTTTGTGTGAAACCTTGCTTCGTATATGGAGTAACTGTTTTAAAAAAGCAATAAGCCCCGTGAAGCCGTGGTTTACAGTGAATTTAGAACAGCTCCACGTCATGCCTAACAACGCCCCTTAGCTGTTATAAATTCACTGTAAACCACGGCTTCTTGGGACTTATTGCTTTAATACAGTATAATAAACTGTAAGGAGTCATGCATTGCAGAAACAACTGTATTCAAATCAAATTTGATGAAAACATTAAAACATTAAATAAATTCAAAATTAAGTGAGTGACGTGACGTGTGACCAAGTATGGTGACCCATACTCTGAATTCATGCTCTGCATTAACCCATCCAACGTGCACACACACAGTAGTGAACACACACACACAGTGAACACACACCCGGAGCAGTGGTCAGCCATTTATGCTGCGGTGCCTGGTGAGCAGTCGGGGGTTCGGTGCCTTGCTCAAGGGTCTCAGTCGTGGTATTGAGGGTGGAGAGAGCGCTGTACATTCACCCCCCCACCTACAATTCCTGCCAGACCTGAGACTCGAACCCACAACCTTTGGATTACGAGTCCGACTCTCTAACCATTAGGCCACGACTTCTCCGTTATTATTATTAATATCATTATTAATTATGTCATAATTTCACTCGGTTACAGTATGTTTTTGTTTTTCTTCATTTCATTCACACACTTCTGCCCTTTAAAACCTGAACGCATGAATACTGACTTTCAGAACAATCATTTTATATATTTTATAATTGCCTTTATTTTCTATTATACACAAATGTATCACATTTGTCAAAGTTTATGATAGTGATGCATACATTGTTTTCTACATATTTTTGTGGCACAACATCATAAAATATTATATTTAGTCAAATTCTATTGTTTATCATAACACTTTCAGGTCAGCTATAATAATTTCTTAAAGATTCTTTTAGCATTTTATCTTTTTTTATTATGATAGGACAGATCATAATAAAGGGGGTGGGATCAGGAAAAGTCCTTGAGTCTGGATTCGAACTTGGGACGCCCATAGCGTAACAGCGCTGAATATTGGTATGGCTGTATTTATGGTGGTTTCTAGTTAAAGAGACAGTTCACCCAAAAATGAAAATTCTGTCATTAATTACTCGCTCTCATGTCGTTCCAAACCTGTAAGACCTTTGTTCATCTTCAGAACACAAATTCAGATATTTTTGATGAATTCCGAGTGCTTTCTGTCCCTCCCATAGACAGCAAGTATCCTTACATGATCAAGGTCCAGAAACATAGTAACGTTCTGTGTCAGCATCACGCGCACGTTTACGCTCAGATCAAAGCACACATATACGTATGTGATACTCTTCCAAAATGGCGCCAGGGTGAAGTGGAGGAGACAAATTGTTGAATAAATTTGTTATTTTTGTTTTCTTTGCACACAAAAAATATTCTCATAGCTTCAAAACATTACGGTTGAACCACTGATGTCAACATGTTTTTTAATTTTAACGATGTCCTTGCTAAGTTTCTGTACCTTGAACGTGGTAGTTCCCTTGCAGTCTATGCAGGTCAGAATTCTCTCAGATTTCATCAAAAATATCTTAACTTGTGTTTCCGAAGACGAACAAAGGTCTTACTGGTTTGGAACGACATGAAGGTGAGTTATTAATGCCATAATTTTTCATTTTTGGCTGAACTATCCCTTTAAATTGGCGTTTAAAATAGTTGTTTTGTAGTTTTCTCATATTTTTTGTAAGCACTGTTCCTTTAAGTGACTGTGAGACCATCATCATGTAATACATCACGTGTACAATGCTTTACTCACTTGCCGTCCTCTTGATACCTTTGCACAAGTCTGTTGTTAAAGTCATTGTAGGAAGGCTCCCATCTTCCCGGATGTCTGTCCAGGAGGTGTTGATGATGAAAGGACTCCTCAGCAGCATCAGGTGGACTTGGGTTGTGCGAGAATCTCTGGATGACCCCCATCGCCTCCCAGTCCAGGTGGCTGTCGGTAGGTGGAGGTGGAGGACTAGAGACGAACTCTGTGAGTTCGATTTTATTCATGTTCAATGGCTGTATTTTTTTGAATGTTTTGGGCTCGGTAGCTGGTTTTCCAGTTTTCCACGCGTCCGGGATTGGGAGCGAGGCAGCGTAGAGGATCCTAAACTCACGATCGAAAGATTCAACCACGCAGCCGCTGACGACTGTGACGAGCTGACGGTGCAGGTGAGCATCGCTCCAGCTAAGACTGACCAAGACAAAGACAACGAATCAAATCAAGAGATTATAAAGTCTTTAGAAGATGTACAACTCCCAAAGAGTAGCGCCATCAAATTATAGACTTGTAAAAATAGTCCATATGACTCGTGCACAATTCAAAACTCATTATTCCACATATTTCAAACATGGCGTCTCATTATGCACTTGGCTCGTGACTTTCTATGTGATGTATTTTTGGACTTTTATGTTTTCAGAAACGTTCCGATCTCAGAAAAGTCTAAAATAGCAAAGAAAAAAAATCGCTCACGAGTAATATGGGATATTTTTATGATAGTTTTATGGTACTACTTTGTTCTTTTGGAGCCTGGCTGTGAGTCCATTGTTTATGCGTGGAATCATATGGATTTTAAATAACATGATGGAAAGTAAATGATTTTAAGTCACTCTTTATTAAGAGTACCATTCAAAATGTTGAGGTCAGTAATAAATTAATACTTTTATTCAGAAAGGAAGCATTAGATTGATCAGTTGGTTATAATATTACAGAAGATTTCCATTTCAAATAAATGCTGTTCTAAAGAATCCTGAAAAAATTATCATGGTTTCCACAAAAATATGAAGCAGCATAACATTGACAGTGAACAATGATTTCTGAAGGATTATTACTGGAGTTATCATGCTGTAATTTCCGCTTTGCATCACATGAATACATTTCACCTTAATATATATTCAAACAGAAAACAGCTATTTAAAATTGTAATACAATGTCATAATATTACTGTTTTCACTGTATATTTGGTCAAATAAATGCAGCTTGGGTGAACATAATAGACTTTTGAACTATACCTTTTTTAAACTAAACCTTTTTAACAGCAGTGTACTTTAACAGCTGTGAAAGAGACAAACTAATTGTTCCCACAAACGGTTAATTTCTCTAATTGTCTGTATAATGTAGGGGTGGTGTGGCTTATAGTCTTTAAAGGTATGAGTTGGTTCAAATCCCAGAATGTCCCCACCCATGTTCCCTAGAGCAAGTCTTCAACTGCAGCTAACGTGTTTCTTTATGAGCTCTATTACTATGAAACTGTTCTTTACCTGTAGCTCCCAAAAATCACCGTCTCCAGATCCACCAACACAAAGTTGTCCTTCAGTTCTCCGACCACCATCTTAGTGTCGCGCGTCAGGTACGTTTTACCTCCAAGAATGCGCACCATGATATTCTGGAATATGTGGAAAAGACTCCCGTGAACTACATTGCAAAAGCGAATGTTTCAGAACCTTTTCTCATGAATGCAATGCAATGCTCAAGCGGTTGTTCGGTTGATTTCCAGTGCATTGAAAACTTTATTTCAGCTTTTAACCAAAGCTAAGCTTCAGAGATGTGGAGTGATTTAAACCAAGCATTCCTCAACCGCACGCCAATCACCTGCACCAGATGAATGTGGATGAACCTGTTCATCACTGCTTTATGAGTTCTTCTCATTCAAACTTACAGAGACAGAAAAAGATGTTAACTCTGTGATGAGAGTAACATTTGCTATCAGATGCAGAGTTATCCACTAAGGTGTGTCTAGGGCTTTTGTTTAGTGGAACAGCCTAAAGTTCAGTCTGTTAAGTTGTGCATGGAGCTTTGTGGTCTAAAGGTTGTGTAACTGGCTTGAAATATTATCATGAAAACCAGGACAAAGTCAGGCAGAACACCGAGTCATTAATCGTTATATGTTTTTTGAGTAGGATTGAGAAACTATTATAGTTTTATTCATATTTTCTTTTCATTTGGATTTTAGTTAATTTGGTCTTTTTGTCATTTTTCTTATTTTTCTTAGTACGCCAAGTTAAACTAAATAAAAAACAAAACTTGTAAAAAATAAAGGTTCTTTAGGTCAACTTTTAACATCCATGAAACCTTTCTTTTCCACAAAAGGTTAAGGTAAAAAAAACTGTTCTTTAGATTTTGAAAATGCTATAATCACACTAAGAAAAGTGGTTCTTTTAAAAACGGTTCACTAAAAGGTTCTTAGGGAAAACTAAAATAGTTCTTCAACCTTTATTTTTAAGGTTCGGCAATTAGCTCAAATAAGGTCATACAACTTTTGTATAGTTTTTTATTTTTAAAATCAGATTTAGTTTAATATATTCACTCACTGGATGTTGAAGCTGGTGCAAAAAGCAGTTCTCCTCCACGGATCTTTTGTTGAGGATGATGTACACAGAAACCCCCCGTGATGCAGCGTTTTGGAGGTCACCAATCACGGCGCTGTCCGACAGTTTATCTGTTACAACTGCGATCAGCTGCCAACACAAATGCAAAAAAATATATGTTTACAGGAAACGTTCTAACAGACTTCCTGTAGATGAATATTCATATTCAACATCAGTCTAAAGTGTCTGCTTTTAAAACAGTTTTGTGCTTTTTTCTTCATTCATTTAACTACACTGTTGTGTTAACAAAATCTGTTAAATGTATGCCAGATGCCAGATGGTTGCCAGAAAATTACCTGAAAAAAGCAACATGCATGATAAATCAAAGCTCATTATAAGTAGCTTTTTTCAAGCTACAAGCTAAAGTAAAACAGTATAAGTATATAGATAATGGATAGACATACTTATATACAGGTACATCTAAAAAAAATCAGAATATTTTTTGTCCCATATATTATATAGATTCATTACACATAGAAAGTGAAACCCATTATTATATAGATTTTACACAAATGAAATAAAAGCCTTTATTTCTTGAAATTTGTATGATTATGGCAAAATGTAGAAAATTAGAATATTACAGAAATAAGATCAGGCTAAAAAAATGATATTATAAACAGAAATATGTTCAGGCTTCTGAAAAGATGTTCATTTCTATGCACTCAATACTGGTTGGGCCTCCTTTTGCATGAATTACCATCAATGCGGCGTGGCATGGAGACAATCAGTCCTTTTGGTAGTGTGGGCAGGTGCCAAGTCCTGCTGGAAAATGAAATCAGCATCTCCATAAAGCTAGCAGAAGGAAGCATGAAGTGCTCTAAAATGGTAAGGCTGCGTTGATGTGGACTTCAGAAAACACAGTGACTTCAAGCAGATGACATGGCAGCCCAAATCATTCTGTGGAAACTTCACTCTTCCTCCAGACTCTGGGACCTTGTGGATTCTTGGACTCTGGGAGCAACAGTCTTCTTTCCTGAAAGATGGACCACTCTGAGCGTGGTGACTCTTTTCCTGAAGATGCAGCTGACTCCAGCTTCAGTTCACTCCTTGTGAAGCTCTCCCAAGTGTTTGAATCGGCTTTGCTTGACAGTATTCTCAAGCTTGCGGTCATCCCTGTTGCTTGTGCACATTTTCCTACCCAATTTCTTCCTTCCAGTCAACTTTGCATTTAATATGCTTTGATACAGCACTCCTTGAACAGCCACCCTTTCAGTAATGACCCTCTGTGACTTACAGTAATGACCCTCTGTGACTTACTCTCTTTGTGACAGTGGAGGTGTCAATGATCGTCTTCTGGACCATTGCCAAGTCAGCAGTGTTCCCCATTATTGTGGTTTCAAAGAACAAGAGATACCCACAATTTATACTGTATGGATCATTTATTGAAACTCAAATGTAAATATTCTAATATTTTGAGATACTGATTTTTATTTTCATTAGCTGTAAGCTCTAATCATCAAAATTAAAACAAAAAACTTTCAAAGTTTTTTACTTTACATGTAATGAATCTAAAATATATGAAAGTTTCACTTTTTGAAATGTTAAAAGAAAAAATTTACTTTTTCACCATATTCAATTTTTTTTTAGATGTACCTGTAGAAGTAGCACAAAAATATAAAACACCATCCTGGTATCACACGTGACACTAAAACAAAGCAATAAACATTAATTTAACACCATAAGACATAACATAAAAACAAAATGTACAGAACCAAAAAGAAAACTAATGAGAAACAATGAAAAACCATCAAATTTGAAGCGTCACACAGGGAATTCTGGGAATGTTAATTTATTTTTTTTTCACTTTAAATTATAGAATGGCTTACGAATAAAATGACCGTTACAGTTTTTCACCATTTCATTAACTGTGACTAATTTGTAAGACTAGTCTTAACCTTTTATGCAACTGGGCTTGTTTTATGAAACTCAGGTGGATTCTGATTGGCTGTCAGTGTTTTTAAGGTTCTTCAGTTGGGAACAAATTGATTCCAATGATACCGTTCCTCTGTGCTGCTATCACTATAGTTGTGTTGTGAATCTGCTATTTCTTTAAATTAAGAATGATTTTTAAATCCATATCTTTGTAGTTCTTGTTCTTGGTGTGATGGGTCTCAACCTCTTTATCTTTAGCTTCAAGGAAGTTTTTTTTAGCTTACCTTAGTGGCTCCTTGTAGGTGTCTCCTGAGGATTTCCCGTATGGTGGGCATCTGATCTGTCGGAGGGTTGGTGTAGACGTGAATCTGTCCCATGTCCATCCAGATTGTCTTTTCCGGCCATCCCAGTTCCAAGCAAGGCGCCGGAGTGTCAGACTCTGTGGGAAAATAATGTCCAGAGAAGTCCTCCCCATCAGAACCGACCTCCACCTCACCATTTCCATCCTCCTGGTTTGCATCGCTTTGATGATAGTCCTCGGTCCAGCCGGAGATCTGGCTCACCTCGCTGGGGGACAGGAACGATCCGATTTGTTCTTGGTGGAGTTTGGTGTAGAAAGCATCACGGCCGGAGCTCACCAGGCTTTCCACACAATAGCGCTCCTCCTCGCAGTGCAAGAAGTCCGGATCGGACTCGGTCAGTGGAGCGAAGACGACGTTCTCGTTGAGGCTCTGCTCTTGAGAGTTTGACATGATTAGAGCCCGACGTTGTTGGAGATATCCTTCTACTACACGGAAAATGACTGTGGACAATTACATGTTGATATGTAAACAATAAATGGCAGCTGTTCTAAGTCACTTGGAGGAGGAGGTTGTTCAATTATTCAGATAGTTGAGGTTCTTCTTCATGTGTTGAAGATATTTAACTCTTTAAACACCAAGAATCAATAGAAAAGCTGGATACTTCATGATGGAACTGGGAAGATCTGGAGATCTTTGACCTGGAATACAGACAACATTAGTTCTTTTTTTTGGTTTGGTGAACACCCAAAAAAGAGGTGTGCTTAATTGTATTGAATGGTCACTTGTAGTGTACTTCAAATCTTAAATACATTACAAAAATGACATAAAAATACATATTCATGAAATAAAAGGCTATTTAAGAGTGCTTAAAGAAAGTTACGATTTAAAATATGCACATTGTAATAATGTCAAATCAAAGTGTGTTATTTAATTTTTCATTTAAAGTTAATATATATTACACAACATCATAATTACAAATGTATAAAGTACATGACAAATACATGTCATATAACTATTAATAGAAATTATACCATAAATGTACACATTAACCATATTTCAAAAGACAATAATTATGAAATCACATTTAATAATGTACTTAAGTGAATCAAAAACACTTTAAAGTTTAGCTAATTGTATCTATTATCAAATTAAACTACAGTATATTTTCATTTAATTGCAATTAACATGCGATTAAGTGTCCGAGAACATTAAATCTCACTTAAGTATATGCTTTAATATTAATAAAGACTTTTTTTAAGTGAACTAAAGTGTACTTTTTTCACAAGGTCCATTGTGAAATAAAGTATAAGTATAAGAACAAGTATATTTTAATTTACCACCATAAATTCTTGTCAGTACTATTATCAGTAAACTTTAACCATATTTCACGAGACAAGAGAAGTGAAAGTATATATAAAGATGTATTAATGTCCTAAGCGGGTCAAAAGGACTCTAAAGTTCAGCCAATTGCGTTTAATATACATTTTAACTACTATACATCTACCATAACATACAATTAAGTTTCCAAACACTTTACACTAAGTTCGCATTAAGTAATATGTACTCTTTTTTTAAAGTACTACTTTGTAAGTGTACTACTTTTTGCATATTTGATGCCAAAATCTATTTTTGGTTTTATATGTTTTAGTAACACTTCACAAGAACAGATTATGCACCAAAAGTCGAGACTTACCGGTCTGTGCCCGTCTGTCTTACTCACACACCCTCAGTCCATTGACTCTCTCCGTCAAGTTCTGACATATCTCTGCTGTATCCTCCCATTCTAAACGGCCTCTCTCTGTCGGGTGTTAAATTACTCCCTACAAAGTGAGCAACTAGTCATCACTGCAATCCATGTCTTGAGTCAGCATATCATCAGCAAACCATCCCCAAAACATGTTCTGGTCTCCCTCGGCCCAAGCCCGATATCAGATTTCTGTCCTTGTAGTGTCTTTAGTAAACACGTCCCTGTCGCCGGCTCGCTTTCGTGACTGGTTCTACCTGCCGAGCCAGTCTTCTCCGGGGAGCAGAGAGTGAGACCTTCCTTCCCTCCCAGCTACAATCAAAAGGGGGCGAGGCTGGAACTCAACACCTGCCTAGCGGTCTCTTTTCACATCATACCTCTGGTTGGGTGGACATGAGGTTACAAGAAATATACTAGATGTTTAGACACGTGTACGTAGGAGTGTTTTAATCCACTGTAGAAAGTATGCTGAGCTCACCTTTTGGGTTTTGCATGACCAAGTTACTGGAATTCCATGCAATTAATGCACAGATACCTCTTTAATCACCACATCTATCTGCAGGTGTCATGCCACCGGTTTATTTTCTGCCTAGACAGAATCAACAGTGCTTTTCAAAGCAGAGAATGTGTCGTATGTTGGTATGCTGTCGTGCTGATAAGTCAATTAAACACAATGATACAGATGTGTTAGAGCAGTTTGAATTGAATATGTAAGTATTTCAATTAGCAGTGCAGTTTTTAATGATTCAATCTCATTGCTGTGTAAACCCCTTTAAGAGCACCATGACTCACGTGATACCAATGATTTTCTAGTGGACACTTGTTGATACTTGAACTACAGCATTTTTGAGGTACGATTGTTCTTTTCTGTTTATTAATTGTTGCATTGAAAGTTTACTCTAACCGAAACAATCATAACTACTGTTGTCATTGTTAAAAAATATTTTATTTATAGAGTTTGCATACATAAAAACACAATAATACAAATGCACATGGGCACATATTTAGTATTGGAAAAAAGGATAGGTTTAACGTTTCCAGTTTTGGGAATTCTGAATATTTGAAGAAACTTGTCTGTGTTTTTTACACTCCAGTTTTCTTAAAGCATTATTTAAAATAACAGTTCACCCAACAATGAAAATTAGCTGAACATTTGTTTCATCATCTCAACAGATTTGGAGAAATGTAGCATTACATCACTTGCTCAACAATGGATCCCCTGCGGTGAATGGGTGCCGTCAGAATGAGAGTCCAAACAGCTGATAAAAACAACACAATAATCCACAAGCAATCCACATGACTCCAGTCCTTCAATTAACATCTTGTGAAGTGAAAAGATGCACATTTGCCATACAAACAAACAAATCCATTTTTGAGGCCTTTTCATTTTAAACACTTCTGGACAAAATATCAGTTCATAATTCATAATAACGCTTCCTCCGGTGAAAAAGTCCATCTCCTGTTGTTCTCTCACATCAAAATCTACCAATATATATTTTTTAGAACCATTTTGAACCACTGTTTTTTTCTTGTAAAAGGTGATCTATGCATATTTCTCCCCTGATTCAGACTAGACAAATATTTATTTCTTCATTGAAGAACGAAATATTATGGATAGAGGAGTTGTATTTTAGCAGCACCTTAATGATGGATTTATTAAAAACACACTTTTTCTTCATGTGGATTACTGTGATGTTTTTATCAGCTGTTTGGACTCTCATTCTGACGGCACCCATTCACTGCAGAGCATCCATTGTTGAGCAAGTGATGTAATGCTACATTTCTTCAAATCTGTTTGGATATCCTGCGGGTGACAATTTTCAGCAAATTTTCATTTTCCTTTAAAAAATGTTTCGCATCAAACTCCCACTTGATTGTCAGCATCAAACTTAGAGCAGCAGTTTCCCCACTATGGGAAAATACAGCAAGTTGTGTTGCAACTCCGCAAAAGCAGCAAAGCAGGTTTTGAGAATTTGGTCCTAAAAACTAATGTTATAATAATAAATACCAATATGCAATTTCATAAACTGGCTCGCCTAATCAGAGCCATAAGCATATATAATCTCATAGCAGACTAAACTACATGTGTGGTGTTAAGCAGAAAATCAGGCCCGTTTGCGCAGATGCACATAAAGTGCGCCACTGATAAGTAAAAGGGGCACGCACACCCACGCTAGAATGTAACAGTAGCCGAAATGACCCTTCTCCAGCTCACGAGAATCTTGAAGAATCGCACTCCTTTGAAAGGTGTAGATGAGAACTGCTGCAAACGCTGCGAAACCTGTAAGTGTGAACGGAGCGAATGGAGTGAGAATAAAACAGTGGCCACAAGGGGGCAACACATGGTACTGTATGAGTGAGATTATGATATGAACTCTCTGTCTACCTCCCTACCGAAACAAAAAAATAAGGTGTCCTTGTTACACGTTACATACTAACCATAGTAAGCACATGTAGTTAATATTACTCGCTCAGTGTTTAAATGTATAATTGCACTGTAACAAGGCCACCTTAAAATAAAGTGTAGCCAAAAATAAATACAACATTTGATTTTATATACCTGCAAATATTTGGCACATGCCAGTGAAGTAGAAAAGACCTCCTTTGGACATGGTGAAGAGCTGCCCGAGGAACACCATGAAGGAGATGGAAGAGAGCACCACAGACAAGATCATGAGGGCCTGGACTGACTGCAGCCATTCTGAGAGAGAAAATCAAGAGTTACTTACCTTTAAAACGTTATTATTAACAATGCCCTGCGTCTTATTTGCTGAAAGAAATACAATCGTACTAAGTTTAGGTGCTGATTCCAAACATGTTTCCCTGTTTTCGCTAGAGCACGTCACATTTTCTCACAAAATATGATGCATTTCATATCACTTTTGCTTTTAAACCATTTTTAAGGTGGAGAAGTGTTGTATTATTCCTTAATCAGCAGAAAACTGCCATTAAGACACATTTCCCGTCTTCATCTGAGCCAGATTACACATATTTGCTCAGTTCTAATGGGCAGATTTTCACATGTATGAATCATTCTTAAGACTTTATGCCTAATCCTGATTTACACTTTTTCCACTTCTTTGCAGATTACAAGTGGAATGATACATAAACTTTTGACATTACTGCTTTTGATAACTTTAAAGCTGATACATGTCAATAATTGTACAAATTTTACACTCAGCATCATCAAATGAGGTAATGTTAGGTCTTTTTGCAAATTGAAAATGCATAAAATCAGCAGTTTTGTGAACATTCACCAGTTCCCTGTACTCTGATAATTAAATCCAGAGATTATAATATTCTATTTATATTCATTATTTGATTATGAATCTGTTTCTGAGTGTTAGTGTTACCCACCGCTTTCTTTGGCAGAAGCACATAACCAGGTTTCTGTGGCGTTTTCATAGGTGCACTTATACCAGAGATCTGTGTTCTCAATGTGTCCCCAAGACCACCAGGACTAGAAAAAGATCATAATCATAATACAGAAATAAAGAACATTTGTATAGCTTTTTTAGATAAAGAAGCCTCAGGCCAGAACAAAAAAACAGCAATAAAACACAATAATAGAAGTGTATAATCAAACAAAAGTGTAATATAACGATTTTATTTAAAAAATACCATAGGGGAAAAAATACAAGTAAAAATGTTTCAGCTTTACCTGATATATATTTAGTACAATAATTCAATCTACAATTCTGAATACATTTTGATAGATGAACATGCATGACCTCTGAACTCTATGCATTTGCTCATTGGGCAGATATGCTTCTTTATTGCAGTAACTATGGGTTAGACACCTTTCACGGAAGTGCATTACGACTAACCTTCTCCATGGTGGCAATGAAAAGCATGGCCAGGGTGACCAAATGCAGAACGGTCACAAACAGCAACAGGACTGCCATGTTGGTGGATCCTGAGGGCAGAATAAAAGCTTCTGGTTGAGAAATGTAATCTCACACCACTGAGGAATCATTAGGGATTGAATCTAAAAACTAAACCCACAGAATCAAACGGATCTCCTGTTTCTATGCATCCCATTCATACTGCCGTTCAGAAGTTTGACATTGATACGTTTTTCTGAAAGAAGTCTTTATGGCTTCGTTTTAATTGATCAAAAATACAATGAAAACAGAAAATATAATTCAAATAACAGTTTTCTGTGTGAATATATTTTCAAATGCAATTTATTCCTGCGATTTTTCAGCATAATAGCGGTTTCCTCTTTCAGAAATCATTCTAATATGCTGATTTGCTGTTTAATAAACATTTCTTATTATTATAAATGTTGAAAACACTTCATATTCTTGTGGAAACCGTACTACATTTAGTTTTTTTAGATTCTCTGAAAGAACAGCATTTATTAGAAATAGAAATCTTTTAAGCGTCTTTACTGTCACTTAACGCATCCTTGTTGAATACAATTATTAGTCCAGTTATGATTCCAAACTTTTGAACGGTACTGTATATGATATCAAATCTTCATAAATATTTGCTGATGGCGACTTTTCCAGGGAAAAATGTAGGACTTGCGTGTGAACCTTGATTCAAGCGCTGTAATAATACTTCACTGACATCATATCTATAAATGAGTTTTCACCTCACTGCTAGACGCTTTTCCATCATCACTTTTCTGAGACGCAAAACATGGCTATACCACAAACCTTCCATGACTTCTCCGTCCAAAAGATGAACAGAGACTTCTTGAAATCAACAAAACGTCCATTCATAAATATGGACTGTGTGACGGATCTGGACAAGACTGCACACCCCCTCTGTCACGACAGGGCGGTGGAAATAACTCATCTCTTTCCAAACAGAGACCAAGAGGTGCTTTGTGGTGGCCGTAAGATTATGTATTTAGTCAATATTCCCCAACTCTGGTTTTCATTAACTCGACCCCCACCTCTCCATGTTTACATGCAGGAGCTGCTCGTTATGCGCTCCTGGCACGGACCCGGGTACTTATTTCTCTTTAGTGCGATTCAAGACTTTACCAAGATGCTCTTTCCACTGTAAACACATAAGAGCTGTAATTACTGCTCACGTCGATCTTACGGCAATGTCTCAGACAGGACAGCAGAA
>CM049795.1:1109705-1159705 GCA_027422405.1 Ptychobarbus kaznakovi | reverse complement strand
TGTGTTTAATTTACACAAAGACCACTTTTACTAACCTTTGGTTTGTTTTCTTGTGAACGTTTCATTTTCCAAGCATGCATTTTTTTAACAGAAAGCATGCACTGGCTCATGAAACACAAAATGCCCACTGTTAAATGGTTTCTGTGTTTGTACCAGGCCGTTGACCTGCAGTGCAGTGCCGATGATCAGCTGAAGGGACGGACGTTGCAGGAACTGGAGCGAGATGTAGAAGAGGCGTCTGCTCGACTCGCCATGGCCCACAAAGAGATCCGCAGACTCACGGATGAGCTGGAGTCGGCTCACCTGACCCAAAAGGCTTATGGTAAATCACTTCACTGGTCTCACACTTGGGACAAGACGGTGGGAAACACTCACGAACAAACTGAGATCAAAACCATGCTTTTGTCTTAGAACCGGAGCTGCAAGAAGCTCAAATGGAAGTGGCCCACCTGCGCCACGAAGTGGAGAAACTGAAATGCTGTGGTATAATTTATTGTACACCATAATATAGAGAACCTCTCAGTTGAACTCAGGTTTTTTTTGTTAGATCATTTTATTTTAGTTAGATGATTTTTTCTCCCTTGTTTAGAAGTTGCTGAGTTACGAAAGATAAAAGAAATGAGCGAGAGACAGGAAGAAGAGCTGTGCCACGTTAGGCAGACTGTGAAGAGACTGCAGGCAGAGCGTGTACAGCTGCTTGAAATGGTAAGATAATCACGGAAAAGAGACGTTCAAAAGTTTTGGGTGAGTATGATTTTTATAATAAATGTAAAGGAGGATTCAGAATTCAGTGAGGATACGTTAAATTGATAAAAGATTACAGTAAAGACATTTCTGATGTTACAAAGGAATTATTTTTTAATATAAAAGCAGTTCTTTTGAACTTTCCATTCATCAAATAATCCTGAAAACGTATCATGGTTTCCACAAAAATATTAAGTAGCACAACTGTTTCCAATAATAGTTTCTTGATCAGCGACTACTGTACTGTTTTACATACTTCATAATATTCCAGTTGAACCACTGATGTTACATGGATTAGTTTTCTATCTAGGACCAGTCAATCTATCTGTATAGACACACTATTAATATTATTTTACTCTAACAGACAGAAGCCCCTGACAGAACCGTCACTCCATCCAAAGAGAAGAAGCCACAGGAAGAGGATATCCATAAACGGTTACTGTATAGATCAGATAAACATACGTTATTTGAACTTATTATATTTAATATGACTTGAAACAGAGAGTGAAGACAGCCTGTTCAACATACGTGACCCTGGACCACAAAAGCAGTCTTAAGTCGCTGGGGTTGTAGCAATAGCCAAAAATACATTGTGCGGGTCAAAATTATTGATTTTTCTTTTATGCAAAAAAAAAAATGTGGACATTAAAGGTCATGTTCCATGAAGATATTTTGTCAATTTCCTACTGTAAATATATCCAAACTTAGTAATATGCAATGCTAAGAACTGTATTTGGACAACTTTAAAGGCGATTTTCTCAATATTTAGATTTTTTTTTTGCACCCTCAGATTCCAGATGTTGAAATAGTTGCATCTCGGCCAAACATTATCCTATCCTAACAAACCATACATCAATGGAAAGCTTATTCATTTTCAGATGATGTATAAATCTCAATCTGAAAATTGAAAATGCCCTTATGACTGGTTTTGTGGTCCAGGGTCATATATTGTTCTTAGTCATCTTGCTGATAAAACATGACCATTGAAGAAAGCTTAGGCTTTTTAAATTAAGGCATGTTGTCTACTCTATAATACATATAATTGATGGGTCCAAATCATGGACTTTTCAAGAATCAACAATTCTAAAGATAAACAAGCTCGAGCTGTTCTTCCAGGTGTCTTGACGAGATGCAGACGAGGTTACACATGCTGCGAGATCTGACGCAGGTCACGCTGAAGCTGCGGATGGACTTTGAGACGGAGGCCGACCTGCGGAGGAGGGCAGCGGATGAATGTGAAGAGCAGAAGAGGAGGAGGATGGAAGCGGAGCGGTTAGTGCGAGACTTCCAGGACCTCTGCGAGAAACAGGCGGACGATTACAGGACCACCGTCGGCAGCCTTCAGGTGGAGGTGGGGACTAACACTCGGTCCACACTGGATGTGACAAAGCGAGCGTTGCAAACCTTTTTAACTGTGTCAGTAAGTCATAAATAGAAAGCAGCATCAGTTTACTTTAGGGGACTTGACGCGTCACGTCCAGTGTAGACAGCACCAGTAGTGCTTCAAACGGATAAAATCACAGTCACAATGTCAGTATTTTTGCGAGTGACCTCGTAAACACAGTCTTAAATGTGTTAAAATGGTCTAAATGACCATAATGTTAGGAGAAAATCAGATGTGCGTCACTCGTTTTAAAGTGCCCCTATTATGGATTTTTTTAAATGAGCTTTCATGCAGTGTGTAACACAGCTCTAAGTGAATGAAAACATCCTGCAAAGTTTTCAATCTGAACGTGCACCGTGTATAAAGTGATTCTCTCAAAAGAAAGAGTCGACTCGGAATCATTGAAACGAGTCGTTTTTAAAACACATCCCAAGCCGCGTATTTCCTGCCAACTTGTTGGTCTTTTCGCGCTGGTCTGAATGAAAATGCAAATTCATTCTTTGCCACTAGGTGCTGCTTTTGGAGCGGTACACAGAAACGCTGTACACAAAGCATACAAGCATGATAAAATGAAAATGAGACCAATGAGAAAAATCGGACCAATCACCGCAGATTAGCGTCATGCAAAGGAAGGGTTTGGAAAAATTAATAGTTGAGCAAATCTTTGGGAGTCATTGAGCAAGTAAGTTAAAATTAAATGCATATTATAAGAAAATGTAAGTGTTTTTTTTTTACCTTGGATGCATGTCAACCTGTTGTTGGGGACTCCCAAAACCAAAATATGAATCTTTCATAACCCATAATAGGGGCACTTTAAAGAGACAGCGCTGCAGTCTGTATCAGTGATGAAAATCGAAGAAATCGCTGATTAACTTTTGCCGCTTAATCTGTATTAATTTTATAGTTTATGCGATGATTGTTTTAAATTGACAAATTAAAAGTTGTTTTATTTTTTAAAGCCTATTAAATGTTAAAAAAGAAATGCATTCAGTTAAACTGTAACACTGAATGGCTTACTTAATAAAACAAATATGCCATTAAAAGTGGATTTAAAATATACCACATGTTGTATCTACATTACAGATTTATTTTGAAATTATGACCATATTGTCATCCAAAAGAAAACTCCTTCCAATTATAAAGCCATGGCAAAACATATAGTGTGAATGTTTGGCCCATATGTGCACAGTCATGCCATAACTTGGCCAAATCTGACAGTTATTAGCCACATTTGGAGGGATATTAATATGCAATTAATCATTATTACAGAAAAATGGGAGATTCATTATTTGTTTAGTCTATTGACAGCACTAACAAAAGGCTAAATGTTATGTAGCAAGTGCATTCTTGTGTTCACAGATCAGTGATTTAGTAACTAAGTTACGAGAGCTTGAGGCACGGGATGTGGAAAGACAATGTGACAAACACCTGAAGCAGGTAAGCAGAGTCATTGGACTCTTTGAAAGCTGCTTTGGTCACTAGTTATGCTAAAGGACTGACTTGTTTAGGTGTCTTCTCTGGAGAATGAAGTTTGCCAGCTGAAGGCCGTCCTTCAGGAGGAGCAGCAGCGGTCCATGACCATGCAGATGGAAACTGACCAGACCAGAGCTTTGGTCCAGGTGAAGAAACCTCTATTCTCTGACATGGGGTTTGAAAAGCTCAATAATTCATTCAATCAAAGGTCAAATAAATGAGGCTGCAGTGAATTTAAATAGAATGGAAATCACAGCATAGCTTTGTGTGGTTATTAAATCAAAGGTGGCAATTTATTTAAATAAGCACTACACGTGTGAAGTGTTGAAGCAGTGTTTTCAACATCTCCAAGTGGCTCGCTTCACAGAAAATGCTTCTCACAGCATATTTGTTTTTAATATGCTGAGTTTAATGGGCATTTTAGGAGCTCAGTGTTGCACAGTGTGCTCTTGGTTCACTTTATTTACTCATTTGCATGATTTCAAAGATTTCTGTAGACAGAAGTTTCCAAAATGTCTAGATTATAAATGTTAAAAGAGGGTTTAAATGTATGATAGTGAAGAATTTAGACATAAATACTAGTAATTAGATATTAATATTGGTATCGTAGTGTAAAATAACAGTTCTATTTTATAGAAATATTATTTTTTAATTATCCATTTTTATTTTAGAGCATAAATGTAATTTGCAACAGTAATATATTTATCTTCATTTTTATAGTTAAAACTAATAAAAATAATATGCAAGAGATCTTAGTTGGTTTCAACAGCAGCAATATGAGACATTTCTATATGAGATGAAATGTCATATTGTTAAAATTGCCGTACATGACAAAATAGCCCGATAATTAAATGAATAATTTAATTAATTATGAATAATTAAAGAATATATAAATCACAATATACCATAAAAAACATGTTCTGAAAAAAAAGATTCAATATTTTGTTTCTCTGCATGACATTTGACCATTAAACAACACTGTAAACATGCAAATGTGCTGGTAAATTATTGCAATATTAACTTAAAATCTGAGGTAGTATTTCATGTAAATCGTTCACGGGTTTGACTGACGTTTGAATCAATGACACTGAACACATACCTCCACACTTTCTCATCAGGCACAGAACGTCCAGCTTCAGCAGGATGCAGAAGAGCAGAGGAGGATGTCTGAGGAGCTGCAGGGCATCCAGAACATCCTCAGCACCACCGAACAAGAGCTGCTGTCCCAGAGGAGAAACAACACACGACTGCAGAACAACATCACTGACGCCGAGCAGGAGAACCTCAGGGTACCGGATGCAGATCTGGAACTGACACTTGAACTTGAATGTCCTTTAGTCAACAGATTGCATTATGAAGTTGTATATAATGATATTAGCTTGTGCACTCATTTAAAATGATTTTTGTTTTGCTGTACGAGCAGCTCCAACACAGCATTGAAGACCTGAGGAACAGACTAACCAGCAGTCAACTGGAGACTGACTCTCTGAGGACAGAACTTCAACTAGCTCTAGTTAGTGTGGACGCTGAGAGGAGGTACAGAGATCCAGGGTTATTAGAGTTCAAAATAAAACCATGGGGGGTTATATATATACATACATACATACAGTGCCCTCCACTAATATTGGCACCGCAAAGGCGGCTGTGAAAATAAATCTGCATTGTTTATCTTTCATTCAAAAAATTCCATCCTATCATTGAAGTAAAACAATTGAAAGTAGGGGGAAATCTCATTGTGAAATAAATGCTTTCTCTTGTTCATGTTGGCCACAATTATTGGCAAATTATTGCAATGTCCTTTTCCCAGGGTAACAGCTCTGAGTTGTCTCCTATAATGCCTGAAGAGTTTGGAGAACACCTGATAAGAGATCAGACTGTTTTCTTCATACAGAATCTCTCCAGATCCTTCAGATTCACAGCTCCATGTTAGTTCTTCTCTTCAGTTCACCTCACTCATTCTCTACAGCAGATCTTCCCAAACTTCAGAGGGGTAAGGCCCCCCAAAAACATAGCAAAAGCTCCACGACCCCCCCCCCCAACCTCGTTGTTAAAAAATATATAGATTAATGGTATAAAGATATATTTACATATATATATTTGTATATTCGATATATTTAATAAAGCAGATTGTCTCTGCACAAATTTATCAACATTTATTAACCAGAATTTCATGTGAACTATGAGAACAACCATAAAAAGTAATATAAAATATTATTTTACTAACTTATTAATTTTAAGTTAAATTGTGCTTTGTTGGTATAATGTCTGATAGGATGTATAAACATTTTATAGGAGGGGGGGGGGGAAATAACATTTTAGAACAATTCGAATATTTAAATTATTTTAATATTTAGATTTAGCCTAGCTACGGCCCCCCTGCAATACCGCTACGGCCCACCGGGGGGCCGCGGCCCACAGTTTGGGAAGCACTGCTCTACAGGGTTCAGGTCAGAGGACTGGAAAGGCCATAGCAGAAGCTTGGTGTTGTGCTCAGTGACCCGTGTTTGTTTTGGATTGTTGTCCTGGTGGAAGATCCAAACACGGTCCATTATAAGATTTCTAACAGAGGCAGTCAGGTTTTGATTTTTTATCTGCTGGTATTTGATAGAATCCATGATGCCATGTATCTAAACAAGATGTTCAGGACCTCAACATAACAGATCCAGCAGTATATTTAACCGTGGACATGGGGTACTTTTTTATCCCTGCTTGTACTAAACTCATCTTGAGTGTTTGCTGCCAAAAAGCTCTTTTTTAGTTTCCTCTGACCATAGAAGCCAGTCCCATTGGAAGTTCCAGTCGTGTCTGACAACTGAATATGCTGGAGTTTGTTTTTGGATGAGCTTGGAGAATTTTCCTCGAAACCCTCCCAAACAACATGTGGTGATGTAGGGGATGTTTGATATATTGTTTTAGGTTTCTAAAAAAAACACATACTGACAATAAATGTATAGCCTGAATGCACTGTAAGTCGCTTTGGATAAAAGCGTCTGCTAAATGCATAAATGTAAATGTTTCTGACCCCAAGACTTAACTAATCTCTACAATTCTCCAGCTGTGGTCCCTTGGAGAGTCTTTGGCCACTCAAACTCTCCTTCTCACCATTCATTAGGACGATATAGACACACGTCCTCTTCCATGCAGATTTTTTACATCTTTTATTGATTGGAAATTATTACCCTGATGGTGGAAATGGGGATTTTCAATGCTTTAACTCTTTTCTTACAGCCACTTTCTATTTTGTGATGCTCAACAATCTTGTTCTGCACATCAAAACTATATTCTTAGGTTTTACTTCTTGTGATGGATGATTAAGGGAATTTGGCCTTTGTGTTCCTCATATTTATAATGCTGTGGAACAGGAAGTCATGGCTGGACAATTTATGCTCCTAGTTACCCTGGTGTGCTAAAAAAATGTAAATAATAAATGTTTCTCATAAGAATTTCTAGGGGTACCAATAATTGTGGCCAACATTCATTGGAGAAAAACATTTATTTCATCATGAGATTTTCTCCCCACTTTCAATTGTTTTACTTCAATGATAGGTTATAATTTGTACAGGTCTTAGTTCTGCTGAACACAAAGGGAGATATTCTGAAGAATGTGGGACACAGAGCAGTTCTGGGGCACCATTGACTTCCACTGTATTTTTTTTCCTACTATGGAAGTCAATGTACTAAAATAACTCAAACTAAAAATTATTAACAACTATGTAGACATATCTTTATGTATTCTTGTTTAAAAGAGTAAAATGACAATTAAAATAATACAAATTACAATAAAATATAAACTATATTAATATTCCAGTGATGTTAAAATAACACTGAATATATCTTTAACCCTTGTGCATTGTTCAAATTCACTACCCTTTCGTTATGTTCGGGATGAAAACAGCCACTACTTTAGACTGCTATAAAAATGTATCAGATAAAGATTTTTTTTCCATTTTTTTTGCATAAATCTATTAATCAACCTCAGTCCTGATCAAAACTACTAAAATAAAAAAAAAATCCAGGATTTTTACTCTTTAATTGCCAAGTTCATAAGTGATGTCACTGATTTTGGGAAAAAAATACACAAAATTACTTATTTTCAATATAAAAAGTAATTGTGGACTGGATTTTTTTTTACTTTTATCACAGTCTTGGGCATGTCCAAGATTAGTAACAACATTGGCTTTGATGCATTGTTAGTTTTTGAGCAGCATCAGATTTACATTTTTTCTCCCTCATTTACTGTTCGTGGCTGTTTTTGCCCCATTGACTTCCATTATAACAACATTTTTTGATTGCAAAGCCATGACACCATATAATCATGCATTTTTGATTGTTGGTGGTTTTCCCAGTTAGGAAGAGATACAATTTGACATTTTTACTGTTGATCACGAGGTAGCACCATTAACCCTTTAGATAGGCCTGTGCAAAAAAAAGCTTTTATAGCAGTCTAAAGTAGTGGCTGTTTTCATCCCGAACATAACGAAAGGGTAGTGAATTTGTCCAGAGTGCATTGTTGAGTTTTTGAAAAAATTCAAAGCATTTTCCTAAAATATGTGTAAAAATAAGATTTGTCACCAAAATTCATTCCATTTGCTGAAACACAGAAAAAGTTGTGGCCAAATTAACACTCAACAGCACCCCTTAGTGGACGAAAACGTCCCCAACAGCACATAAGGGTTAAGATGAACAATTTAATGAAGATTTAAATGAATGAAAATATTTGTTTAGGGATTATAAGTAATAAGTTTGGAAGAGATTCTTCATTATTTCTTCCAGTAAATACAACGAGAAGCGAATCCACTACAAAAACAAGCTGAGCCGGGCCAGAGGACTTTACCTGAGAGAGACAGGCTGGCGTGACGAAGAAATCAAAGACCTGGAGAAAGAGATTTTTATTTTCAGGAAACAGGAGGAAAAGGTGCAGTAACAAGGCAGACTGGGTAATAAAATCTTAAACATTGTGTCACCTTTAAATGATGATGCCTGCTCCTCATCAGACGTCACACATGATGAAGATGGTCACATCTGAAAACGAGAGTCTGCTTCAGAAGAACAGAGAGCTTCTTTTACAGCTGCATGACTTTGAAGAGGCACAGAAAAATGCTTCGGATACAGTTACCTCCGCGCAGATGAGGTACGTTTAGTTGTACGCTCAGAAGTTCAAGCAGTGTCCTTGTTTCCACAAAAAATTAACAT
This sequence comes from Ptychobarbus kaznakovi, assembly GCA_027422405.1. Taxonomy (NCBI): domain Eukaryota; kingdom Metazoa; phylum Chordata; class Actinopteri; order Cypriniformes; family Cyprinidae; genus Ptychobarbus; species Ptychobarbus kaznakovi. The sequence continues at coordinate 1,150,911 of CM049795.1, read as the reverse complement.
TGATGATAATAAATGTTTCTTTAGCAGCATAATCAACACATTAGAATGATTTCTGAAAGATCATGTGACACTGATGACGAGTAATGAAGCTGAAAATTCAGCATAAATTACATTTTAACATGCATTCAAAAACAGTTATTTTAAATTATAATATTTCACAATATGCCTGCTTTACTGAATTTCGATCAAATAAATGCAGCCTTGGTGAGCATATGAGACTTCTTTCAAAAACATAACAAAATGATCACTGACCTCAAACGTTTGTTTTTCCAATCCAAAAACGGCATTTCTTATTGATCTTCCTCAGGATGAATTTGCTTGAAGAAGAGAATATTCGGCTACAGCAGACAACAGCACAAATGTCAGAGCACATCGAGTGCCTGACGACACGGGCCGAGACGAACTGCGGCGTAAGTTCAACCCTTAAACAGGAACATTGGTTTAAATCTAATTTACATGTTAACAGAGTAAGAACGCTGATGTACGGTCAGTCTAATGAGTTTTGTTCACATACCGTAGGAAGTCACTGCCGAGAGTCGCGTCATAGAGGGAGAAGACCAAGCTACTCTACCTACATAAATCTCTTTCTTTTCAGCGTAAATTAAATTATTTTTGTAAAACTGTGGCTCACTGTGTTCCTGTGGCTCAGTGGTTAGAGCATTGCGTTAGCATTGCAAAGGTTGTGGGTTCGATTCCCAGGGAACACATGTACTGACAAAAAATGTATAACCTGAATAAGTCGCTTGGACTAAAAGCGTAAGTCGCTTGGATAAAAGCGTAAAACTGCTAAATATTTCTAAATAAAGCATCTCGTCCCATTTTTGTGTCTAATGTAAAACTAAATATTTCTAAATAAAGATCTCATCCCATTTTTGTGTCTATGTAATCTTTCCCTCGTAGGAAAACATGACAGTGAGTCAATAACAAGTCTGAAAACGCTCTCTTCTAGTCCAGGTGCTTTTGTCTGAGGTTGAAGTCCCGCTTCACCAACACCAAACCACAAATGTGTTGCTTTTAACACTGGGTTACATTGTAATATGAAGGTATCATTTAGCATTATTCATTATATTAGTAGTCATTTTCAAACAACAGGTAAAATTAAAACAAGTGAAAACTTTTAAGTTACACGTCTCATTTAAAGGAACAGTTCATTTGTTGAAAATGTACTCACCCTCGGGCCATCCAAGACGTAGATGAGTTTGATTTCTTCATCTGATCAGATCTGGAGAAATGTGGAGCATTACATCACTTGCTCAGCAATGGATGCTCTGCAGTGAATGGGTGCCGTCAGAATGAGTCCAAACAGCTGATAAAACATCACAGTAACCCATTCCAGGCCATCAATTCATGTCTTGAGAAGTGAAAGGCTGGGTTTTTGAAAGAAATGAATCCATTATTAAGAGGTTTTAACTTTTTAAATGATCGCTTCTACCAAAACAAAAATCCACAACTCTTCCTCCAGTGAAAATGTCCATCTGCTGTTGTTCTGGTCACATCAAAATTTTGTCTTGTAAACAGTGCATATTTCTCTCCTGATTCAGATGGATAATAGATATTGTATTTGGAAGCAATGGTTTACAGTTAAAACACTTTATGTATTTGTTTCTTACAAAAACACAGATTTTTGCTCAGACATTAACTGATGGACTGTAGTGGTGTGGACTACTTGTGATGTTTTTATCAGCTGTTTGGACTCTCATTCTGACGGCACCCATTCACTCCAGAGGATCCACTGGTGAGCAAGTGATGCAATGCTACATTTCTCCAAATCTGTTCTGATGATGAAACAAACGCTGCTGCATCTTGGATGGCCTGAGGGCGAGTAAATCATACGTTTTTATTTTTGGGTGAAGTATTACATTGAAGTGACATGAAGATCAGATTTCAACACGCAGGTCTAAACATCAATGCATTTACATAATAAAAAAGTTCTGTGTAAACATATGCATGTATAAACATATAATGAGCACATAGACTGCTACAGAATATTTTATTTTATTTGCTTTTACAAAGTCTGTTCCCGCTCCGTGTCTTGACTTTGCAAACCTTATAGAGTACCACAATTCCAAGACAATTAAAAAGGTATATTTTATTATAACTAGACATGTAGTCGTTGAATATAAACTGGTTAACACTTAAGTACTGTATAGTTTATTTACAGCATGTTCATGCTAGGAAATCAAATTACAGAAAGGTACTGAGTACACAAGTAAACACCAATATGGTATAAAATATATATCAAATGTAATGGTAAACAACTAGTGATAAAATGGTTAAGGCTCAAAATGTGTAAAATTAACATGTTAGTTGTTAATATTTCAACATGATAATAAGTATAAACATGAATAATAAGTCAAGGAGGTATTCTAGACGTTGATTCAGCTACACAAATCTCATGGGCAACTCTACAGCCCCCCCCCCCCCAATATTGTTCTCTCCTGTGTAAAATATATAATGGCTGAATCTCACAAGAACATGTTCAGATCATATATTTCACTCCAAAATAAGAAAAATACGCAAAAAGATATTTTGAACAAAAGAAAATAAAGCCTATTTTCTGAGGATCAATATGATTTTTTTTCATTTTCATGACACTCAAGAAAATTTTCCATAAAGTTCACCCAAAACAAAAATGATATAATATTAATACTAATATTAAAATAAACACACTGCTGTTCAAAAGTTTGGAATCAGTAAGATTTTCTAAGTAAGAGTCTGCTCATCAAGGCTGTATTCGTTTGATCAAAAATGCAGGAAAAAACTGTGATATTGTGAAATATTATTGCCATTTCTAATATTGTTTCCTATTTTAGGAATTCCCATCAGCATTACTCAGTCTTCAGTGTCACATGATCCTTCAAAAATCATTTTAATATGTTGATTTATTATCAATGTTGTCAAACAGTTGTGCAGATTAATATTTTTGGGACATGTGATTCTTTTTCAGGATTCTTTGATTATTAAAAAGTTAAAAAGAACAGCAACTTATTTGAAATAGTATTATTTTATAACTATATAAGACTGTCTGCTAAATGACTAATGTAATATAAAAAAGCATCACAGGTCCCAAAAATATTAAGCAGCAGAACAGTATCAACACAGGATTATAAATCAGCATATTAAAATGATTTCTGAAGGATCATGTGACACTGAAGACTGAGTAATTGATGCTGAAAATTCAGCTTTGATCACAGGAATAAAGTGATATTTTAATATATATTAAAATAGTAAACGTATTTTAAATAGCAATAATATTTTACAAAATGACTTTTTTCTGTATTTTTGATCAAATAGATACAGCATTGATGAGCATAAGAAACATTATTTATAAAACATAACAAAAATCGGTCTATTTTTTAGTTTAGACATGCCTCTTATGCAAAGAAAAGCCTTTAATTTCTTTTATTCAAAATATAATAGTTTGGACATGTCTTGGCAGTTTTCTCCATCCAGAATGTCAAATGCATGCTGACATCCGTAACATAACGCAGGTTTGCACTTTCTTTAAAGTGTTCGTTTTAAACACTATACGTGTCCATTCTGAAACATCTTTTGAGAGCCATATTCATATTCCATTTTTGGCACCAGACCACAAGAATTTGAAAAGCACTACAGGATTAATCTAAATGTGCTGAACTGTCTATAAAGTCAGATTTATAACCGTCTTTAGAGAAGTTAACATTAATGCTAAAGCTATTTTCAGTCAGATTTCCCTACAAGAGAGGCAATGTTTTAATATGAAAGACAAATATTGTATGATTGACATTACCAAAACACAAGACCATTGGTCTCTAAACCGACTTGAGTTGCCCAAAAGAAGGGATTTGAGTTTTTTCCCCAGACAGCATAGAAAAATATGAGAGGAGGTACTGGACCTGGTCCGAGTTTTAAACATACTTCTGATTTGATAATGCATAATACCTACAGTCCCAAACGTTTAGCTGCCAAGAGCAATGCCTTTATTGTCGTAACAGACCAGAAACATTTAAAGCCAAACCTGCGTGGCCTGAAAGTGCTGTGAAACCATCTTTGGATTTCCCGATTATTCCCTCTCAACTCAACAATGAGTCGGAGAAGAGGAGTGTGTGTAACAGAAACTTCCTAAAGCGCTGCTGTGTTTGAGCCTCTATACACACAGTCTAATACATGTTGGAATGTTCTCAAAAACCGAAACACACACACACACACACACACACACACACACACACACACACACTAAAGGTCAACGTGATTTTGCTTGCTTATGCCAGGGTTAGGAAAGACTGCGCGAGCGTGGGCTGGTCCAGGACCAGCGTGCTCAGATCAGGGAAATGCGAACGGGAATGCTGGGAGATTCGGTCCTTTGTGGTGAGTGATGACTCACCAGATGTTCTACCACCGTGTGCTTAGACATGTGCTTCATAAGGTAGGTCTCCTGGAAAGAGACGTCAACGACAGATGTTTATGAAGCAAGGAGAAGAAGAAAAAAGATTGCATTAAAAGACTACACGGTATGATTTTATTTATGGATTTTCTGTATGAGGGCATGAAAGAAAAGATTCTCGATTCGTACTAATATGGAAATGTGAAATAACAGATAGATAAATAAATAACAGCTGCAAAATGAAGTTTTATGTCACTTATTTCCCATATTTTATCATTTTAATAAATGGATCAAATAAAGGAGAATATAAGAAGTGCCACATTTTGTTTTCAGCTAGGCATCATTTATCATTTTTATTTAGTTTAACAATGTACTAAAATAAACTGAAAATTAATAAAAGCTATATAGACATTAAAAACAAAACCTAATACAATTATAAAAAATAGACATCAAAATGAAAAAAACTTAAAAAGAAATGTAAAATAAAAAAATATAATCAAAACGAAATCAAACTATTAATAAAAACTAATACTGTATACCAAAATAACAATAGTGGTAGTATCTTTAAAAAAATTATAAAATAACTAAAAATATTGAAATGGTCACATTATATTGTATATAGCTGTATTTCTCATTTGGATCTGTTTGTTCAGAAATTGTAGAAATAAATGTATACTTTATATAAAAATATATTATTAATAAAATGTGAAATTAATGTAAAATATGATATAATATTATATAAATCATAATCAAGAATTTAAAAGTGAACTTCATTTGTTAGGTACTGGAACTGGTCACCATTTATTTATTTCCCAACATTTCTAAATCATCTTTTGGGGATTTTTTGTGACTTTGTTTGTGACCTATTTGGTGTTATGGTGTAAATTATTTTTTATCTGTCAGTTAATGTAAGGTCATAAACACTGCATGCATATTAATAAAAGAATCAGCTAAACGCAGATGATAAATGTTTGTGATTTTTAGTACACAGCCTGTCACAGCATCTTCATAAAGTATTTAAGATGTAACATGGATCTTGGGTCTGATAGTCTTATAGTTTGCAGGACAGTAGAGGAGTACTCACTGAGGTGTAGGCTCGACCACACATGCTGCAGCAGAAGGCCTTGGCGTTTTTGATTGCGTGAGCAGACATGTGGATTTGGAGGGAGGTGGAGTCCGAGTAAGCGCGGTAACAGTTGGAGCACTTGTAAGGCTTGTCTTTATTATGGGATCTCTGGTGAGACTGTGGGGAGTACAGAAAAAGTTACATTCATTTCAATATATATATATATTATTTTTAGATTTAGTTTATAAAGTTGTGTGTGAATATATATATATAGTATCTCACAAAAGTGAGTACACCTCTCACATTTCAGCAGAAATTGTAGTATAATATATCAAGGGTCAATACTGCACAAATGAAACTTGGATATATTTTAGAGTAGTCAATGTGCAGCTTGTATAGAAGTACACAATTTACTGTCCTCTAAATATAACTCAACATAAAACCAATTATTGTCCAAATAACTGGCAACAAAAATGAGTACACCCTAAGTGAACATGTCAAAACTGTGTCATAAGTCTATATATAGTAGGGGCGCTATTGTTATCTAGCACTGCATTAATCCTCCTGGACATGGAGTTCACCAGAGCTGCACCTGACACACAGCACAAGGACTCAACTTCTTTGATCGACCCTTGCGAGGCCTGTTCCGAGTGAAACCAGTCTTGGAAAACCTCTGTATGACCCTGGCCACTGTACTGTAACTCAGTTCCAGGCTGTTACTGAACTTCTTATAGCCTCGGCCATCTTTGTGGAGAGCAACAATTCTAACTCTCAAATCCTCAGAGAGTTCTTTGCCATGAGGTGCCATGTTGAACATCCAGTGGTCAGCATGAGATAATTATACTACAATAACCAAATTTGAACTGCTCTAAGTCCTGTCAAGCAGACAAAACATGAACATGATGAACAGGACATGTGGCTTTGCATGATTAAACGATGTATAGCTGTTATCACTTCGGGTGTACTCACTTTTGTTGCCAGCTTTTTTGACAATAATGGCTGTATGTGGAGTTATTTTCAGAGGACAGTAAATCTTTACTGCTATACAAGTTGCACATTGACTACTCTAAAATACATCCAAGTTTCATTTCTATAGTATTGTCCCTTGAAAAGATATACTAAATTGATTGCTGAAATGTGAGGGGTGTACTCACTTTTGTGAGATACTGTATATGTATATATACACACACACACACACAAACTTTTTTCTTTCAACTAGCATTTCATATATTTTTAATGAACTATGTGAACAATTACAAAAGAAGAGATATTTGGGTCTTACTTGCAGATTGGAGAGCTGTGTGAAGGCTTTTTCACAGCCTGGTTGGAGACATTTATATGGTCGATCACCTGTGTGGATTCTGTAGCAAAGCAAAATGTGATGACAAATATCAACCTGAAGCTCTTCAAATACAAGACGTGCACAAACCGAGGCTGTAAAGTCACCTGGTGTGCTGCTGTAAGTGTGAGAGCTGGCGGAAGGATTTCTCGCAGTAGGAGCAGTGATACGGCTTCACTCCCAGGTGAATGCGCAGGTGTTGGGCCAGGTAGGACGCGTTGGCGAAGGACTTGGTGCAGTGAGGGCACTTGTGTGGCTTTGCTTCCGTGTGGGACTTGGAGTGTATCTGCATGTCTGACTTGGAGAAGAATGTCAGCGGACACACTTTACATCTGAAAGATGAAATGCACACTTTTCCTGAAAACCTGGGGCATAGAGTTTAGGTTATGTGGCCAGTAAAATCTGCAAACGGTGTGAAAGCAATTTAGATGACACACCACAGTTTGGGGCCAAATAAAACAAAGTGCAAACACACTTTGGAGGAAGGAAATTCAGTTTGTGTTTGCACCAAGAGATGAGACACATGAAAACTAATGACATTCCACATTGCAATATTTACATTTAGGGCTGTATGATTAATCAAAATAAAATGGAAATTGTGATATTCTTTTCTTATATTTTCTTAAATAGTACATATTCATTTTACATTGAAACATTACATTAGCAATATTTCACATTTTGTTTAATACTTCTATTTACTAATAAAAATAACAATATTAATAATGATAATCAATGATTATTATCACTATTGTTATAAAAATATTTTTAGAAATATCAAATTATCAAAATTATGTATAAATTACATTTTTGGCCAAATTGTGCAATAAATAATTTAATTAATCAAAATTAAACCGCCACAGCTATTTTTAACAGAAAAAAATTGCAATTACATATATATATATATATATATAGGCTAACAACTGACTAACGATCTTATTGTCAGGTTTATGTTTTGTTATGTGGACCGTTATTTTGTCATTCTCTTCTGATTACTTCACTTCCTGTTTAAAAGCGATTTAGTTTCGGTTTCTGAATATGACCTCCTTACATCGTCACACATACACACACAGATATATATATATATATATATATATATATATACAGTATACCGCATACCGCGCTATTGAGCCAGTCAAAATTACCGCAAGGGAAATTCATTCACCGCGACAGCCCTAACAATATTTTTTAATGCAAAGAAAATCTAAATAACGACTTTATTCAACGATTTCTTCTCTTCCGTGTCAGACAACGCATGTTCACAACAGTACCACGATGCATGCGTGCATTCCTCTGCTTGTAAACAAGGTGCAGCGCATCCAGGTTCTACGTCAGAATGCCTACGGAGTACATCTACTGTCGTGAACATGTCAGTTTTGTTGCCGTCTATGCAGGGTCAGAAAGCTTTCGGATTTCATCAAAAATATCTTAATTTGTGTTCCGAAGATGAACAACGGTCTTACAGGTTTGGAACGACACGAGGGAGAGTAATCAATGACAGAACTACTATCCCTTTAAACAAACTGTTATCTTCTGAAGTCATACCTGTAGATTTTGCCCTCTTTGGCAGTGATGCTGACGGTTGATTGGTCGGCTCCAGAGGCCAGGATTGGGTAGGGAACGACTAAGAGCGGCCCGGAGGGGTTTTCAGCTTTGATCTTTTTGCGACCTCGTCCAATGCTCTTCGGAGGAGGACCCAGCAGTCCTGCCAGTCCTCCGCTGTTTTTGATCATGTCCATCCCTGGCCCGCCAGACAGTCCTGAGAAGAGGTGTGGGGAAAGAGCGCCGCCCTGACGCGTCTGACTGCTGGTGGTTGGAGTGGTCGGGGTGCTCGGCGTCATGCTCTCTGACGTGTTGTGGTTAGCAGTTCGAGAAGACGTCAGTGACAGTCCTGAAAAAGAACCTCACTTTAAGGAAACAGTTCACCCACAAATGGAAATTTGCAGATAATTGACTCACCCTCAGGCCATCCAAGATGTAGAGTTTGTTTCTTCATGGAAAGCTATTTTGAATTTTTTTAGAACCAATGGGTCCTTTGCAGTGAATGGGTGCCGTCAGAATCAGAGCTCAAACAGCTGATAAAAACATTACAATAATCCACAAGCAATTCACTTAACCAGTGCATATTTCTCTCCCCATTCAGATGAGACAGCTAGTATTTTGTCCAGAAATTAAAATGCCTTGATGGATTTATTACAAACACGCAGCGTTTCGCTTCACAAGATGTTAATCGATGGACTGAAGATGTGTGGATTATTCTGATGTTTTTATCAGCTGTTTGGACTCATTCTGACGGCACCCATTCACTGCAGAGGATCCTTTGGTGAGCAAGTGATGTAATGCTGCATTTCTTCTAATCTGTTCTGATGAAGAAACAAACTCATCTACATCTTGGAGGGCCTGAGGTCAGCACATTTTCATAATTTTTTCATTTAAGGGTGAACTGTTTTTTAAATGCAAGCAAGAACATATTTGCTTTCACGTACCTGACAGATGATTCACTCTGGATGGCTGGTCTATGATTTGCCGCAAATGCCAGTCTTCCCACAATCCTCTTGCTTTAATAGCCGTTTTATCGTCCAGATTCAAGTTTACATCACCCAGAATACGACCTGCCCACATTATGTGCACAGTTAGCAGCATGCATGTGTCTCAGTGAGCAGATCTGTGCTATGCAGCGGAGAATGTACCTGCGACGGTGCTGGAGGCGGGTCGAGCGTGTAGGGCGATGTCGGGCTGGGTGGTGCTGTGAGCGTGGAGGCCCGGCATCTGCTGCAGCTTAGGCGTTGATATATTGTGCTGCCCGCCTTCTGTGGTCGTGGGTGGCACCAGCAAGGGCTGCTGGGACGGGACAGAAGAGGGCGGCAGGTGTGGAGGTCTGATTTTCTCCGCCATGAGCTGTTCTTTGATCTTGTTGATCAGCACGAGGTTATCCAACTGGGGGAAAAGGGGGAAGTGAGATTAGAACAAGCAGATGGTTCAAATCCTCCTGGTACTGAACTACTGACATGATGAGAAGAACGTGTTTAATCCTGTAAAGCCTGGCTTATGATACAAGTCAGAAAAAAATGAATTTTCGGCAGTATGCTGAATATTTAGAGGCCTTAGAAATTGTACAGCAGCAGGCTTTATAGGGTTAAAGGTGTTTACAGTCAAGAGAAAGAGCTGACAGAACATTTAAAAGATAATGTGTTTTATCATCCTGGTGCCCTTATCTGCTACAAGACAACTAGTAAAAAATAAAGATTGAGCCTAGTGCTGAACTAAAGTAAATTACTGATGCTAAACGTTTTAGATAAGCGATAAGGATTAATGAAGTCTGTCCATTAACGCATGTTTGTTTCCTTACCTGACTAGGAATAGATGGTGGAGGAGGCCAGAAGTATGGATTATTAAACCGAGGTTCTGCCATTCTGAAACACACACAGTCATGCTTGATTAACGATGCTTTATTTGATCATCATTCATTGTTACATAGCTTTTATTTCACCTGAGAACAAACCAAAATGGATCTTTTCAGGAAGGCATATTTAATCTGAATGACTTGTTGCTGAGAGATTAAGAGATCAGAAGATAATAATGACTGATAATGACAAGGTTTTGAGGGAAACGACGCAGCAGGATCTGAAGGTTGTAATGTTTGACTAGGCCTGAAACACACACTGCACTGAGATAATAGCTTTAAAAATCACACTATGGATGCTGGAAGGTTCACAACAATGTACAGTTTCTCACTGAAGGCTCTTGGCTCATATGTGACTGAATGAGAGAGAGGCAGCTGAAATTAACTGGAAAATAATTACTGCATGAATTAATACTGCCCTCCCATGATTATTTACTGATTTGAAATGCAGATCTAATCCAAGAAGATGACTTATATTAAGTTGCAACTTAGTGCAGTACATTATTTCAGCAACAACATTCACAACCCATTTCATTTACAAATGTGTCTTCCCACAATTCCAACATTCACAAAAGTTATATTTAGCTTCCATGATGTGATGCTGTATGTATAACATAAAACATGATGTTCAATAAAATACTCAAGGATACTGAAAAAAAAAAATAGCTGGGACTTAGGAATAGTTCACCCAAATATGAAAATGTGCTGAACATTTACTCTCCCTCATGCCATGTAAGATGTAGATGAGTTTGTTTCTTCATTGAAACAGATTTGGAGAAATGTAGCATTACATCACTTGCTCAGGAATGGATGCTCTGCAGTGAATGGGTGCCGTCAGAATGAGAGTCCAAATAGCTGATAAAAACATCACAATAACTAAGTAATCCAGTGCATCATTTACCATTTATAAACTGTGTGTTTGTAAGAAACAATTCCATCACTGCGATGTTTTTAACTTTAAACGGTTGGCTATATTATGAGACCTCTATTCATAATATTGCTTTCTCTAGTGAAAAAGACATCTCATCTGAATCAGGAGAGAAATATGCACAGATCAAGCACTTTTTACAAGCAAAGAGAGTCCAAAACAGTTCTAAACAAAGATGTCAGTGGATTTTGATGTGAGAGGACAATAGGAGATGGACTTTTTCACTGGAGGAAGAGTTATTATGGACTGATACGCAATGCTTTAATGATGGATTTGTTTCTTACAAACATGCAACTTTTCACTTCACAAGATGTTAATTGATAATAATAATAATTTCATTACATTGATATATGCTTTTTAAGCACTCAAAGCGCTTTACATAGAAGGGGAATCTCCTCATCCACCACCAGTGTGCAGCATCCACCTGGATGATGCGACGGCAGCCATAGTGCGCCAGAACGCCCACCACACACCAGCTTACTGGTGGAGAGGAGACAGAGTGATGAAGCCAATCAGTGTATGGGGATGATTAGGAGGCCATGATGGTCAGAGGCCAATGGGCTAATTTGGCGAGGATGCCGGGGTAACACCCCTACTCTTTTTCGAAGGACATCCTGGGATTTTTAATGACCACAGAGAGTCAGGACCTCGGTTTAACGTCTCATCTGAAGGACGGTGCTTTTTACAGTATAGTGTCCCCATCACTATACTGGGGCGTTAGGACCCACACAGACCACAGGGTGAGCACCCCCTGCTGGCCTCACTAACACCTCTTCCAGCAGCAACCTAGTTTTCCCAGGAGGTCTCCCATCCAGGTACTGACCAGCTCAACCCTGCTTAGCTTCAGTGGGCAACCAGTCTTGGGCTGCAGGGTGATATGGCTGCCGGCCAATTGAAGGACTGGAGTCGTGTGGATTATTGTGATCAGCTGTTTGGACTCTCATTCTGATGGCACCCATTTACTCCAGAGGATCCACTGGTGAGCAAGTGGTGTAATGCTACATTTCTCCAAATCTGTTCTGATGATGAAACAAACTCTGCTACTTCTTGGATGACAAGAGAGTAAGTACATTTTCAGCAAATGTTCATTTTTGCGTGAACTTTAACGGAGCAGTTTTCTTTAAAACAACATACACTTGAGAATCATTAGAAATATGGCCAGAAAAGTACATTAAGGACATTGTAACATTAAACGGTGTTCTTAAGGAATCAAACACTGGGATCATGTACTGCTTTATGTACAGAGTTACAGTAAAGCTTAATTATAGTGATATGGAATGACTGCCATTGTTCAGAGGCGTTTGCTGTTGGCTTAAGTCTTGCACTAATACTCGTATTAATGGCAGACTGTGCCTTTAAATGCATCAGCACATTATTAGCATGACACAGTTATATGAATATGATACAACACAGAACAAGCATTTCAAGCAAACTCATGCCGTTTGTTCATACACAGTTCACACACCCGCAGCAGATTACTCAATATTGCCAAACGCAACATGACGCCCATTGGGAAAATCAAACAAATGACATATTCCTAAAGCAAGACACTTTGAATATTACTCGTTGAATTTCTGGCATGGTAATAGCAAAATAAAAATACATTTGCTGTGAGGGTGCAAACTTCTTCAAATGATTGGTCTTACCACTAATTGTACAAGCAGAAAGCACCGTTTCAAAGCAAAGCTGACTGTAAAGTCATACAAAGAAAATAAAAATGTTAAAACCTGAAAATGTCAAACGCATATGTAAATGTGGCAGATTCATATGGAAAAGTGAAAACTCTACCCCACAGTTTTAGCAGGAAGTGAAACAGACACCCTTTCAGCATCATTAAGGAAATATTCAGCGGGGTCTGGGCTCATATATTTGGACATATCACTTTTATTATTTTTGGCTCCGCTAAATGAATTTCTCTGCAAGGCCCTTTAGTCAAACACTCTCAAGACCCAGAAGCACTGCCAAAACATGCATAGCACAGTGTCATGGACATAATGCAAGAACAACGATATGCCTAAAGTAATCGCACCATATGGAACCGTTTCTTAAGGTCCAGATGGGTAAAGCTAAAAATTAGAAGGGCGGAAAGATGAACGTCATTGTTCTGTTTGTTCAATACAATCACTTCAAGGAATCCTTGCCTGTTGCGTTCTGGTCATTTTGACCCAGATACACATCTGAATAAAGCCTACTGACTTTGACAACTTTCCCAATTAAAAAAAAATCTACCTTGTCGTTGTGGTGCTCCCAGTCAAAAATGACTGGCCTACAAATAATCGCTTATAAATATCTTGTTACGCTATATTATCACCAAATACTGGATTGAATATTTTGAATCAACTTGTTTTAATTCAGTCACCACAGATTTTGTGTTTCTTTTTGGAACTGATTTTTATTGCACCTCAGTTTTTACGTATAATGCTTTTTTGATTTAAAAAACAAGGTACATAAGCTTAGATAAATGAGGCCTACGAGTTCCAAAGAAACACAAAACCTGTGTTAAATGAAAGAAAAAAAGTTTACAAAAAGGCTGAGTCTAAGATTTGGTGATAATATAGCCTAGCATAATGAGAAATTTACAAGCGATTTTTAAAAGACCGGAAACATTTTGAAGTTTTTAAATGCAAAATAGATTATATGTTAACACCGCAGAGTATATCAAATGAGACTCTGGACCACAACACCAGTTAGAAGTAGCACGGGTATTGGCTCAAAACTATTGATTTTGTTTTTCTTTATGCCAAAAATCATTAGGATATCAAGTAAAGATCATGTTTCATGAAGATATTTTGTAAATTTCCTTACCGTAAATATATCAAAACTTAATTTTTGGTTAGCAATATGCATTGCTAAAAACTTCATTTGGACAACTTTAAAGGCGATGTTCTCAATATTTAGATTTTTTTTTTGTGCAAACCATACATTAGTGGACAGCTTATTCATTCAGCTTTCAGATGACGTAGAAATATCAATAAAAAAAAATGACCCTTATGACTGGTTTTGTGGTCCAGAGTCACAAATTATAATGAAATGCCACTTAACGAACAGCACTGAAATCCACGTGCAATATTTAGAACTCAAAAGTACTTCCAAGAATACCACGGTAATACCATAGTAAATGTACCAAAATAAACATATACCATTTAGATGTACATTCATCTGATAAAATCAAACATTTTCACGCTACAATAGTGTAAGCTTCATTTTATAATCAAATCTACAAAGAATTCTACTAATAGATATTCCCAGTTTCTTCACATATACATGACGCTGAGGTGAAGTCTGTGAGTGACAGGCAGCATAACAACATTTGTAACTATTTAACACGCTAATAAAAACCACTCAGAAGCTTGTAAATATCAAATCAACATTTGTGCGAAGAATGACACGTCTCAGAGGCTTCGATATAAACGGAGATAAAACTTACTCAACTTTCTTTTATTCTATCGGCATCCTTGACATTATTCTCAGTTAAAGCACGTCGCCTTTGACCAAACGTCAAATTAAAGAGTCGCGTAATACCGGAGGAGAACGGACGCGTGAAAGCCCGGGTCCCCGGTGTCCGCCTCTCCCACATTCTCAGACAGTTTATTACAAAATTCAGACAAAAGGAAAACAAAAATGGCAGCCTGTCTTATTTTTATAAGGACAGGGCGCCATATTCTGCAGATCCCAAAAATGTTCGCCAGAAAAATAAAGCGTGTGGTTTCAGATGAAAAGAGCGTCGTGTAAAACGCGCATTATTTGCGTTAAGAATTGTTTACTTAGATCTGCAGGTTTGAATAGCCCGGCTGGAGGAGAAAAAAAAACAGAGAGAGAGAGAGAGAAAAAAAACAGAGACTTCCTACAACAATCATGCGATCACGCAGATGGAAACAGACGCGCATCTCTCCGGAGAAAATATCCTTCATATCGTGACGCGATTCTGCAGGAGCGTGCAGATGCAACATTGTTTCAACATGCGTCTGCTTTTGATTTTCTTCTTCTTTTATTTGAACTTTTTGCTCACTCGAATGACTGCTAGCGTCGCGTCAACGCATCATGCACACGTCCCAACACATTCTACGCGATCGTGGAGATGAAAAGAGCGCGACAGACATACCTTGCACTCCTCGACGGGGATTTCTTCGATTTAATGAACGGTTCTGATGTTCTTTCGGCTTTGCCTTCCTTCGGAGGGAGTTCAGATCTTCCGGGTCACCCGCCTGCCGTTCACTTCTGGGTGCAGCAGGCACCGCTACAACAGCGAGATCATATACACCAGAGCTTTCCACATTCAAACGATTTCATATGGAGTGATTCAGAAAAGACCAGAGAAAGAATCGAGACTGTAATAGGCGTTTTCTATATTAAATAAGACATTTGAAATAAGACATGGTTTCGTAACAGCACCGAGGAATTGCATAACGTCCATTTATACCTCTGTCTCATAGAATGTAAACAGTAGGTTGGATTTTTAACAGCAATATAATAGAATAGAATAGAGATGTACAAACAAAAACAATATAAATATATAGGCCCTACTAATAGAACCAGTCAAATAGTTATTATTTACCATTTTCAATTTCTAAATACAGCCATCAGAACTATGAAATACCACAAAGTGAAGTATAGGAATTACGAGTGGAGTGACCTTAAAATTATGAAAGACATTAAAACACATTGTTATACACGCACGCACGCACACACACACACACACGCGCACGCACGCACGCACGCACGCACGCACGCACGCACGCACGCACGCACACACACACACACACACACACACACACACACACACACACACACACACACAGATAACACAACATTGTTAACCTTGCTGACATTGACTTGTTGGCTATGTTTACAATACAATAAACAATACAATACACAAACTGCAAACAGACAAGAGAAAAGTCTTCAAGTATATTATTATTAATATTATAATGTTTGTGTCTAATAGTTTATATTCCTAATTATGTAAAGTAAATATGAATTTCTGATCAGGGTTATATTATAGTTAAAGCCTTTTGGTTACTTGAAATAAAATAAATCATAAAATACATATTTCAGCTTTAGCATTAACTTGATGTACTAAAATAACTCAAACTAAAACTTATTTTATTTGAACTGGTTGCCAAAGCAACATTTCTCAATTCTAATTGGTTTGATTTGATGTACTAAAATAACTCTGATAATTAATAATAATAATAACTAGGATATATAGACATAAATGTTTCTGATTAGGGTTTGTATAGTTAACTAAAACAACAAGCATTATAACTTTGTGTTACTTGAAATAAAATCAACTTTAACTGAAACTAAAATAAAATAGAAAAAAACTTAAACCTGTTTTATTTCAGCTAGTTGCCAATACTTCTCATTTATATTTTCTATAACTTTACATATTAAATAACTAAAACTAAAATACAAATTAATAAAAATTGAAATTAACATTTGTATAATTGCTAACAAACAAAAAAAACACAACAAAACAACTCAAATTAAAATAAAACAAATATAAGATACAGAACTGTATTTGATTAATAACAGATAAATATTATCTGGTTTGTTTAGTCTTCGATCTTTGGGTTTGAGTTCTCTCAGCTGATCGATAGATGGCAGCACGCGCTCGGTCCGCTTCCGTCTGACTGTAGCGTGTGCGTGTGCGCGTGTGTGTGTGTGTGTGCGCGCGCGTGTGTGTGTGTGTGTGTGTGTGTGTGTGTGTGTGTGTGTGCGCGCGCGTGTGTGTGCGCGTGTGTGTATGTGTGTGTGTGTGTGTGTGCGTGTGTGTGTGTGTGTGTGCGTGTGTGTGTGTGCGCGCGTGTGTGTGTGTGCGCGCGTGTGTGTGTATGTGTGTGCGTGTGTGTGTGTGTGTGCGTGTGTGTGTGTGCGTGTGTGTGTGTGTGCGTGTGTGTGTGTGTGTGTGTGTGTGGTGGATTGGGTGGATTGCAAAAATGTACCTGCCGTATGTACCTGTCATTTTACAAACTTACTTCCCTAAGTATTTGGATTCTGTTTTTGTTGCTTGCCTTGTGGATCCAAATAAAAGAAGAAACTGTGTGCGTGCGTGTGTGTGTGTGTGTGTGTGTGTCGCATGCGCACATCTGAACGCCTGTGGTCGTGGAGGAAGCAGATGGACTGGTTTCTATACTCAAACAGACACTCCCTCCACACAGACACGTGCTTTGAGTCGAGGTAACATCACAAAAAAGAAGAGTAAATGTTTGGACACGTCCCACTGGGGGAGGGGGAGGAGAACTGCACACAAACACTCATTGAGAAGTCAGAGAGACAGTGGACAGACGCTGACTGACTGCTGGTGTGCTCAGGATCTGTCTGCTTGGACCTGCAGCTCCTCAGATGTCTGAGGTCACATCTTTCATCTAGTCTCTGGTGAGTGGGTGAGTCCATCAGGTTGTTCTGGCCCTGTTAGTATATGACCAAATGATAAATGCTGTTGATTTCAGTTTTCATAAGAACATACCATGAGTAGTGGATTGAGTGGAAAGCTCTTGAAAAAGTATATATATATTATATATAATTTATATTATAAATAAATATATTTAATATATAAACATATATTTTTCTGAAATATATGCATGCATGTGTGTATTTATATATATATAATAAATAACACACACACATATGCAAACAAGAACTTTTATTTCATATGCAATTATTTGCGATTAATCGTTTGACAGCACTAAAAAATTATAATAAAATGAGCATTTAAGCAATTGGAAATTTTGTATTGAATTATGAAAAATGGGCATTTAAAACCAAAATGGCAAAACATTACAGAAGTAAAACAAGTTACTTTTAATGAAACATTACACACAGGAGGAGATTGAAATGAAAATAAAATAGACACACTTATGAATAATCACCAATCAGACCAGGAAGGTGTTTTAAGAAGATAAATAGGGTCATCAAAGGTCATAGTGAACATCATCTGACTTTCCCATCTTGTGCATTAACCATCAGCTTCCTTCCAGAGATTGTGCCCTGTGTTTTTAAAGTGTGAAGATGGAGGGTGTTCTGGACGTTACTCTGCGTGTGTGTGTGTGCAAGCTGATGAGCAGCATGCTGTTGTGTTCGTCTGTAATCACACACACCATCACTGCGGTCAGTCTGTGCTGCTGCTGCCTGCTGTTATTCACAGACCTCGCGGTCACCGGTAAGCAGAAGCACAAACCTTGTCCTCATTCTCACCCAAAAATGACAAATGTACTCACCTTCAGGCCACCCAAGATGAAGGTAAAGAATTGTTGAATTAAGTTATTTCAGTTTTTTGAGCAACATTCTCGTAGCTTTATAAACTTATGGAGGAACCACTGATGTCACATGGACTATTTTGTCGAAGTTCTTGGTACCTTTCTGGACCTTGAACGTGGTAGGACTCTTGCTATATGGATGAACAAAGGTCTTATGGGTTTGGAACGATATCAGGGGAAGTAATTAATGACAGAATTTACATTTTTGGGTGAACTATCCCTTTAGTAATATGTGTATACTTTGTCATTGCGTGATTAAGTAAATGATACAAAAGAACCAGTACACGGAAATACATTTGCGTACTCCCATTTGCATGAGGCTCTGGTTAACAGGTAATAATAATCTGTTTCTTACACAGACCATTTTTTTCCCCTTCATAAGACCTCATTATATAATCAGGAGCCACTATTTTTTTCTCATAAAAGAAACTGGCAGCCATTGACTTGCATTTTATGAATCACCAAGGACCACGGTTTCAGCTAAAAATCGTTCTACTCAAGTAAAAAAAGAAATCTACATCTTAGATGGCCTTTTTGGGTGAACTACTCCCTTTAATGTCTCTTTTGTGTTCCTCCAGTGTTTTTGCTCTACGTCTGGTTCATGGAGTCCTGGTTGGTGCCTTTTTACGTGTCTTCGGATGTCATCGCCCTTCGATTTCTGCTCTTCCTTTGCAAGGCCTATGGAGTTGTGTTGCTGCTGATGCCGCCTTTGATTGCTGTGGAGATGTTGGTTGATCTGCTGTGTCCTCAAGGCAGGCGAACAACGGGACGAGATGCAGGTGAATCCCTCTCTAGTACAGTTGGCTATTTGGGATGTTTTCTAGCATGGAGCATGAGCGGGATCTACAGCAGCCGTGACTGGATGCTGGAGCAGATCTTAGTGGAGACCTGTCGGGGAAAAGGTGGCCATCTTCTCACCTGCCTTCCTAGTGCTGATGAGTTTTCCTGGGTTCTTCCTTCTATGGTGCTCCTGTTGAGTTTAACAGGGAGCCTGGGTCTGTTCAGGACGAAGGCGTCCCGAAGACTGCCTGGCTCATCTAAAGACTCACAGATGGGTGAGAAAAAAGACTATTTGGGCCCCGGGCTAATGCATGTGTCACAGACTCTGGTTGACTCAGAAACATCACCCGACAGCTGTGGCGTTCACATGGCTGGGTTTGTGACCAGTAAGCCACGACTGATCTGTCCTGGGACTGGTGTACTGTGCGCTCAACAAACCGGTTTGGCAGACAATATTGAGAAACAAAAGCAATCATCCAGCCTTGCAACATTTGCACAGTCCATAACGGATCTTCCTCTGGAAGTCACGTCATTGACGGTCTTTAACAGGATAGATGCAAGGTCTCGAAGCAAACGCTGCTGGATTCCCGAAAGGGAAAGTCCCTGCTCAGGGCGAGAGATCTTCACAGGGTTGGTATGCATGGCTCTGGTTTGTGTTTTTCCCACAGTCGTCAGCGGTAATATTCTTCTAATCTTTAACCTGGAGAATCTGGTGGTGTACAACCTGAAACTCTTATCTCTCTCAGTCAACAGAGTACGGGATCTGTAAGTGCTGAAGGGCAGATGTGTGTTCAAGCAAATACAGATCTGTGTTTTTAACCATCTGGTGCTCTTTGGTCATTTTTGACCAAATATTTGTAATTCAATTGTTTGCTTTTTCAGAATGATACAAAACTTTGTAAAGGTTTTTGCAATTTCTTCTAGAGCAATGGTTCCCAACCTTTTTTTCATGCCCCCCCCCCAACGTACACATGATAATCTAAGCCCCCCCCCCAAATTATATTTATAGACGCCCATATATACTATATATATATATATATGCGCAATAATAATATACATTTTATTGTCTCTCAGGAATGCACATTTGACATTGAGTTGACAGTAGTAGTTTGAGTTAGGATGCAGATGTACATTTATGTTCATTATCAAAATCAGTAACATCTGTATAAATTGCAACAACCTCCTTTTTTATATGGTGAAATTAAATTTTCTGACTGTTTTGAGTTTTATTAAAAATGAACCATTGTTCTTCCATAGTAGCATACATTTACAACATGATAACCAGAATTAAATCCACACATATAACACCTATACTGTGGTAAAAATGCAACTATGTTTTTCTAGGTAGCCTATTTATATGTAAAACAAGAGTCTAGATACATTTAATATAAATGCACAAACGCTGGCTTACTATAGCTTAATCACAAATATAGTGTAATTCCAGTCCATTACTCTTTTAATACATTCAATACACGTCTACATTAATTAAATACATTTGATATAAATACCCCACATTTCTGCCACAATACCATGGTGCAGTTAATGTTACTACAGTAAATCCATGGTAAACGATGGTGATTTGTAGATTGAAAAGTCATCTGACTGTATCGTTGCACAGAGTTTTCTGCTGTTTTATCTGGATTTAAACTAGTTGATATCGACTGATACTAGTTTATGAGTTGACTGATATCGACTGACACTAGTTTATGAGTTGACTGATATCGACTGACACTAGTTTATGAGTTGACTGATATCGACTGACACTAGTTTATGAGTTGACTGATATCGACTGACACTAGTTTATGAGTTGACTGATATCGACTGACACTAGTTTATGAGTTGACTGATATCGACTGACACTAGTTTATGAGTTGACTGATATCGACTGACACTAGTTTATGAGTTGACTGATATCGACTGACACTAGTTTATGAGTTGACTGATATCGACTGACACTAGTTTATGAGTTGACTGATATCGACTGACACTAGTTTATGAGTTGACTGATATCTGACACTAGTTTATGAGTTGACTGATATCGACTGACACTAGTTTATGAGTTGACTGATATCGACTGACACTAGTTTATGAGTTGACTGATATCGACTGACACTAGTTTATGAGTTGACTGATATCGACTGACACTAGTTTATGAGTTGACTGATATCGACTGACACTAGTTTATGAGTTGACTGATATCGACTGACACTAGTTTATGAGTTGACTGATATCGACTGACACTAGTTTATGAGTTGACTGATATCGACTGACACTAGTTTATGAGTTGACTGATATCGACTGACACTAGTTTATATCAGTTGACTGATATCGACTGACACTAGTTTATGAGTTGACTGATATCGACTGACACTAGTTTATGAGTTGACTGATATCGACTGACACTAGTTTATGAGTTGACTGATATCGACTGACACTAGTTTATGAGTTGACTGATATCGACTGACACTAGTTTATGAGTTGACTGATATCGACTGACACTAGTTTATGAGTTGACTGATATCGACTGACACTAGTTTATGAGTTGACTGATATCGACTGACACTAGTTTATGAGTTGACTGATATCAACTGACACTAGTTTATGAGTTGACTGATATCGACTGACACTAACTAGTTTATGAGTTGACTGATATCGACTGACACTAGTTTATGAGTTGACTGATATCGACTGACACTAGTTTATGAGTTGACTGATATCGACTGACACTAGACTGATATCGACTGACACTAGTTTATGAGTTGACTGATATCGACTGACACTAGTTTATATCAGTTGACTGATATCGACTGACACTAGTTTATATCAGTTGACTGATATCGACTGATACTAGTTTATATCAGTCATTTGTGTTCTTCACTGAATTCAAGTGCTTCTCACTGGATCTCACAGCGCTGTTTAGTGTTTGCGTGATCGGTGAGTAAACACATCTGCTCTAGTCATCTCGCTCTGCGCTGCGCCGCTGTTTGAACCGAGCGGATATGGTCCGTGTGGAGCGGTTCAAATGAGTTATTTTGCAGCATAAACATTCAATTTAATATTTAGCGAACTTGTTTTATCGATGAAAATTATATCACTATAATTATCGTTTTATTGCCCAACCCTACCTCAAAGTATATTGTTTTATAATGTGTGTGTGTGTATTTATTTACTAAACATAAAAAAACATTTTGACAGAGACTGCAGTAGTAAAAATTGAATTAATTGCAAAATATGAATAGTTTCATGTATAAACACACACACACACAGGCATGAAGTTCTTGAAAATGAACTTTGACGAGATAACATGGCTTTCATATCACCATGTCATCATGTCAAGTGACTAAAGAAAGACATGATTGCAGCGATGCATGAACTCTGAATTACCTCGATGGAGGAGGTTTGTGAAGCTGAAAACTGCAAAAAGAGATGGCCAATCCGTCAATGTCCGTGTCACAAAAGACAAACACGTTTGATGGATCATCTATGCACGGCAAAATCTGATAGAAGACGACGAATGAAAGTTGCTGAAACAGATGTGTTAAGAATTCATGAGTTTATGAGGGGCATTTTCCTCACAAAGTAAATAATCTGTTCATTCTGAGAGCACCAGCTGGTTTCATCTGAGATTGTTGCGTTATTTTTAAACCCAAAACCAGTTTATGGTTCCTTAAAAAAGGAATCGGGCCTGAGGGGAGCTGTGCTTCACAGAACAATAGTGACATATGAGCAGTGGCATTTAGAGTTAACATAAAAAATACAAATGTGCTATAAAGTATTTATGTGTGCAGAAGTGCTTGAAGGCACTGGTTATTTGGCATGAGCACATTCATCAAACTCCAAAGTTTCCTGTAACTTGGAATCAGTACAGTGGAATGAGGTTTCTGAAGAGCAAATTCATGACTGAACAAGTGAAAATAAGAACTATCACAAAGCTGAAGGAGAACCTCTTTGGATGAGGTTACAGCTCTGGAAGCAGAGCTTTCAACAGCAGAGGTCTCCCTGCGCCGTCTTGACGGATCTGCACGAGAAACCGTACTCTGAAACTGAAGAAAGCTTTGTTCATCGGTCCTTTCTGTGGCTCTAGTTGAGTTCTTTAGGAAAGCACCACAGGGCAGACGCTACAAGTGACAGCACATAAACACGTCCTACCCATGAACTCAGACTTGCACAGGCACATGCACACATGCACACATGAACACATGCACACACACATGCACACATGCACACATGAACACATGCACACATGAACACATGCACACATGAACACATGCACACATGCACACATGCACACATGAACACATGAACACATGCACACATGAACACATGCACACATGCACAGATGAACACATGCACACATGCACACATGAACACATGCACACATGCACACATGAACACATGCACACACACATGAACACATGAACACATGCACACATGACACACATGAACACATGCACACATGAACACATGCACACATGAACACATGCACACATGCACAGACACATGAACACATGAACACATGCACACATGTACAGATGAACACATGAACACATGCACACATGTACAGATGAACACATGAACACATGCACACATGAACACATGCACACATGAACACATGCACACATGCATGCACACATGAACACATGCACACATGAACACATGAACACATGCACACATGAACACATGCACACATGCACACATGCACACACACATGAACACATGCACACATGAACACATGAACACATGCACACATGCACACATGAACACATGAACACATGCACACATGCACACATGCACACATGCACACATGAACACATGAACATGAACACATGAACACAAGCACACATGACACATGCACACATGCACACACATGCTGAACACATGAACACATGCACACATGAACACATGCATGAACACATGCACACATTGCGGAACACATGCACACGCTTAATGGAACTATTATTTGAACACTGACAGTGCTAGAACTCTGACACAACATGCGCAAGCAACGGCGTTATATTAGGATTATTTCATAGTGTTTATTGATATTTTAAAATTAGCTTTTGTTTATAAGTTAGTTTACTTTATTTTCTTTTTTTACTTTTAGCAATTGTAGCACTTAATTTTATTTCAGTTTTTTAAGATTATTTAATATCTAATAATTTCATTCAATTAATTTAAAAGATTATAAACAGTTTTAGACATGAATAACCCTGGTTAGGAATAACTAAATATTATTATTATTTTTATTTCAGTTTAAGTTTTAGTAATTTTAGTACTTTACAATGATTTGATTTAGGTCAAGAGAAGATTGTCATTTTTTAAAGTGTTATTTTAGCTTCATTTATTATAATATTTTAAATGAGCTTTTATTTTTATATTTCAGTTTTAATTTTAGTTAATTTTAGTTTTAATTATGTGCTTATTTGTATTTATTTGTTTTTGTTTCTTATTTTTCAGTTTAAGTTTTAGTAATTTTAGTACTTCAACTTTTGTTTTTCAAGTTTATTTAGTCGCCAAGAAAACATTTTAATAAAACATTTTGTTAGTTTAAACTTTCCATATAACATGTAATAATTTGATTTAGCATTTTATGAATTAAAATGATTTTAAACAGTTTTAGTTATCAATATCCCTGGTCAGGAGTAAATATCTCTTATTTTTATTTCAGTTTACGTTTTAGTAATTTAAAATTATTTCAGTTAGTTGCCAAGATTTTCATTTAATATAATACTCAAGTTTTTATGTAATATAATATTTTATTATATTTTAAAAGTGCTATTTTAGTATTATTTATCATAGTATTTATTAATATTTTAAATGAGCATTTATTTGTATATTTATATTTCATATAACAACCCTGGTTAGGAATATTGTTAACTGATACAAATACTAAAACCATAAAAAATTTATAAATGTTAATTGAAAAAAATATTTATCAAATATATTTTATTTCAGACACTTGCCAAGGCAACATTTCTGATTGACATTTAGTTTAACTTGACATACTAAAATAATAAAAGCAATATTTAAAAATAAACAAAAAGACAAACTTTAAAATAAGATGAAAAATATATATTCAAAATATTAATAAATACTGGTATCTCATTTATACTGAAATAACACTCAGCAATAAAATTTGACTTAAAGTCAAGTAGTTTAGATCAAATGTACAATTCATTATATTGCAGATATCACGTGGTTAAAAATGATCGAAGGGTAAGGACTGAGAAAAAGACCACATCACAGCTTGAGTGACATCAACCACCAGCAGAAGATCCTCAGATACACTATTGAAACACTACTGACTAATGTTTTTACCCATCATGACCTGATCTATGTATCATCTGGTTGCTCACTAAAGTGTAATGTCTTCCCTGAAGCGGAAGCACTGCAGCGACATCCTTGCATTTCTAGGTGTGAGAAAGTGAGCTTTTGATTCTAATGCCGGCGAGGTGTCTTGTCTGATTTTAAAGCTGGTCTCCAGGCTGAAACCTCACACCGCCCACACCTAGTTATATCGTATGACAGCATCTTCTTTTGGAGAGATACACTACAGAAGTCTATAGGTTTGACAGGACCCTTGTCCTGAGGGATACTTACACAATTACACACGGCTTCCAGTAAGAACGTGGTTCTCGACGCAGGCTTTCAGTGAATAACAAAACACTTGTGCAATATGAGATCCATAAACCATGTCCCGAGTCTCCAGAGTTTCACTGCGTCTTGTTGGACACCGGTTGATGCAATGATTTCATTAAAAATGCAAGAAAAATCAAATTTCTTCTACTCGCACAAGTGCCAAATCACAGTACATTGTTTTTAGATGGCAAAAGAGATTTATCAATTTCTCGCTTTGTCTTGTGATGCGTCATAAACAGCTGGAAGAGAAAAGTGCGTGTCGAAGGAAGAAAGGAGTTTCACCAGTTGGACATTGCCAAGGATGACTTTTTTTGGTTTTGTTTTTTGAGAATTTGAGTATTGCAACAGTCATAATGCAAATTAATTTCAAATGCTGGCCACAGTAGACCACTGTCAAAAATGTACTTTATGGCCAATGGTAAACAACATTTAATATTTGGCATTTTTCATGATTCGGAAACAGCTGTTTGTTTTGTATTTTCACAGGTCAATGTATCACTCGATTCCTCTACTATATATATATATATATATATATAGATATAAAAAAAACTTAATTAGAAATACTGCCTTGGCAACTAACTGAAAAATTAATATAGAATATAGAAAGACATACTATACATAAAAAACATAAATTTATAATTGAAAATGGAAATTATACAAGTACAAGTCAATGTATTACTCGATTTCTCTACTATAATATATATATATATATATATCCAGTTTGGCAGTTTCCAGTATATATATAATATATTGGATTAAAAAACTTAATTACTATATTATATATATATATATCCAGAAATATATATATATATTGGATTAAAAAACTTAATTAGAAATACTGCCTTGGCAACTAACTGATTTTTTTTTTTTTCTCCAAAAAACAAACAAACATACAATAACATTAAAACATAAAATGACTTTACTAAATTGAAAATGGAAAATATTTTTTGAATTACTGATAAATATAATAGTATATAAGTAATAGTAAAATAACATAGTTTAATATACTCGTGTTTGTGTGGTTCTGAAGAACTATGAAACCCTGAAGCTAAACGTTAACTCAAGCTCTGTTTCCTCAATAACAGTCACTGATCTGTTCTTCAGAAGACAATCTGGATTCCTGCCTAATCACACCTTTCTTTTGTGTCTCATTTGACACTTGTTGGACTGTTTATGAAATCAGTCAAACATAATGAAGACTCAGAAATGCTTCTGGTTTGATCATTTCTTTTAATTGAACACAAAGATATTTCCACGAACCTCCAGTTTCAAGAGCTCACCAGAGTGCTTTTAGACAGTGATGGGGGTCAAGCAGCTCTCATCCAAACACACAAATCATCATCACACACGCAGTATAGAACTATAGTTCATAAAGACCCATCACCATCACCTAACAACACTAATAATCATCTGACCGCATTAAAACACGAGCAACAACCTCGAGGTCCATGTGTTTACCCTTGAACACCAAACACGACAGAACACACACGTACATCAGAACCAATCAGGAGAGGAGAAGTTCAGGTACTGAATAAACCGGTCCAAGTCATTTCAGCCAGGGCGCATAATGGCAAGAATTCATGGAGAAAACAGCAATATTACTAGTATTAAAACTCGGGGTTCAGAGCACACAACTGAGCCTCTGAGAACATCACGCACCAAACTGAACGAGCGGCCACGTCTGAAACAGAGGAAAATGTATGAGTGCATCCCGAGACTGTAGTGTTGAAAAATATTAATAATGATTATATATATATATATATATATATAAAATGAAGCACCAAACAATAAATAGCTATATCAAATCTGAATATAGAAGTAAATCAGAATATATATTTATAAATGTGAATATATAAATGTACTTCAGAATATATAGTTATAAGTCTGAATATATAAATATTAATTGTAATATGTAGATGTAAGTCTGAATACATGAATGTAATTTTTTATTTATGTAAATGTAAATCATGAATATGTAGTTAAAATTCTAAAAATCTAATTGTAAATCAAAATATATATTTGTAAATCCTGAACATATACTATAATTGTAAATTTGAATATATATATATAGTCTACATCTCTATATGAAAATATCTTTATTATCGGGCATGTCAACTATATACTTCTGTACATATTCATGATTTGCAATTATATATTCAGTTTTTATCTATATCTTCAGACTTTTATCTATATATTGCTACTTTCATGTATATATGCAGAATTATAAGTACATATTCACAATTTACATTCATATATTCAGACTTAAAACTAAATATTCAAATGTATTATATGTATAAATTTATAAAAAATATTTTATATAATTATTTCCTGTTTGGTTGTTTGGTGCTTCATTATATATAATATATATGCAATTTTTTATTTATATATTCATATTTTATATAATTATTTCCAGTTTGGCGCTTCATTATATATATGTGTATGTATGTATATGTGTGTATGTATGTATATGTATATGTATGTATATATGTATATGTATATATATGTGTGTATGTATGTAATATATACATACACATACATATATATACATACACACATATATATAATACACACACACACACACACACACACACACACACATATATATATTTGAGTAATTGAAATTGCATCAGGTCCTGATTTACAAGGGTAAATAATTTTTATTTATAACAACAAAACAATAAAGCTATTTTAAGACTTTTCGAAAGAGCAACGGATGTAGTCTCTCAGAAACAGAAATGTCTTTCACCATCTTATAACCTGATTAATGTGTTAAAGCAGAAAGATGACCCAGCGTCCTCTTTAACACGTGAACCCTCGCGAGACGTCCCGGGACCCTAAACACTGGAATGTTCTAGAAAGTAAGCACAAGATGAACAAATAAAAGCACTATCGAGCTAAAGGGAAAAGGAAGGCGCGGGAGACACACTTTTCACCAAAGCTAAAGCTATCACCTGTCCTGCGATATGTACAAACGCGAAAAGTCATGGCCCCTTTTTCAGAATAGCAGCAGATGCGTTAGCGGTGTTCGAGTCCTGAATCTCGACTAGACGGGGATAAAAACACATACACGATCATTCACGCGTACAGGGCGTCTGGGGGCCTGATTACTGCAGTCAAAATCTGTCAGCATGACCTGAGGGACACAATATTCCACTCACCGATCATGCAGTTATTGAGAGAAAAGAAATCAAGAAGTTCATCCAGCACTAGTTCAGTTTCTCCACTAAAACAAACCAAAACCAACTGCACAAAACGAAACAGGCAACACACTTTATTTCTGTCTGCACAACAGATAAGCTCTTTCTCCCAGGCTTGAGTCATGAAAGGAGCGTTTGGACCCTGCAAAGGACTTGAAGGCAGAAGTCGGGGGTGTTGTGTACAAGCAGATGGGAAATCTTGGGCAAGCAGGCTGGCCACAGCAAGATTACAAATGACCGGCGACAATAAATGTACAAAAGGCCCACAGGCAGCTCTCAGAAAAGTGCAAGGCTCTCCGTTTTATTTACCAACTCCAGGCGTCTACAGAGCCTTACGTCACAATCCATCAGTCAGATCGCTTCATTCAGTAACGTGTCGAGCGTTACCGAGTGCCCTAAGGTAAGCTGAAAGAAACGTTATTGTACAACCTAGATTTCAGTTTCTTGTTTTTCAACTTCTCTGCTGACTCGGCTCCTATAAACGCACGGTGTTAATTCGCAAGGGCTGCACGTTTTTTCCGTTGGCGTGACTTTGACCGGGGCTGAAGTATGGATAAAGTTTAGCTAGAAACTTCTCTCGGTAGGTGTAGAGCCAGGACATGTCGTCAGCGTTGTAGAAAACCAGCAAACCTTTGGGGTAGTCCAAGTAGACGCCCACTTTCTCGAGTTTGCTCTTTACGTTGAGGCGCGTCCAGGGCTCGGTGCAAGCACTGTATTGGTTACCGTCGTGCATGACGATGCAGTAGAAGCCTCGACTGGGCTGGATCTGAATGCTGCCCTTGCGGTTGACCGTCTCGTTGGCCACGCCGATCATCCACTGGGTTTTCTCGGACACCATCACCTCCCAGTAGTGGACGCCCGCCGAGAAGCCCTCGGCTCCCAGCACTGACACCTCAACGTCGAAGCGGCGCGGTGAATCCTGCAGGGGCTGTGGATGCAGGTTCCCGTACGCAACGATGGTGCAGTCGTCTGATAATATGAGCCGCTGGTGAGCAGTGATGGGGTCCATGGTTAAAGCAGCAGGCACTGTGAACATAAAGATCAAAGAAATGACAATCTGTGCATTTAGAATCAGTCCAAAATAAGCTTGTTAGTACATAATACAACTATAATCAAAAAACACTTTTTAAAGGAGTATTTACCAGAAATATTATTTACCAGAATTTATTTAGGAGAAAAATATAAATACACAGTATTTCTGAAAAAAATAAGATTTTTTTTTAATAAAATAATTAATTAATTTGCTTTTAAAATGTAATGGAACCATTAAAATGGAATCCAGAAAATAATGGAAAACAGAATTTGGTAAAGATAAAACTGTAAAACTCAATTAATTAGACAGGCTTTTTGATTAATAAAAAATAATTTAACCATTGAAACAATATAGAAAAATGAAAATGGGAAAAAAGAAATTTGGAAATAAAACGTATTTCACTAAAGGAGCAGCCGGAAACAGGTTTTGGGGAGGTGATTCTTGTCAATCAAAAGCGCTGACACAATTAATACCGGAGCTGGTGAAATAATACTCCTCTGAAACATATCAACACACTCCCTCTAAATCATCATCGGTCAGGTGACTTCGAGTGTTTGAACACAAAGGATTGTAAGCTTTAAGATCCATCTTACATTATAGACATTATGGTACCAGCTTGCTATGGGTTCAGTGGTGGGCAAGTGTGCCAAAGAAAAGGACTGAGAGAAGCGCAAACCCTGGATAGAGAACAAGCCTCCTGCATACAGACAAAAACAATGGACACATGCCACTAGCTTGGACATGAAAAAAGAAACCGAGCCAAGCAGTTGCAACATTACGATATGCAAGATGCCAAGATATAATTCTGGAAAATTGAGCTATGAAACTACATGAAGATTAAGAAAGATTATGAGGAAATATCGGGGAGAAAATGAAGAATGCTTATCTGAAGCAATCACTTATCAGGCATGTTATGCATTCTTTTGCATTGCACACACCACTAGTGTTTTTTTTACAAGTGAATTTTTTGGGTTTATATGAAATGAGGCTGGAAAATTCTTTGTGAAACAATGCTTCACAATACCAAAGATGGGCATGTCTGCCAGAGACCAGAGACGATGTTTGCTAAATATTTGTGTCTTGGCTATTTAAAACCTTCACCACAAACTGCAGTGCCAGAAGCCGGTCCAGAGGATCGGATGTCGACATTTCCACTCTTTGACATTGGCAGTTTGTGCTTCAGGTAACCTATACATAATTTAACCTCTGTCGCCTTGCTTTCAGATCTATCTCTGCCTCTCCTCGCTCTTTCAGAGTCACGCAAAACAAAACATGCACCAGTAACCGGATTTGGATTCAGAAAGTGCCGAAAAATATTGCTGTTCAGGTTTGGAGGGGGATATAAATAAATAAATGATGAGAGGGGGAAAAAATGATATTTACATACACACATATATATATATGTGTGTGTGTGGTTTAAGAGTAAATATACAGTATATAATATATATATAAATAAACAAAGAATAAAAACTAATATATATATATATTACGCACGCACGCACGCACGCACGCACGCACGCACGCACGCACAGCACGCACGCACGCACGCACGCACGCACGCACGCACGCACGCACGCACGCACGCACGCACGCCGCACGCCACGCACGCACGCACGCACGCACGCACGCACGCACGCACGCACGCACGCACGCACCACGCACGCACGCACGCACGCACGCACGCACGCAGCAGCACGCACGCACACACACACCTACACACACACACACCACACACACACACACACACACACACACACACACACACACACATATATTTACAGGAGAGAGAGAGACACACACACACACATGTGACCCTCTCTGTGAAAAACCCAGCTAAAGTCATTTTTTTGGTGATTTGCGGTTTTCTACAAAACATCATCCTTCATATTGCACAAAGGAACATTCTGTGAAAATGAACCTTTATATCATTCATATTGACTGAGAAAGGTCATGTCAAAGTTTCAATTTATAATGAAATTAATGTAGAAATCAAACTTTGATGCTGGTTATCTCATAATTAGATTTTGAGACTTAAGCTGGATTTCACAGAGAGGGTCACATATATACATACATACATTATTAGGCTGTCATCGATAAATATTTAATCGCCATTAATCGCATGTTTTGAGTTACTGGATCTCAATTAAATCACACATTTTTATTGTTTAAATGTACCTTATTAATATTTTCAAGTGTTTAC
Organism: Ptychobarbus kaznakovi; assembly: GCA_027422405.1. Classification (NCBI taxonomy): domain Eukaryota; kingdom Metazoa; phylum Chordata; class Actinopteri; order Cypriniformes; family Cyprinidae; genus Ptychobarbus; species Ptychobarbus kaznakovi. The sequence goes on along the minus strand of CM049795.1, from coordinate 1,118,707 downwards.
ACTATAATTAACATATGTATATATATATATATATATTATATATATAATGTGTGTGTATTTATATATATATATATATTTATATATGTGTGTGTATATATTATATATATATATATGTGTGTGGTGTATAATGTGTGTATATATTTATATGTGTGTGTATATATATATATCTATATAAATTACAATAATATAATTTAAGGGCTGTGTATAAAACTTCCAATATGTATATGCTCAGTAACTGGCGTTGGATTCGGAAAGTGGCAAAAATATTTCTGTTTAGGTTGACAGGAAAAAAAGATATTGGAAATGTCTATATGGAAATTCAAAAAACGCCATGCCAGTACAGAATAAAAAGCAGCGAGTACGGCAGTGAAGAAGGAAGGGTTTGAACTGGATCTGTTTCATGTGATAGGCTGAGCGTCGCCCCTTGCTTATATCTGTCAGTGTAAAGGAAGCTGGTAAATTGATTGAGAGAGTGAGATATTCCCTGCTGGGTTATTTTAAATAATGCTCTGCCTCAGGTGGCTACTGAGGGGAATACAGATGGTGGAGGCCTGCAGCGCTTCTCACCGCAGCTATTAAAATGGCCCACTTGTGCGGAGCTCAATCAGATATGTATTATCTCATTCACAGGGCTGTAAACACACAGGCTGTGTTTGTGTTGATTAGATCATCTCTAATTGGATGCACTAATACATACACAATGGTTAGTATTAGATCTTTGGACATGATTACTTTATTAATGAGCAACAGATGCACAAATAACAACAGGCTATTCAAGGAGAAGCCATTTATTTTTGAACAAAATGTAGTAGTGCTTAATACTCGCTGACATGATTGCGACAAATTTGATTAATTGTGTCAGCGCTTTTGATTGACAAGAAGCCCCTCCCCAACCTACAAACGGTAGATTGATGCTGTTTGGTTGCTAAGGTGTCCTGAGTAGTTGCTATGGTGCGCTGGGTAGTTCCAAGGTGGTTATGATATTCTGGTCTCTAATTTATTTGTCCTGTCTATGTGCCATCATGCAAAAACAGATCATCTGATCAAGAGTTAGTACGGTTAATTAAAACTAAAAAATAATAAAAAAAAAAAAAAAAAAAACTGAAATAGCTGAAATTAAATAAAATAGAAATATTATATGAAAATTAAACAAAGATTAGAAAATTTGTTTTGGTAAATAACTGAAATAATTTACTTAACTAACTGAAAATAAATAAAAATAACTATAATAATAACAATAAATAATTATAATAACAAAATAATGTATACTTAAATATTTTTAAAAATATGTAATATTAAAAAAAGAACAACTAATAAAAATGCCCCAAACACAAAATTATATATAAATAAATTAAAGGAATTACAAATATAAATATAAAAAATTAAAGGCAATTTAAAATATAATATTTTATGTTAATATAAACTAAATATAATATAAACTATAATAATAATAATTTAAATAATGCTAAAATAAAACTGGTCTGATCTCTCAGACAAATATGAACACTCTTCCCCTCAATAAGTCACATGATTTGAGGTATTATTAATGTCTGCAGCACAAACAGTGTTGGGTTTCTTCAAATCTCTCAATCTAACTGCTAACTACAAGACAGAAGCTAATGGCTCAGGGCAAATTAAAAGTTTCTCGTATGAAACCAAGCCACCATAATCTTGACCCACCTAGTCTATAATTAATGAAGTAAATGAGCTCCAACATGACAGCAGACAAGATTGAATTTAGTGTTGCACTCAATAGAAAGTGTGCGCTTGGCTGAACACATCGCAAAATGGATGTTTCACTGTTCTGAATGATTATGCCTGGAATATAAGCACATGATAATGCTGAGAAGTATTTGCTAAACACATACTAGATCAAAGTTTTCCAAACAGGATCCATATGGGAATCTCACAAACCCCTCGCAGTTGCTTCATAAACCCTGTTTGGGGAAGCTGGATCTAGTATACTCGTGCAGATTACTGAATGCTAACATTATCATGAGCTTTATTTCCAAGCATAAGCATTCAGAACTGTCCATTTGTAGTGTAATTGTGTTCCCAGGAGGGATTTCTGTTATTTCCCAATGACATATAGCCACTTAAAAATGCAATTCTATTGTTCTGGTGCATTACCTGGCGATATATCCAGAAAAAGAGACTTCCAGATCGTATACTGTAGCGGCCCCATGTATTTGGATGTTGGGAAGTCTTCATAGGTGAGGTTCGTTTCGTGGATCTTTCCCTTTATTCTGCAGAGACAGAGGACAACAACAACATTATTTAAATTCAACACTGGCAACCCACCAAACCCCAAGCTGATTCTTCCTCAAAGGCTAGATCCTGTTTCCAAACACTCGTTTTTGAATCGTACTGTGTTTTCTACATAGCTGTGCCGCCCCTGCAAAGTCAAACAGCTCGAATTCGCCGTTGGGAGTGAGGTCAATCTGGGCAACACTGCAGATCACTTTCATTAGTTCAAGCAACATTAATCATGCTATTCCATTCCCATACGGCTAACCCTTTCCCCTCCCATCATTCCCAAATAAAAAGACTGCTACACACCCATTCCGAAATGCAGTTCTCCCAAAAGGCTTAAACTTCAAAATATGTATGCTGATTAACAGGGCTAAGATATGTGGATTTATAGCACGCCTGTCAAATATATATATATATATTTTTGTCAACATCCAGTCCTACTGGTTAAGCTTCAATAATCTTTCTACTTCCTAACTAACCTTAATCTAGCCTGTTCCTCAGTGATCTCTCTTCTGACTGTGACATACGGCAAAGGGCAATGGTCACATACATAAGTCAAATAACCTGACTTGCCTTGGTAGCTTCCACCAGCAATACCCTCCACGAATCACTTGCTCCCTGACCAGCAGTTACAAGAAAAAAGACAACACGTTTTAGACCAGAGAATCTCAAACTACCATACAAAACACCCTCAACATACGCTCACGCTCACCCACTCCTCTCTGAGTCACATGCCCTCCTCAGTACCTGTCTGACGTCAGGGCTATTCCTTCCAAGAACTCGTGGTGGCTGGTCTCGCCGAGTCGCTCCTGAAGGATCTGGATCCCTTCCTTGACGTCACGGAGCTGTTGGCTGTAGCGCAGGATCTTGTGCTCGATGTCAGTCATCGTGCGCGCCGTATCCGCCTCCAGCTCCTCCAGCATGCTCTTCTGTCGTTCCCGCAGGAAGCGGTGAAGTCGCTCGAACGCGTCGCCGATTGTAGCACGAAGGCCCTTCGCTGATGACTATGAAGTAGAGAAGAGAAAGTCACAAATAACAACACTTCACCACCCACTGTGCACACACTAATTGAGACGTCAGTCAAGCATGTTTGTTTTAGACAAAGTCTTTACTCTAGGGCAAATGGCGAGCATAAAAATAAATTAAGAAATTAATATTCAGCAAGGATGCATGATATTGAACAGAAGTGACATTAAAAGACATTTATAATGTTACAAACGGTTATACGTTTTTTTTATATAAATAAATGCTGATCTTTTAAACTTTATATTCATCAAACAATACTGGAAAAAAATGAAAGTTTCCACTAAAATATTAAGCAATACATATTTCCAACACTGATGATTATGAGAAATATTTATTGAGCAGCAACTCAGTGTATTAGAATGAGTGACACTGAAGACTGGAGTAATGATGCTAAAAATTCTGTTTTGCATCACAGGAACAAACAGAAAACTGATTTTAAACTGTAATAATATTCCACAAATATAAATTTTTTTTAATAATAAAATTAAATCAAAATCTACTCACCACAAAATTACTGAAATTTGACAACATTACTCTTCCATTGGCACCTCATGATTACAAACCCTTCTGTCAAACAATTAATTTAAATAATTGGAACAAGCTGACAGTTCTTTTGCCTACAGAAGTGTCCAATTTGAATCAATAGTTTTTAATAAGAATCCCAAAACTATAAAGAAATGCCTTCCCATTTTTAGGCAACGTTCTGCTACACTTAAAGGATAAAATAACCAAAATAGAACCAAATGAATGCATCAAGTTACATTTGACTATCAAATCTACAATAGTGATTCCCATGTACTGGTGAGATAGCATGCTCATCAATTGTCAAAGATAACGGTACGTGCACTTAGAGACGTCTAAGACTAGTGTTTCAAGTCAATGACAACCTACACAGGGACAACATGGTCAAAAGATCTGTCCTAACCAGGTATAACATGACACGTTTCCACCATCAAGTAATCTGTGGGTCCTAAATAAAATACAGCTTGAAGTGACAAAACCACAGACATATTTGATGTTTAAAATACAACTGGAGTGTTGAGCTTGGAGCTACCCGTGATGGAGAAAATGAGAATTCAGCGACCAGAATAATGTTTTACTGTGGATTCAAATTGTTAAAAGACAAATGAAGAGAAAGAATGATCTGGTTAAGACACAGCAAAAAGCATGTGATTTTAAAACCACGGTACTTATATTTAAATGTCTCTATATTCATATTAAATGATTATATATAATTAAAAATTGTATGTATATGTATTAATTCTAGGTACCCTTTTCTAGGTACTCAAAGCACTTTACATACAAGAGAGGAATCTCCTCATCCACCACCAGTGTGTTATTGTTATAAAATGATCATTTTGGCTGTCTCTCAGTGTATTGTAGTGGGCTATCACGCAAGTGGAAAGTGCCACATCATTAGAGACATGGTCTAATAGTCAGTGGAATTTGCTTTAGGTTGCTCCTCCTTCGAATCTTCTGGGTTATTGTAGGACAGCCTCCATGGGAAGGGCATGAATACACATGCAGACGGGGAGATGAGAATGGAGATAAAAGCAGCGGGGGTCGATGCCGAACGTAAAAGAGAATTGTGAAACTAGCCAACAAACTCAGCATTGACCGAAACAGAGAAAAACAAGTCGAAGAGAGATAAAGCAAAATGTTTCTGAGGAAGCCGATCGTCTCCATTAAAGTGTAACGAACATCAGTTACAGTCGACGGATCAAAGATCTGAAAGCTCAAGGTCGAATCGATGCATGACAGAAACCGTTCCACCGATGGCCGTCCATACAAACAAGGCGAGCCGCAGATTCTTTCTTCGTCTATTATAAGAGCTGGAAAAAAACACAGACTTCACTGATGACAAGATTACTCCTACTAACAAATGAAATAAGGAACTTGTTCCACTTCAGTCTTTGCAATGGGAAATGTGATTTCCTTGCCACCAGGAAGATGCAATCCTATTAAGATCACGTCTCTCTCTGGCGTCATTTGCATCGGCTGAGTCAGCCCACCTGGTGTCGCCTGATGGATGATTGGGACTTAGTGATGCTGAAGTGGTGTTGTTCTCCCCACGGGCCACGCTGTCTCTATTTAAAGCCAGTAAACACGTGCCATGAGCCTAGAGCAACTCGGCCTCCCAGCAGCCTGCTTGTGACAACATCTGCTAATCAGACACATCTTTCCTTGGGGTCTTCATTCAGATACGACATCGGCACTTCAGAGAGGGTCTGTCAGCAAGCGTGCCGCTGAGCTAAATCTAGAGCATGCTAGCAACAAGTTAAAAACGAGCTAACATGAACTAGAGGTATTTTTGACACGAGCTACATGCTAAAGTAGCACAACTGTTTTTAACATTGATAATAATAATAATAAATGTTTCTTGATCATTATTTCCGCATGTGACACTGAAGACTGGAGTACTGATACTACACACTGCATATTAAAGCTCTATTAGTTAACAAACTGCCAATGAATAATTCTTCTAAAGCAGTTATTAATATTTCATTTCAATATTTAATAACATATTAAATCAAAAGCTATGTTGACTTTTTACATTGTGTATTGCTTTATTGTATTAGAATTTTCAAGTTTTTTTTCTTGACGACACATTTTTGCAACTTATTTCGATATCGCGGTAATACCGTTTACCGTGATAAGAGCTTCAGCAATTATTGCAACATGAATATTTTATACCATCACATGCCTAAAATATACTGAAAATTCAGCTTTGCATCACAGGACTAATTTACATTTTAAAATACATTAAATTAGAAAACTACGGAAGCCCGATTCCACCACAGTATAAAAATATTAAAAGGTAATTGTTTTTGCAATTCTCTTAATTCTGAGAAAAAGAGCAAAAAAAATCTGAATTGAAAAATAAATTTTGAAATTATTTTTTATAATTTGGTGAAAACAAGCTTCCATAGAAAAGTTATTTTAAATAGTAATAATATTTTACAATATTACTGTTTTTTGATCAAATAAATGCAGTCTTTGTGAACATAAAAGACTTTCTAGAACATCAGAAAAATCTTACGGACTTCAAACAGAATAATAATAATAATAATAATATTGATGTTTGCCTCAGAACCACTAATAATATCACAAAGTAACTTCACATGATCTTTAGTCTAACACAGCACTGAATGAGCCACTTTATTATTGCGTTCAGTTTACTCGATAAATCTCCTTCTCAAAAGGTTGTGCTGCGACAGCTCTTATCTCTACAGGAGAGTCTGGGCTGCATTTTGCCTTGATGGTTCTGAACGTCAATGTCAAGCGCCGGGCTCTTCGTAAGCATCTTAAGGCCCTCATCAATACATTCAGACAGGATACGACTGGCTGGTCAATGCGGACATCTACACTTTCAGCAGGCAGCCTGGGAAAGAACTGAAAGGCACTTAGGTTTAATCAGCTTTTAAGATATATATGCAATCTGTGAGATACGAATGAAAAACATGGTCTGCTTCCAGAAAATGCAATCACTGAGATACAAGTCAACTTTAAATCGACTTGAGAGACTTGAAAATTCATGACATGTAACATTCAACGTGTCCTGCAATCCATTTTACTTCTGTGATATGAGACTGCACAACAGAAAACTTTTTTGTAAAAATAAACGAAATGTGAAATTAGAAAGGATTTTGGATTGTCAACAGTGGGTCTACATGATCAGTCAGAGAGGACAGGTTGAAAAAAAAACAAGAGGGCTTGGTGACATCAGTCCTTACAGACATGAAGCCAGTTATTATATTTTGATGAAAGATTATGAAGACAAACATTTTTTTCTCTCTCTGGAATAACATGTACTGCTGAATCACACAATATAATCAGGAACTTGTAGTAAGAATAAATAAAAAAATAACTAATTAATTACATTTTTATAAATATATGCAATTATTCACATATTAATATATTTATTAGTGCTGTCAATCGATAAAAAAATAACTAATTAAATCGCATATTTTTCTAAAATGAATCGCGATTAATCCCACCTAACATTAAAGTTTTAAATATACTTGTATATTGCAATAATTTTATATTCAATCTTCACATGCACAAAAAACAAAGACAGTATATTTTTTATATTTCTTTAATGGCATCTTTTTTTATGATTGAAGGCCAGCATCACTGATATATGTCTCTATAAAATAGTTTTTTCCCCTTAATATTTAACCATTGACTGTAGCCCTTCAGCATTACAGTATAATTGAGAGCTATCAATTTTAATATTAATTAGACTTAACTTCTATTATAATAACATGGACCCATTATAATAAATGACATATTTAGCTACCTGTGCCCTTCAGCAGAAATATACAGAAAATGAAGTTACCAAACACTAAATTCTAAATTAACTATAGATGAACCCCTTAAAGCTATAAAAGTGATTGATTTCCTCTTTTGTTCTTGGATTAACAGACATCACAGCAGCTGGTTATTAGCTTATTTGCCTGCTAGTGCTTTAAAAGCTGCTGCTGAACGTGACGCGGATCTGACACGCATCTTATTTTCTCACAACTCTCTTCACCTTTTCTGACCCACTTCGGGTCTTAAAGTCTCCACTAATGAGTGGACGAGTTGAATCGGGTGTGTTAGATGAGGGAGGCAGTGCTGGAGTGCCTCAGGACAGTTTTAAAACCATTTCAGACATGTTCTTAAATGTGACGCATATATAACATATTGCATGCATGCACACAGTTTTAAGGCAGCTTTAATCGCCTTTTTGGTAACTTCATGCCTTAACTGCATTCCTGTGTGGCTCAGTGGTAGAGCATTGCGTCAGCAGCGCAAAAGGTTGTGGGTTCGATTCCCAGGGAACACATAATGTATAACCTGAATGTAATTGTAAGTCGCTTTGGATAAAAGCGTCTGCTAAATGCATAAATGTAAACTGACAGCACAACTAGGACATTGCATGCACGTCTGAAACGTCTCCCATTTGATGTGGTCATAAAGATGTTCTGCATCTAAATAAACGCAATCCTTTTCAAGGAAAAAGAGACAGTTGTGAATGGGGTGGCCAAGCTTAGCCCCGCCCCTGCGTTAATTGCGATAAATATTTTTTTATCTTAATCTGAAAAAATTAATCTCCTGCGCTAACGCGCTAATTTTGACACCACTAATATATATATATTGTCATAATTCTACACTGAATCTTCAAATTAATGTAAAAACAAAGCATAAAGATCGTATATTTTTTATATGTACTTAATGGCATCTTTTTTACTAAATAGCTCATTTTTAATGAAGGCCAATGATGCCAATATTGCTACTTGTTTTATTAAATGCATTTTCCCCTCAATTTTAGCCATTAATTATTGCCATTCTACAGTATAATTTAAAGCCATTCAATTTTATGTTTAATAGGCTTAGAAAAATGTAACTTTTAATTTAATTAAACTTAAAACAAACTTCACATAAACTATAAAATGTATATGCATAAACTATAAACTGAATATAGATTAATCTTTATTCAAGCTATAAAAGTTAATCAGCGAAGATTTCCCCAAATTTTCCCAGTTCTTTACAACATTTTAACCCATTTAAGACTGTGTTTATGAGTTCACTCACCAAAAACTGCTATTTTGACATCATTTTATGGGTTTTAGTTCATTAAGGCACTACTGGCGCCAGTACTGAATTAAGTTTTCTTTTGCATGTTATCGTGCTTGACTGTGTGTTCATATATAGTCTTCTACTGTAACGCTAACCAAAGA
>CM049795.1:987205-1107205 GCA_027422405.1 Ptychobarbus kaznakovi | reverse complement strand
GATCCTTATCTTTAGTATATGGGACATAAAAGGTGTGTCCGACTGGAAATAAGCTCCATTAAGGCCTTAACAATGAAAATTATTTCAATTTGCTACAAGTCTGATTTAATGCCATTGGTCTTAACGTCCCGAGTGCTGATCTCTGATAATGAAATAGGCTATATTACTATAATTCAGTCCTTTTATTAATGTTTTTTATCTAAATTGGAGTTTCAAATTGTAAGAAAGGTACAGAGAAAGGTGGCTTTATTGTTGCAGGCAAAAGAAGAGAGAAAAAGCAGAAATTAATAAATAAACAGCAGGTCTCCAGAGAGGTCTGTGTCAGGGAAAGTGGGTCTGTGCTGTAATGGACGTGGCAGAATCGGGACGACGGGCCATGTTTGCTCGCCTGGAGGCAGAATAGGAACAGGCAAAAAGCACCAGAGCTCATCTGAATAATATGCATATATTAATAGAGAGCTGTGCAATTTGGGGAAAAACATTTTTTTTGTCAGACAAGTAAAACTTGGTAAATAACAGCACACCTCTCTCAACAATAAGCAGCATAATTTCAAGCAGTAATCATGGCTGTGCCTGCAGCCTCAGCAAATGGTGAGGGTCGAGGGACGAGTTACACAACACAGCTTAAAGCTTAAGGTTAGGGATTTGAACAAACCTCTAATGCTTAAGAGTGAGTAATGGTCCTTTCACACAGAGTCCGACATTTTTGTATGCGTTTTTTCTTTGCTGTTTTTTTTTCGTATTCGTCATCGTTTTCTATCAAAATGCTTGCTACGGATGCGAAAACACAGAAAATTGAACCGGATCCGAATTTATGAAGGATAGTTACGGAGGCAGCGTTGTAAACGTGATGGACACAACGTGAGGTTGTATTTATTTTTTTACGTGCTAAAATTTCGAACTCAGTGTGCAATGACCTTAATAGGGCTGCACGATATATTGCATGCGATAGTCATGCGCATCTCATCGGTAAAGACGGTTCTGTGATTAGCTGTAAATCTCCATTACCTGTTTTCAGATGGAGCGGCATTTAATACACAGAGCCGTAGATCGCTGACAAGCTACGCAATCTCACGTTCACTATCGCATGCGATTCATCTGCGATTATGAGCGCGAATTGCGTAGCTTGTCAGTGAACAACGGCTCTGTGTATTAAATGCCGCTCCATTTGAAAACAGGTGATGGAGATTTACAGCTAATCACAGAACCGTCTTTACCGATGAGATGCGCATGACTATCGCATGCAATATATCGTGCAGCCCTAGACCTTAATACTTGATGCTTGCCTTGAGAAACACCACTAACTGATGCTCTCGTTGTTCCAGCTGGAAATGAACACCGATGAGGCCAGGTCACATATTTTATAAACTAGATTATCCTGAAAAACATATTCATCCACCATTCCAGTGTCGTGTTATTTTAATAGAGGTGATTCATTGAAAATGAACAAGATTCCAATGAAATGCATTTGGGACCAATGCTGTTAACTAAAACAAACTTTTATTTTTTACATTTTTGGTCATTTATATAAAGCTTAAATAAAACAGAATATATTTATTAAAGGAAAAACAGATTTTAATTTAAGTTGTTTTCTAAAAAATGACTAAAACTGAAATAAAATAAAGCTAAATAGAAATATTTAATAAAAAAGCTGATAAAAATGGCACAAGCTAAATAATAATAATAACATAAAATCTGAAACCTGAATCTTTTCAACAGAAGAAAACTTGAGGGTGAGTAAATGACAGACAATTTTTATTTCTGGTGAAATATCACTTTTAAAAAGAAGTTAACCACAATATGTCCGGCAGTATTACCTGTCTGCAATGAGACTCAAATACAAGTGAACATTAAAACAGTTCTCAAATGTATCCTTTACCAGGACGAAGAGCAGAAAAAACTATTACTTTCTTTATAAAGCTCAATATTTCAGGGAAATGCTGTTTACGCTCGACAAGTACCTAAATGCCCTTTTCCCAGCATCCAAATCGCTAAGTTTCAGTGTGCATACCTGACAGATGAGAGCCGTCTCTAATGCGTCAAGAAAAAGCAACATAACCAGCTGGTGCACTTAGGGAGTAAACGCAAATGGTTATTGGCTCATTATAGACCATACATTTTTTATGTGCCATTTACCTCCACCTTTCAAAAGTGTATCCAGAGAACTAACAACTTCTTAAAACAAAAATCTGTCTGTGAGCTTGTGGCACGGAGCCAGCAAACGAATCATTTTCCAGCGAATCGAGTTAGCATGCTCAGAATGTCTTAACAAAGGACTGAGTGTTCTGGTTTTAGCTGCATGGAGAGCACAGAGCACTGGAGGTCAGAGACGGCCCACGTTTATATCAATCTGAGCAGACGAGAGGAAGTTTGACATGACATCTCCCCAGGATCCCACACGGCAGGGGGAAGAAGGTCACTGAAGGCCGATTGAAAGATTAAAACGCATTTCACTCTGGTTTTACTCATCTTTGCGTTTGCATTTGAGCAACAAATACAAAAGAAAATAGAATCAGGTTTCGATAAGAGCTCAACAGTGAACATCCACTTTTACACTGAACAAGGTTTATTAGATATGTTTAGAATACTTATGAAATATATATACTACAATATACTAAACTACACTGTATTATAATTAGGGTTACAAAGGGGTGAAATATTTCCAGTACATTTTCCAGAAACTTTTTGCCCATCTGCAACCCTAATTATAATATTTAAATATGATTAAAAAAACTTTTAAAATAAATAAATACATTCATTTTAATAATTTAATTTGAATTTATAAATATTATTCAAAATAAATACATATTTTATAAATACATTTACTTTTCTTCATGGATATTTCTGAAAAAGACTAAACCAACAACTATGATTAAATATTTACAAATTAGAAAACAGGCAAAATGTTCAAGACTTTGTAAACACATAAATTATCATTTCATTACAGACTCACACTGCTTTTTCCCCCCATGTAATGAAAGTGAATGGTGACCACAGCTGGCCTTGGATATATCCACTTTCATTGTGTGATTTTTAAGTGTTCTATCCCTTTAAGAAAAATTAATAATTTACTCTTTCTATAAATCAGACAATGTTATCTAGCCAGCCTACGCTACCCTGCAAAAAACTCACCACAAACCTAATCGCAAAGCTTCCGGTTTCATCGTAACAGTATCTTTTGTGATTGGAGGCTTTTGCGTCATGATTATGGGTAGTGTAGTTTTCCAGACTTCTGTGTAAGTATATAACATCCGTCTTGAAAAGTTTACTTGTTATTGCTAAGAAACTTTAGCAATTGTGATTCTGAATTAAATTTGTACTTCCCTACCGTTGAGCTCGATTCAGCAGCATTGTACGTTCTATGAACCTCCTCAAGGATTCATTAAACAACCAGCTGCCTAGAAGCTAAAGACATGTTTTAACTGCTGGCACTAATGAGTGAAGGAGATAATCAAGGGTGCATAAATAATGAAACGCACCAGGCGTACTCAAGATACTTCACGCTCCCCTTCAACCCGAGATCAAATGCATTCTAAGTGAAGCAGTTTGATGTCACTGATGAACCTCCGAGTCCAAAAACCTGCTCAGAATCATTAGACAGTGAACATGTTTTCATTCCTGGAAAACATCTCCGTCACTCAGATGACACACAATGGAATGGAAATCTGTTGCCATGAGGAAATAGTTTTCCAGCTACACAGTTTTCATCAGCCGGAGGGTACACAATCAAGGACACTTTGGCATAACCTTGTACGCGCCGGTGTCATAATTCTGCAAGGCAGCAGGATCTGAAGTAATAAACAGCCTGGGTGCGCCAGGCCGCTTCTGCCGTCCCTATTTATGACTAGTGTGTAAATCACATCTGAAGAGGACAGCAAATGTGTCATCTGCACTCCTTCCTTAACAGGGTCTAATCAAACCAACTCGACCACATACAACAAACATGAATCATAAGGGAAGTGGCCACGTGTGAATCATTTGGCCATCGCCATGCATCACTTGTCAGGACACAACATGTCTGTTTGCTAGACATCACTGCAAGTTGTTTCTTCAGTCAAGTGAAGATTAAATCTAATCAATTCTTCCCAAGTATTTCATTTAAATGTAGTATATCCTCATGAATTCTTATACTAAGGGTGTTCTTACACAACAGATGTGTATGTTAGATTATTGCTGGGTTGTGTGTAACGTAACAAATGTATTGTGATTTATGCACGGTTCGGCAAAACAAGTGTCACAGACATACTCTTGTTTATCAGAAGGTAAGTATGTGCTTCTAATTTATGAAATAAAATAAAAAAACTGATTGAATGTTTCACAGAAGTCATTTGTAATTTTCAAAGGAAAGCTATATTTAATCATTGCATGCAAAATGTGCAAATGCAAATACAAACAGCTCCATGTTCAATGTTCTAGAATCCATTGTTTGTGTCGGGCAAATGGCTTTAAAGGAATAGTTCACCCAAAAATTAAATGAAAAATAATACTGCTTTCTCGTAGCTTCATAAAATTAAGGATGAACCATTGATGGACTATTTTAACAATGTCCTTATACCTTTCTGGGCCTTAAACATGTCAGTTGTGTTGCTGTCTATGCAGGGTCAGAAAGTTCTCAGATTTCATTTAAAAAAATACCTTAATTTGTGTTCCAAAGACGAATGAAGGTCTTACAGGTTTGGAACGGATATGAGGGTCGTTAATTTTTGGGTGAACTATCCCTTTAAAATCCTTAATGAAGGATTTGTTGATTACAAACAGTTTTTTGCTTCACAAGACATTAATTGATGGACTGCAGTCGTATGAATTACTTGTGGATTATTGTGATGTTTTTATCAGCTGTTTGAACTCTCAATCTGACGGCACCCATTCACTGCAGAGGATCCATTGGTGAGCAAGTGATGTAATGCTGCATCTCTCCAAATCAAACCAAATCACTTTTACTGTCACATCACCACAGCACATGTGCCTTAGTGAGTGAAATTCTTGAGAGCGTGCTCCAGACAGTGCAGAAACAATTTACATATAGACAGTACATACTTACAGACTTATACAGAAGACAATGTGCAGAATACACATACATATACTCAGTACACACAGTGTACTATTAAGACATACTTACAGTTATCAATAGACATTCTACACAGTATGTACACATTCTACATTATGTACACATATATACACAATAATATGCGAAAAAAGGTGCAACAGATTTTACAAAGCCGGATACGCAATGTCATGGATGTGCAAATGGGTGTCTTGGATGGTATCCAGTGGTAGCAGATAGGTTGTTGTATTTGTGCAGTGTGTGTGTGTGTAGTCCAGTTGAACTGTGTTAGAGTTCAAGTTAAAGTGCAGTGCATGGCATATTGTAAAGATATGTAAAAGATATGTAAATCTGTTCTGGTGAAAAACAAACGCATCTACATCATGGATAGGGTTGGGTATCGTTATGTATCCGATTCTGATTCTTATCGATTCCTAGTTTGATTCCAATAAGATTAAAAAAAGTTTAAACATTAAATTGTTAAAGACAATTAAAAAGTCAGTAATAAGATGGGAACAAACAAATCAATTAGCAATAGCATAAATAAATACAACTGAATAAATTTCAGGTACAGAAATTGAAATCAAAAGTTTAACACACTATAGTTTTCTTTTCATAAATATTATATACATTAATTGTCATTAAAGTTTTGAACGATATTCAGTCGAGATCAGATTCTCTTTTATTATTTGATTAACATTAATGACAGGCAGCGCATGTTTATTAGGCTGCTGTCTCTTTACCACTACATCTAAAAATACTTTTTACACGTGCATTTTCTGTCACATCTATTTACGTTCACTTAAGACAAAAACGGATTTGTTTATGATGATATACTGACGTATTTTTGTGCACATTGCACGTTTAGGCTGGGAGCAAATCTTCTTGCACGGAACGGTTCGAGAACGGACGCAGATCGTTTTTCTCTGCTCGCGCTTCGGATGTGTGCGCTGCACGCCAACAGTGCTCAGGTTCTTTCCCTTCCTGCACGTAAATCGTTTAAAATCACATTAAAATGCAAACGCAGGAATCGTTAAGCGGAATCGAAATGCACGTGTCTTATCGAGTACCCGGTTATCGGACATTTGGAACGGTTTCTAAAACAGAACCGGTCCTCGATACACAACCCTAATCTTAGATGGCCTGTAAAGTACATTTTCAGCTTCTATAGTGGTGAACTAAAACCACAACAAATATGATTTTGTGTTCCCACTTGATTCAATAGCAAAAGATAAAATCCACGACAGCAGTACTAAGACTTTGAAAAGGGCAAAAAATATTAGGAGTTTGAATACGGTGGTTAGAAGAGAGAAAGTCACTCACTCAACAGCATTACTGAAACGTAATGCCAAGATAAATTAAAAATTAAATAAAATATAATAAATCCTAGATATACAAGGTCAATGACTGTGAAAAGTGTCCATATTGATTTACTCTTACTAGTGCATTTGAGTGGATTCTGACTCACAACCGAACTTACTTGAGTAGGCGCTTTATTAAATGATTCTGTTGTTTGTAAAACTGCTGTATCATAGTATATAATTACTTATAGCAAACTTAGTTGCTTTTATTACGCAGCCAGTGGGTGATTCAGCTGCACTTGCCCTTTATGCTGTCCATTACTGCGGTAATGGTAACATCTCAGAGAAGATCTTCCCCGCTGTGCTCACCTGGGGAATAAAACCTTCCAGCTGATATAATGAATACCCTTGTATATTATTCATTAAACACACGCTACATAAAAACGGAAGGAAATATGAGGGGGAAAAGCACACAAATCGGGATGCCAAGTCAGGTCGGAGATCTCGCAGCTTTTCATCCTCTTTTCTACATATGAAAATGTGCTCAAACGGAGTCACAAATGCTTATGGCTGCCTTTCCCCTGGTATCAGCAGAGACTACAGCCTGCGTGAGGGGAGGGAGGGCCTGCACCCTGCAGTCTAAGCACGTCATCTTTGTCACACTGACACAGCTTGCAGCAGTATGATAATGCAGCGGAGATGTAGACCATTTATAGAGCATGCATCGCAGCTTTCATACAGCAAACAGGGTGAGGATTCTGGATTCTGAATCATCCAGACCTGGATTCGTCTGCATGATTTGCATACGTTCAACTGGTTTCTCAAAACTGCGAGCACAGGCTGTGTGGGTGCACCTGGTGGCTGGCATGAAAAGAATTGCCCCAAATTAAAATATGTAGATGCCATAATAAATAATAAAATATTAGTTAATAAAATATATGTTATATAAAATGTTACATAAATAAAAAAAACAAAATATATAAAGAATGTAATATGCATACAGCTGATGGTGTGCAATAAATACATTTTAAAAATGATATTTTATTATTATATATAAAATTATTTATAAATATATTTAATCATTAATTATGTAAATAGTGGATAGCCAGTACATACACTATTTTTTTTTAAAGTAGAATAAATTAAAAAAAGTATATTATATCAAATAAAATATTAATTAAAATATTAATAAATTCAATATAGATTAAAATATGAATATTTCTATGTTAAAAAAATGAATAAATATAATATATATGAGGTTCAATATCCGAGAAAAAAAAATGTTGGTCTGGAACAGCAATGAAAATGTCTATTTACATACATCCAACTGGTTTCTCATTGCAAGCACAGGTTGTGTGGTTGCACCTGGTGCTGCCATGAAAAGACTTGCCTCAAATGCTTTTGTGTTACAGGTCTGCCATGCGCAAAAAAAAAACTCAATGCAAACGCAACAACAAAAACAGTGAAGCACAGAGGCCGACTTTGTTTACAACCAATTGACAGTAGGGTTGGTGTCTATCACTGTCAAGGTTCATGCAACATGTTAGATGCCAATAACAAACAAAGCTACAGCTCACAACTGACAAATCTGACCTTTTGTATCCAGCCCTCCCACTCAGTCCAATGCAAGATGAATGCTGCAGGTTTCTAACTGGTGAATGTTGGTTGTGTGGACACCAGTAAAAGCTGGCAGCACAAAGTTTACTACTCCTCAATCTCAACAAGATTACCATTGACTCTCAAAAACCATGCAGAAATGCTTTGCAATATGCAATAATTTCAAATAAATCAGTTGAACTGGGAGTAAAAAGTAATCATAAAGGAAGGCAGGCAGTGCGGAAGCAATCAGCATGCTGTCACTGTCACTGCGATGGAGGCTTCCTCGCCGAAAGCATTCTGTGCAGTTTTATATCTACCTTATAAATTTCCCTCACGGATAAATGAGTGACTCGGAGTGGAGTAAACATGGGCTTGTTTTCCCTCATCTTCCTGCCTTGATGGTTGAGAATGAATAACGCTGAGGAAACCGGCTCAGAATCTTCAGCAAAATGTGACACAAGGTAAATGCAAATGAGGAAAGTGGGTTGTATCGAGCAGAGTTTCCTCTAGAGGTTAGAATGTAGGACAAGTCAAGTAAATGATGAATGCAGCGACCCCCCCCCCCCTCCTCTACCAGGACAGAGAGTTTAAACATGGTGCATGCAAGCTCTATTGTACACTCCAGCCCTCTATCAGCACCATGACAAAGTAGATATGCAAAAGCTTACATAATACATAATTCTAAATAAATAAAAAATATGATTATAAATTATTAATTACATTTTGTATTAAATTTGATTATAATATTAATTCAACAATTTAAGGAGTATTAAGTAAAATCAGTACATATACAATATACAGTATATATATGACATATTGAGGTTGAATTTCCTTCTAAAAAAAAGACTATATCATGATATACCCATTACCATGAAAAAAATACTCATACCAGCCACTCCTTCCTGGATTTATCCATCAACAAAAACAGCACTGAACATGGTGGGTATGAGGGGAGTCTTGTTGATTTGCCACATTAGGCAGAACCCTGGGTTTTGGCAGGCACTGCGTGTATTGCCTGCTGCTTCTGCTGAAAGCTGCCAAAAGGACTTGTTGAAGTCATGAAGGCCCTTTATGAGCGAGAAAAAGACAAAGAGCTCCAAGCAGTTTGAACTTGCTGTGCAGGGAACAAGGAATAAAACAGAAAATTAGACAGAACTGACACAAGAGTTAAGGACTTCATTCAAAAGCACTGCTGAACAACCCGCATGCGGACATGTTCCATCCTAGAGCAACACTGCATGATGTACTGTCAAACAGTATCTATTTACATTAGATGCCATCTATATTAGATCATCTAGAGTAGTTTGCTCAAACATGCCCTCCCTTCAACACACGCCTTCCTTCACAATCCCACTGGCAGGGGGGGGGGGGGGGGGCGAGGCTGATGAGATGCAGTGGACTGGAAAACACTGGCTGAGGAGGATGTAAACTCAACTGTCCACAAGACATTACTTAGTAGCATTACTGTAGATAAAAAGACATGTCTCATTTATTCATGTTGGTTTTTCACCCCAGTTGTTTCTCCAGCAACCGTAAAACGAGAGAATCTGCTTTAAAGCAACAAAAGCCGGCATGAAACTGAAACTAAAAATATCCTTTACTATGGAGATTATGGCAAAACCCAATATATAACCATGTCATCTTAAAAAAAGCGCTTTAGGATTAAATAAAGCCTCTCATACTCAGCTTGTTGCATGTTTAAAAAGAAGCAATGCAATTGTATGTATATACAAAAACGTCTATTACACATATGAAATGACTTAAAGAAACATTACCTCATGGATGTTATTATAATCTACACTCGCTAGACAACGCAGCACACATAAACCCTGGAAAAGGAAGGGCAATACACATTTTGTACACTCACCAAGTTTAAGTGTGTGAGCTTTTAACTGCAGAAAATGCAAAGTTATAAGCATTTTGTTAAGTTCGTGTTTATATATTGCTGTTCTGACTCAGAGGAAGCTTATTTGCTGCTCATATGTCACATATTACACATTCATAACCCGCCCGGTCTCTTCCGATGACGAGCTTCCCCTACACTTTCGTATTCTGTTCGGTCCACAACGAATCCAGAGAAACGTTACTATTCACCAAACATGAAGATAATAAACACGATGATAGTATATCATTTGTGAGATTTTCATGAGATTTGAGGTATTTTTTATAACATTGCTGCTTATAATAGGCTATAAATAGCATGTTTCAATCCCACAATGAAAACGTTAAGTAAAAACATATATCACTCTCAGTTAGCTTGATGCTAATGTTAGTCTAAGGACAATAGCTCCAGCTAAAAATCTTCTTCACTGTTTAACTCAAGAAAAAAACAAGTCATTTACATCTAGGTTGAGTAAATTAACAGCAAATATGCCTTTAACATCTGTTTCCTTCTAATTTATTTTCAAGATCTAAGGTAAATTATGTATGGTCTCTTTCAGTATGCCTTTAAATGTCACACAAAATGATATCTGCTCTGTTTGGCTAGTGCAGTTCCAGGAATAATGATAGCAAACAGCATAACTTTAATGTTATGATGTATCATTTTTGTACCTTCAACATTCCTAAGGATAGTGACTCATTTCTGACACATATAATTAAAGAACAATTTGTCCATTGTTATCAATGGTTTTGCATTTCTGAAAAGTAAAATTAAAATAAAAGAAATTAGGAATGGAGAATATGAGTGGGATTTCTTTCTTTCAGAACCATAAATGTTGCACTCTCAATCAAACTTTTTGCATTAAGAAAGATTTAACACATAGCCACAAGTGGCACCCATTTCCAAAGAACCCAATCCTGACTCAACAATCTTAAGCAGCCTTCAATTACAAGTGTCCCTCTTCCAATTCCCAGTGGAGACATCTCATTCTGGTCCTACAGCGGACAAAGCCACAACTGTTTGACAATAAATGGTTTTAGGCAGTCGGTGTCAAAGGTGGCTGAACAGAGCTGAACACAGCACTCAAACAGAGACATCAAAATGGACGAGCAGCTTCCATTTACTGAGCCACTGAAAGAGTCTTATGTGCCCAATGACCCTTGCCGTGGACGCTAACAGCTCCATCTGAGACTGGCTGCAGGATGAAAAATAAAAAACACTAAACTAGTTCCTCAAGGTGAACCAAGTAATTTCTGTAGCAGCGGCAGCAAACAAAATGACCTCCTTCACCCTTAAGGACAGTTGGTTAAAACATCATACATCATGTAGTATTAAAACCACACAGAATTGAAATCAAAACAGCCTCTGGAACGTTTCAGCTGCAATTCCATTTCTCAGCTACATTTCTCCGGCCCACATCTGGTGTTGTCAAAAAACATATGCTAAATGGTTTTCCTTGAATTTGCATGCCACTACAGATCAGCTGTCAATAAACCACATTAAACATACTTCAGTACATTACAAATGCAGGAATAAAGAGGCTGAGTGTTAATAATGAAAGTGAACCAAAACAGAAGCAAAAATAAAGTTAAGTATTTTGGATTTCCCAAAAAAATATTTTTAAGAATGTTTTTAAATACCTGAATTTGAATTCCTGAGAAGAATGTTTTTTTTTAATCATTGTGTTGGCGCTGATAGCCTTGTGTGGCACTACGGGCATCCCGAGTTTGAATCCTGGCTCGAGGACCTTTCCCAATCCCGCCCCCCTATCTCTGTCCCACTTCACTTCCTGTCAGCTCTGATCTGTCATATCATAATTAGGGATGCATCGATCTGATACACCGGATCAGTATCGGCTCCGATCCGGTCATTTTCTGCGGATCGGGAATCGGTCAGAAGAGACCGATCCAAATCCGCTGTTGTGCGTATGCTATTCTGTGTTTTTGTTAAGCCCCACGAAAGCCACAAAAACATCATAAAGCACCATAACGTTTTCGTGCACTATATTTCAAGTGTTCTGAAGCTGTTCCATAGCTTATTTTAAGGTATAGATGAATATTTAAGTCATTAAATTCAAGTTCACGTAAACTCCCCCCCGCTGCGGCGGTCTGTCATCCTCAGTTCAGCATTCAAACTGCGTGTTGCGTTCAGTTACTAGTTCAAGAGCACACAGTCACTGAGGTTTAAATCTGTTCAAAGAAAAGACTCAATAAACTAACACACCGATTTAATACACTACGTATCAATATCTCTTCCCTCTGTACTTTTCTTTTCTATGCGGACTCGGAGGACTGCACAGCCTGCGTGCCGTGACTCTGTGTTGTTTCAAGAGCATCTTTCTGCGCACGGGATGCGCATTTCGCTTTGTGCCGGTCTGTATTGGAGCCTTTCGTTTTATAATACTTTTGCGTAATGAAAGATAATAATAGTCTTTCTTGTTCTGTCCTATCTATCATATGTTGTTGCCTTATTACTGTGCCATACATTTAAAATAAATATATATTAATTTTATAACATATATTTATATATAAATGTATTTGCTTGTTTTTTTTCATGAATGTATTTTACAATACAAAGAGCAATGTGTGACATTTTACCAGATTTAGTCGTACACTTATTCACTTTTATTTGTAAATAAAAATGTTTCACTAGGTTTTATAAAATTATTGTGCACCCATGATTTTTCTAGAGTATCTTTTGCTGCTGATTTATCCACTAAACTAGTTTATAATAGTGTTTTTGTCAAAGATTATGATTATATATATATATATATAAACTAGTTCAAAAATTAAATAAATAAGACTATGAATATGACTGAATAAACAGCCTAAGGTAAGGCTGTTAAATAGCAGTCCCAAACTCATTTTTGTTAATACAATTAAGTTGGTATGAGCCACCACATTCATTTAAACATATAGCCTACAAAATGACACAAAGTGAAAATAACATGGGATTTTGGGGTTATGAAAACAACCAAGGTGACTGTAAATGAAACGTGGAAACAGCTCCTGAATAGAATGAATATCATACCTTCATGCAAATCCTTCCCAGCTAACACACGCAGTACAGTTATGTGATTTATCGGTACTGTACTTTTATTTCACGCGTTGCATGCTCGTAGTTTCTGCGCTTTAGTGAAGTGATATAAAGCGCGGCGCCACGTTCGTGTGTTCTATAGAAGAGTGCGCGCTACCAGCAACATCTGACAGGACAGGATAGTTCGTTTTTCTGAGGTGAGAGACTTTTTATTTCATAACAAGTAACGAAAATAACGATAGAATAATGACACTGTCTGACATTAAACCTGTCAACATCTCATCTGACCTCAGATACTGAATCGGGACAGCGTGTGTTTCTCAGGCACTCTTTACTTAAACTGCATCTGACAGAAGTGTCAACAGCTTTCATGCACGTCTTTTAAAATAAAAGTCTCGCATCAGAAAAGCATTTAGAATTACGTTTTTTGTTGATGTCATTTTTTTGGCAGCACACTCCGCAACCCACTCAGAACGGTCTCGCGACCCACTTTTGGGCTGCATACCCAGCACTTTTGACCCACCAGTTGAGAAACACTGTAATAGATTGTGTTTAACACACAGAAGAGTGACGATCAGGTCAACAGAGAAGTATAGAAATTATACATTGATTTAAAAAAAAAAAAAAACCTGCGCTGGTATCGGATTGGATCGGTATCAGTCGATCCTCAGAATTTTCGGTATCGGATCGGTTCTGAAAAAATGGAATCGTTGCATCCCAAATCATAATAAAAGAAAAATGCCTAAAAAAATTAATATTGAAGATTTTTTCAAGAATGGCACTGAGGAATATTCTTACAAACGTCTTGCTTAAAACATTTCTTAACTTCTTCCTTCAGAATATTTTCATGAATCTGACCCTTGAACACGAGCATGAAATCTCAGATTAGTGTTCAATAATACCAGCTTGTCAAATGCAAAAAAGGTTCTCAAATGCTGTAAACATCTGCAAAAAGCGCAAGGTTTGATTCAGCCCTTTTCTTCCTACTAACTAATCTTCTTGAATGGTGGGACATTTCTCTAGAGTCACAGAGCTGGACTTTCAGCTATTGAACAGACCACCTCAATCTGAAGTTGAAATCAGGCTCGGGATCCTCACGGATCAACTGGATGCCGAAGCACAGTGCGGAGCTATAAAGGGGGCAGCTGGGGCAAAGATGAAACACACAAACGTGGCCAGAGCCTGTAGCTCGCCGCAGGCGGTCTGGCATGATTTCCCTGTGGCCCGGAGCATTTCACCGAACCCAAACAGCAAAGTAAGAGGTCCTTAACAGAGGGCAACACACACAGCGTTTCATTCCAGCACCCATCGGCCTGGTAAAGAGGTGTAGCAAACATATGGCTACGCAGATATGCTCTGATGTACAGCGCTAATACGCGTCCATCAGCAGGCTGTCTAATTGAGTAATTTGGAGCTAATCAGGGGCAGGAATTAGAGGAGATTACATACTAGTATAGCGCTGGCCTCAGAACAATGGTCAGTAATCTGTGCTGATTCCCAAACCTAATCAGGGGCGAGGAGCTCTAGAGATCCGGGTTTAGCAGCAACAGGCAAAGAAACATTAATACAGAGCCATAGAAAAGGGTACAGATAATAATGACAGGGCTCAACAATAAAGACCAATAACAAACATTGCGATAAATCTCTGCATACCATAGATACAGCTGTTATAGCTGTAATTTAATTAAAAATAAATTACAATTGTAAAAGTAGATGTATATCGAAATGAGAATGAAGAAAATAAATATTAAATGAAAAACTTCCATATTTTAGAATAATCTTTCTAAAAGCAAAAAATTATTTGCTCTGGGGTAAGTGGAAGTGTTTTCAGGGCAAGTAAACCTGAACTACTGACCAAACGAACTAAGTAAATAAAGTCAAATTAAAGATGAAAATGAATATAAATAAATAAACAAGCATTCCGCAGAAGCATCAGACAGTATTCTAGTTAAAAAAAAATCTCCAATTTGCAGCTAAAAATTATATTCAGTACTTTTCAGTATTTTTTTTTTGCTTTAAGAGATAACATTCATTCTGATAAGCTTACAAGAAGCTTTATATGGGAAAAGTGTGACAATCTACAGGCCTTATCTCGGCTGAACCAGTGACAGGTTGTAATAGTTTTTCTAAGCACCTGCCCTCACGAACCAATCCCATATCTGAGGATAAGCATAAGAACGTGTTTAAAGACTTCAAAAGGTTTAAAGGTTTAGTGGACTACTACTTTCACTTCCACTTCTCTCTGATGACATACACATCCACTTCTTTCAGGAAATGCTGGAAGGGAATCTCAAGACAAGCCAATTCCACTGCAAACAGAATTTTCTTGAGCTGCCAATCCATATGACCGCTACGGTAGACATGTTACGCAAATAAAATCATGCATTGGAGTATAAACATCTGATTAGTCAAGTCCTGAAGATAATGCAATGAAGCCATTTAAGATACTGTAATGCAGAAATAACTTAAAGGGGTCATATGGCGATGCTAAAAATAACATTATTTTGTTTATTTGGTGTAATGCAATGCTTTTACATGGTTTAAGGTTAAAAAAACATTATTTTCCACATGCTGTACATTATTGTTGCTCCTCTCTGCCCTGCATTTCTGAAACGCGTTGACTTTTACAAAGCTCATCGTTCAGAAAAGCGAGGTGTGCTCTGATTGGCCAGCTATCTGGTGCATTGTGATTGGGCGAATACCTGAAGCGTGTGACGTAAATGTTACGCCCCTTACCATATTTGGAATATGTTGGCGGCAGCAACAATACTACAGCGAGAATAAAAGTTACACCTTCTTCCTTTGCGTAAACATTTGGGCGGTATTATGAAAAGCTTCCAACACAGTGACACAGATTTGTGGGGGGTGTATTTAAATGAGGCATTTTAGGAAGGTGTGGACGAGTCTGAACTTTTACAAAGAATCCCTCTTTGGGTTTGAGACTTTAGTCTTTGCAACTTTACAGATCTTACATATGCACGAACGGCTTGTAACACTCCAAAGCCAAAAGAAAACTTGAAATCACATCATATAGGGGCAGTCATGTCCTAATGGATAGAGAGTCGGACTTGTAACCTGAGGGTCGCAGGTTCGAAGTCTCAGGTCCGGCAGGATTTGTCGGTGGGGGGAGTGAATAACCTGCGCTCTCTCCACCTTCAATACCACAACTGAACAAGATGTGTGGTACTGACCCTTGAGCAAGGCACCGAACCCCCCGGGGTTCTGCTCCCTGGGCGCTGCAACATTGGCTGCCCACTGCTCCGGGTGTGTGTTCACGGGGTGTGTGTGTGTGTGTGTGTGTGTGTTCACTACTGTGTGTGTGCACTTGGATGGGTTAAATGCAGAGCACAAATTCTGAGTATGGGTCACCATATTTGACCACACGTCACATCACCTCTTTAAAGCTACAGCAGTATGGGACAATCATTAGAAAAATAAATGTTGACACCATTCATAAAACACATAAGTACAAGCTTTCAATATGAATTCACCCAATGTGAATGACATGAGTTGAGCAAATGGCATAATTTCTTTTTATCTTTTTCAATACAGGCAAAGATGTAACTAATCCCAGCTTGTTCTCTGTTCAAGGTTGCACCAGGTCACAATCTTCCCTACTGCCTCCGTGCATGAGAGAATGTTAGCTGTATGCTTTGTCACTGTGTATTAGGCCTTAAGCCAAGCATGTAAAGCCAGTAATGTGTCTAATACAACATGACCGTTCTGCCGTTCCTATGGCTGTGATTCTGCGTGAACGTGACAACTCCTCACCGACCACCCGCTGCCTTTCCATTTGTTAGAATACCAGAGGCAAAATAAATCACTTGGTAGCGAGTGTCTCAGAAGCCCCTAAAAGTCCCTTACCAACTAAAAAAAGCTGGCATTTCTCAAAAGGAAGTTGTGTGTGGGGATGAAGCAAAGATAAAACGGTGATGAAACAGTTTAAAGAGAGAAGGTATGGAGCATCTTGAAGCTGCACGACAGCAAGGACAGAAAAAAAGATTCAAACTTAGAGCTGAGCGAGATAAATCAAATTATGTCTCTTTTTGATTTAAACAGACCATACATAATAGCTGAAAATGTACATACATAATAGCTGAAATGTCTGTACTTATAGTAGGGCTGGTCTGAATACCATTTTTTGAGCTTCGGTAGTAATCGACACCGAATATTCGAAGCTTCGGAGGGAGGGGCTGAACATATTCTTCTCTCTAAAGAAGGCAGGAATGTCTGTCTGTCTGTTTACATTTGTATTATGCCGAGAACCGTTCATCCAATCGACTTTACGCCTGGCTGGTGGGTTGCTGAGGACCCAAGGGAGTGCAGTGTCGCATTTTGGTGCAATATGGACACGCGACACGTTCAGAATGAATAAACTTTTAATAAACTACAGAACAGCGCGAGCCGGTAGGGCTTATATGCTCCGAGAACGGACACTGCACTAGTGATACAAAACACACATGTCTGTTAAGAGCAATACTTTTAATAAAGTGCTAATTTGTAAATTGAGAGGTCCCGGAATAAAGCGGGATAACGGATCCGGCATGTGATTAGAGAAGGGAGAGGACCAATCTTTAGTGATTGAAACGTGCATCAGTTGCTTTTATAGGGATCGTACGGTCATGAAAAACCTGGAAAAGCTATGACATTTTAAAACAGCAATATCCAGGCCTGGAAAAGTTTTGTAAAAGTCATGGAATTTTATTTCACAAATCTCTGTATAATAGTTATATTTAATCAGGTCCTGAATGGGTGTATATTGCATAGTTTTACTCATTCCCGCAGCTTTCGAGTTTATAATGAGGGTAATTCCTTCAAACATTTATTGAATATAGCATGTAGGTTAGATGAGTAAATTAATCCACACAAAATATCAGATTAAATCAGTCATTTGAAAGGCATTGAACAACCCATTGGAAGGCAGTCAGCTCCCTTACAAAGTGTTCAGCCCACACATCTTCAAAGCATAGATCACAATTAAGACTAGCTCCCCCATTGTGGAAAAAAGTAAATGAAAAGTGGACCATATAGCAAATTAACTATTATGATTTTCATTTAAATTAAAATTAGCCTCGTAGACATATAACATTGTTGCGCTTTGGGCGTCCCGAGTTTGAGTCCAAGCTCGCAGACCTTTTCTGATTTCATCCCTGAGAAATCCAAAATGATGAAATTTGAGATTTTTCTGACCCTGCATAAACAGCAACGCAACTACTACATTCAAGGCCCAGAAAGGTAGTAAGGACATCGATAAAATAGTCCATGTGACATCAGTGGTTCAACCGTAATGTTATGAAGCTACGAGAATACTTTTTGTGTGCAAACAAAAACAACAGTTTTTTTTTTTTTTTACAATTACTTCTCTTCCGGGTCAGTCTACAGCCATTCACAAAGGTACCATGTGTTCCTCCGCCTGTAAACAAGGTAAATAACAAAACATTTCAGTTGCCTTGCTGTCTGAGTCAGAAAGCCCTTGGATTTCATCAAAAACATCTGAATTTGTGTTCTGAAGATGAAAGGTATTACAGGTTTGGAACGACATGAGGGTGCATAATTCATGAGAGTTTAGATTTTTGGGTGAACTATACCTTTAAAATCATGCATGGAATGGCAGGAAACATTTATAACTTCTTGTGGAAATCAGCAGAGCTGTTAACAAACTAACAATAAAAATACTTCTAAAGCATTTATTAATCTTAGTTAATGTTGATTCCAACATTTACTAATACATTATTAAAATAAAAAATTGTGTCGTTTAATGGTACTTAACTAACATTAACAGAGTTTAGTAAATACTGTAACAATGTATTGCTCACAGTTAGTTAACAAGTTAACAAACAGAACCTCATTGTAAAGTTACCAGACCAGCTGTAAAACTGAAATCGGTTATTTCCACATACATGAGGATAACAGGAACAGACATGCAGCAGTTAGTCAAATAACAGCGCTTTCCACAGAATCCCGTTTTTAGAATAGCAGTGCAGGAAACACATCCAGAGTGCATCAGAAATCCAGCCCTACATAAGAAACAATTGACTCAAAGCATTCGTCCGGTTTTTCTACTTAAATCGCAACTGTGAGTAGGATTATTTCTTCCGCATCTCATCTAACGCCTCTCTTTGCTAATTCCAAAACGTCATTTTAAAACGCAACGGAGGCTTGAGCCGTTGATAGCAGACTAATGCAGTTAATACAGTTAATAACTAAGTTATGAGAGAGAGAGAGAGATTAATGTTACCTCTGTGAGTCAGTGATCGGCAGCGATGTCTATAGTGAGACTTTAAATTAATTTTCTTCATGAAACAGCGCCGTTGTTGTTACCTCACTTGTGAGAAGTCATGTAGTTTTTAAGTTCTTAAACTATGTTACTGATAAAATCGTCAGAGTAGCGCTAACTACATTAGCGTTTATATTAAGGTGTGTGCAAACTATATGTTTGTAATGTTCCTGTGGCTCAGTGGTAGAGCATTGTGTTAGCACTAGCAGTGCAAAAGGTTGTGGGTTCAATTCCCGGGGAACACACATACTGATAAAAAAATGTATAGTCTGAATGCACTGTAAGTCGCTTTGGATAAAAGCGTCTGCTAAATGCATAAATGTAAATGTTTGTCTGTGAGGGAGAGACCGAGAGCGGGAGAGAGAGAGAGAAAGTAGGCTATGTGCTTTCCGCACATAATAAAACGTAATTTTGTGGCAAAAGCATGGACAAGATCTGTCGATTTTATCCTTTTGTTTACTGTATTTATTTGTTTGGCCAGTGTCGTTGTGGGTTTGGGTTATTTTTCTGTTACCTTTGAAATAACAGAAATCATTTGGTGAAGTGATATGGTCATGTAATGTGGTCAAGAGAGCTGCCTGGAACTACGTTCGCCGCGTTTCCCTGAAAATAACCGCACACCTCAGAACGTTCATCAGCCAATCAGATTCAAGCATTCAACGGCCCCGATAGTATAAAACTAAAATAACCATAATTGTTGTACTGAACTGAAGTAATATGCAATTTAGAATACATGCCAGTTACCTTGATATTGGTATTTTTGCCTGATCACTAAAATGTACCAACTCAATATACACTGCCATTCAAAGTTTGGGGTCAGTAAATCTTTATTATTATAATTAATATTATAAATGCTTTACTTTAAACTAATAATTTTATTCAGCAAGATGTATTCGGTGACTCAAAATTAACAGTAAAGACATTTATATTGTTACAAAATATCTCTATTCAAAATAAACACTGTTCTTTGAAACTCTCTGTAAAAAAACTTTCACAAAAAAATAAGCAGCACAATTGCTTTCATTATTGACAATAATAAATGTTGCTTGAGCAGAAAATAAGCATATTTGAATCATTTCTGAAGGATCACGTGACGCTGAAAATTCAGCTTTGCATTACAGAACACAATTGTATTTTAAAATAGAAAACCGTTATTTTAAATTGTGGTAAGATTTCACAATTTTACTGTATTTCTGATCAAATAAATGCTAAGCATACGAGAGTTTTCAAAAACTTCTGAATTGTAGCGCGCACTTCTAATATTGCCATTAAACAAAGGTCGATCTGCCTCCATCAAAACATTTGCAAAGGTCAGAACTCATGTATAATAATCTTCTTACAAAGAAACAGCAAACAGCACGACACTGACGAGAGAGTGCAAGTGCTGGCGATTGTTGACGGCCCGCATCAAGGACATTGAGAAAAGCCTTGTCCCCTCAGGGCTAAGAATGCATTAGTTGGCAATGAAATCCCTCTTTCCCCTGAAGCAAACATTAGAGCTCTAAACAAATCCATTGCTATCCCCTATAGCGTCTATTAAAACAGTGCATTAGGAATGTAACATAACACTGGGATGGAGAAGAAATGACGGAGGGGAGTGCATGAGCAAACGTCCGTCAGCAGATTCTGTTGCCGCATCCCACAAGTCTGATAGGTCAAAGGGGTGAGGCAAGCGAAGTTAAGGAGATTACACAAATGGCGAGGATATACTTCAACAGGCAAAATCCCAAATCTCATAGCGTTGTGTGGCCCAGCAGAGAGAGCACACATATGTTCATCGCTCGACACGAGCTTGCCGGGCAGCTGAAAAGCGCTCCAATTAGACCTGCCTGCATCAGAACCCTTGATTATGTTCTTTGTGAAAAGCTCACTGGCACAAAAACATCACGTAAGCAGCACTAATAAGTCTGCTGAGACGGTACAGACTACAAATGAGAGGAGAACAAGGATGGCAATCATACACAATTTAGCATAGCGGTTCCAGTTATTTAATAATTGCATTCTTGTAGTACTTTAATAACGCTTTTTCCCCACCAAACAATGAAACACTTTTTTTGAGAAATACCGTTTATTGTGACAAAATGTGAATCTTTATCTGTATGTTTTGTATGAATTTATTATAAAGAATTAGACGTTAAAAGCAGTTCAGTTCTTTGAGTTTGATATGTTGAAATCAATGAATGGTTCATCAAATCTCTCTCAGACTGATTAAAACAATAACTCATGAGTTTGACACTGATTTTGGGATCCTTTCTGATGGATTCATTAAAAAAAGACAAGCAACAAGTGAGCACATTGCAATAGGTAAATGTTTTTTTCTGTTTATTTATTGTTATGTCTTTTTCAGCTCAATCTTTCTCATCTTCACTTAAAAATTAGCTAAAATTCTAACCGAAAAAACACTAGATTTTCAGAGTATTTTAGTCAAGTATTTTAGGCACAGTGTTCAAGAGCCATTAAAAGAAGTGAAAATTCATCAAACGGAACTGTTTTTTTTAGTAGTCAACCCTAAAGAACGTTTGGTTTTATCCCAGTAACACTTTACAATAAGATTTCATTTGTTAACATTAGTTAACTATATTAGTTAGCATGAACTAACATTAAACAATACTGCAGCATTTAGAAATATTATGCGTGTTAATCTCAATATTTACATTTTTAATCTCAACTACCTCTATCCCTAATATTGCTTTCTCCAGTGAAAAAGTCAGCTTATCTGAATCAGGAGAGAAATATGCACAGATCAAGCAAAAACAGTCCAGTGCAGTTCTAAACAAATATGAGGACAACAGAGATGGACCTTTTCACTGGAGGAACCATTATTATTGATTATAGACTTGGCCAGGATTACATGGGGAATATTGTGATGTTTTTATCAGCTGTTTGGACTCTCATTCTGACGGCACCCATTCACTGCAGAGGATCCATTGTTGAGCTAGTGATGTTGTGCAACATTTCTCTGAATCTGGTCTGACAAAGAAACAAACTCATCTACATCTTGGATGGCTTGAGAGCGAGTACATTTTCAGCAAATTTTCATCTTTGGGTGAACAACACATTTAATTATTAACAAAAGAGACCTTATTGTAAAGTGCTATGATTATTCCTTTGGCAAAACAGAGTTTTATTATTTATTTGCAACAAGAAGCATAAACATACACGGTCATTATGCATAAATAACACTCCGTATCCGGCACGGTTCTGTAGCGCTGATGGAACAACCACACAGAATATGTATTTCCCTTCCCAGCAGCCTATTTCCCTCAGCCTCTACTCAATCACTGGCTGAAACAGAGGTGTCTGAACTCTATAAGGTGTCATTACAACACGAGAGATGGGGCATGAATAAGAAAAGCGAAAGATAGACAGAGACTACGAGAGCGGGAGACTAATGAAGAGTGAGAAAAGAGACTGTGTAAACAACTACAGACACAATTGAAGAAACAAGAGGATGAGAGCAAGAATATTAAAAAAGAGCATGTGGTGCTAATATACACATATCATCATACAATATAGTAATGATGCAAGTA
Source organism: Ptychobarbus kaznakovi (assembly GCA_027422405.1). Lineage (NCBI taxonomy): Eukaryota > Metazoa > Chordata > Actinopteri > Cypriniformes > Cyprinidae > Ptychobarbus > Ptychobarbus kaznakovi. The sequence continues at coordinate 1,084,536 of CM049795.1, read as the reverse complement.
ATCAGCTAAAGTGGTCAGCCAATGGTAATACTTCATTCTAAAAGAGACTACACAATATCATCAAAGTTTCTGTCCTGCGAGTGCTGACATCTGACTATCTATTAAATCTAATAAAAGCATTGAACAGTGGCACTTCAGATAAAAAATGAGCGCTTAAGTCTGTTGTTGAACAGACAATGAGCTTTCTATTCTCACTGAAACAGGCTCAGTCTAAGTGGAGAGATCTGTTGTCGACTTGGCAAGTCATTTGTTGATGGAGGTTCAGATCTGTGCTGCCTGTGTATGATCTTCTTTAAAAAAATACTAGTTCACTGAAATTAGTGTCATATAAAACCAGAGACATCTGGCAGCCGGAAACATCAGATTACAAACAACAAAAAACCATATAAGCTTAAAAAACATTTTCACAGAAGCCCATAAGAGCAAAAGGAAAAAGAGCTTACTGAACAAAAAATAAGAGAGCAATAAGTTCTTCATTTACAAAAATATTAATGCTAGAAAATAATATAAAAAATAACTTTTTTGTGGTTCACTCAATTTCCAAAAACAATGACTAATGTGCACAATCAGTACTAATCAATGCAAGTCAGTAAAATAAGCATCAGCCACTGCTTATGTTAAATACATCAATTCAAAATGTATAATTTTGCATTATTTATCACAAAATAAAAGTTAGAGTAACTTCAGATTTTTTTCCCTCAAAAAAGAAATAAACTCCTCAGCTACATTTTTCTCATGTTAGTGCTAGGAGAATAAATCTTACGAGTGCTTTATTGATGTAATGCCACATCTTATGAAACCCAATCCAACACATTACCTCATTTAGCCAAAGGGCTTTGTTGAGGATAAACAGTTTCATTTGCACCTAGAGCTGCCCAGGAATTCCCAAGCAATTTGCTCTTTGTGGTGTTGGGGTAAATTGCAGAAAAACGTGTGTATAAAGTACACACTTGGCATTAGCTAGTATGCCGTTTCTCATGGGGAGTATTTGTTCTTGACAGAGGCTTTTTCAGTGTGTATTAAAGACACGTCCCTCGATGTGTGCATCTCAAAAGACGTGGAACGGAATAAAGTCTGTCCCTGGAGAGTGTCTCTAAGGAGGCCGCTGCTAATTGTCAGACAACTGCAGCATGTTGCTCCTATTAATTCCCCAACAAGAGTTTAGAAGTGTTTAACCCTTCTGCTGCACTGACTACAAAAGGCGAAGCGCTCTGAAGAACTCTAATCAAACAAAAATTATGGTTATGATTTAAAACATGCACGGAAATAATTAAAACACCAGGAACATTTTGTCCAAAAATTTAAATTTGCTAAAAAGTTAATCACCCTCAAGCCATCCAAGATACAGGTTTGTTACTTCGTGGGAATAGATTTGGGGAAATGTAGCATTACATCACTTGCTCACCAATGGATTCTTTGCAGTGAATGGGTGCCGTCAGACTGAGAGACCAAACAGCTGATAAAAACATCACAATAATCCACACCACTCCAGTCATCTGATTAATGTCTTAAGGTTTGTAAGAAACAAATCAGGTTTAAAATCAAATTAAAGTCAGGTTGTGTATAAAGCTGTTCCACTCAAACACTTCACTTGGGCTTGATTGTCTTAATTGCATCTGTGTCCCTGCTGTTTCCTATCGGTTTCTCAAGTACTTACTCATTTCCAGACCATAAGAGAGTCCTACAGATAAGGCCAAGCCACACTAAACGCAAGTGTCACTTTTAGCCACCTCTGATGTGTTATCAGACCTCAGACGGACGTGCTGAATGGCCAATATGCCAAACTATAGAGTCCATTAAGATAAAAGGCCAGTCTATTTATGGAAACAGCCACAAAATTAACTTGGTATTGCGATCCATTATTTAATGTATTAACAAATAAAAATGTCTGTAGAGCCTCACCTCAACGTCATATGATAAATGTAAAAATCGAATTAATTAATTGCACAATTTGTAAATTTTTAATTAAATCAAAATAACACTCAATACAGCAAATAATGCATTTTACCGACACGTCATACGAACTTTAAGTACTTAAATTATTCCTGCATCGAGTTACATGACAGCAAGTTATGTCTTGAATTCAGAATATAAAAATATTATACATGCATATATATATATGTGTGTAATCTCAAGTTGAAAAGGGTTATGCACTGAACAGGTAAGAGGGGGAAGGTTGTGATGCTTGTGTAATATTTGTGTAATGCAAATGTCCAGCTTTGTCCATGTCCATTGGTCATATACTTTAATCAAAACACTACACACTAGTATTAAAAAAAACATGAATAAACAAAAATGGACATCCTTGAACAAATATGAAGAATTAAGCTTTAAAGAGTGAGCTTGCATTTGCGCACACCAGATAAACTCATAGGAAAATGTTGAAAGAAGTTGACCTGTTCTTGCAGTCTACAACCAGCGGTTTTCAAAGGCATGGTACTTTTGAAGAACAGTATTTAAAGACCGGTGATGACTAGTTGTCAAGACCAGGAAGTACTGTGAATAAAGAGAACCTAACCTAACAAAGAGACCTGCTTTGACTAAATAAGTTACATGAAACGCATTTGAGGCAAACAACAAAAGCCCTGAATGCTCTCGAACAACCTAAATGCAAAACTGAATCATTATAAAAGTAGTACAGTGAGGCCGGGGGAAAAGTACATTTTCAACACCATCCAAGCTCGTAAGGTAAATAACTGGGACGCGCTTCATTAATCTCTCTCCAGAACAGCTGTTTGGAATAAACAAACAGATATTACAGGCTTCTGCCAATAATAAGAGTAAACCCTAAACAGATCTAGAATGAACTCATGAAAGCATATTTCTGCACTAATTTTCCCATGTATCTCCAAGAAAAGATGAAGAAAGAGACACTATAGAGCATGGGTCTCCAACCCTGCTCCTGGAGAGCTACCGTCCTACAGATTTCAGCTCCAAGCCCAATCAAACACACCTGAACCAGCGAACCAAGGTCTTCAAGGCTTCTTGTTCATTTCAGACAGGTGTGTTGGAGCAGGGTTGGAACTGAAATCTGCAGGACGGAAGCTCTCCAGGAGCAGGGTTGGAGATCCCTGCTATAGAGTATATGCTCATCTAGTACTGTACCAGATATACTGAACAGAAAAACAAACAGTGTTAACCATTGGCATTCTGAGGTTTATGCAAATGGTAATGAGACTCATGAACAAAAGACTGACCTACATCAATAGTAAATAAATGCAATGGGGTTTGGACACTAAATTCACACCTCATTCTTGATCATGGTAATCAGAAACCCTCCCATTGACAACAGCAAGTTTTCAGATTTTAAATAATTCACATTATGTCACCCTTCAGTTATTGTAATGAGCGCTTAACTGTCAAGAGCCTAAGAACTGACCTTCCTTGAGCCATGTAAAACATGTGTTAAACAAAAAAAAAACTGTAAAACATGTGAGATTATCATCACATAATATGCCAATGGAAACAGTAGGAGCTTTCGTGACATACGTAACCCGAAACAAACAGACCTGTATTTCTTCATAGGCCTCGTCAATGGTGGTGACTTGGTGCTGTTCGTGTAAGGCAGGCTCATCGCAGAAGAAGCACACCAAGCTCTTGTCATTTAAGCAGAAGAGCTTGACCTTTTCATGGTCCTTGCATGGGTACCAGTTCCTCTGGGCATTCAAGATGGCGTCCAGAGGGAAAGCGGCATACCTCTCCACGATGTTGGAGAGCTTCAGGCTCGGGGACAGAAGGGGATCCGCGAAGGTCCTCCTGCACTCCGGGCAGTCTCGCATCCCGTGATGCTCCTGTCTGCTCCAGTGCTCAGTGATGCACTTACGGCAGAAGTAATGCTCGCAGCCGAAACTGACAGGGTCTTGATAAATGCTCAGACATATGGAACACAAGAGCTCGTCCTTCAGACAGCAAGCCATTTGAATCTACAGAGGGGTCGGTCATGCACTGTGCAGGGAGCAGGACGCACGAACCCGGAGTCTCTGAATCAGCTGGGCTCTCTCTTTGAGGCTTGAAAATGTTCCTGGACTGATTCCTGAAAAAGAGCGCAAGTAAGAAAGACACTGTAAAGATGGTTCTGCAACAGGCATACTTTGATTAAGTTTGATTTTAGACTCTCAGATGATCAGGTATAAAGGCTTTAGATATGGACTTTGTCCTAAATCATCATGAATTGATGAGCGAATGCAGAAAAAAATTTGATTGAAAGTAGACAAGAAAATGCCTATACTCCTTAATTAGAAAGACAAAGGTCTGAAATCTGATTATTTACTTGACTCATTCTGCAAGAATCAATAGTACCTTATCGAGCCCATTAAAAAATGATTACATTTTCATTTAAGAATGTGAAGAATACTCCCTGGATAATTAAAGACATTCATTTCTAAAATTATTTTATACAGATGTCACGCAGTCACAAGTTTACAACTACTTATTCAAGAATCAAATTAATCTCGTGTGGAGACCCAACCTTGCTTGGATGAATCAATGTCTTTATACAAATAATTTTCAATGAATCTATTTTGAAATACCTTTTTCTATTTCCTGAATTTATTTTAAATGTTACATTAATTCTTTATTTATATTTTCATATTATTATATGTATTTGTTTATTTTTATTTATTTATTGTTTATTTTATCATAGCCTCCATAATCGTGTAAAAACATTAAAAAATAACTTGATGCATTTAACAATCAGAAATCATTCAACATTATATTCCCTCGCTAACGTTACTTACTAACGTTAATTAAAAACATTATAAAATCGTTCAATTTATACACGCTGCCACCTTAGATTTCCACCGAATTCAATATAACAAATCTGAAATTATCAAAATTAATTTAGAATTGCTAATGAAACACCTTGACTCTCTAAATTAAGTTATAAATACTGTCATCGTAGACTTCCGTTTAAGTTAACTGGATCTTAGTCCTTTTAAATCAGCGGTTTACACATCAGAAAGCTACTGTACACCATTGCAATTGCAAAAAAAGTTATGAATATCACTGCTTTGTTTTAAAAAACAGCTTTACAAACTATTTATCTTCCCTTTTTCCATTGTTTTCTTTTTACTGTTTTTCCAAGGCGGCTGCTAAATAATTAGCCAGCTAACGTTAGCAGGATGTGTAAACAGATATTCTATCTACTCCGTCCTCTCCATAAACTGACATTCTCACTACATTCACTTACCCTAAGCGGTCCTGACGCGTTGTACAGTGGAAACAGCCCACTGTCACATCATTGAAAGACCAGGTCGTGGTTTTAATGAAAACATTTTCATCAGGTCAGATTGTTCAAAGCTGAAGAGCGACCGCACGCGCTGCTCCTCTCACTCGCACTGCTCTACTCGATCCAGCGGCGCACAGCAACGGAGCGAACCAACTCCACAGGGGAGTACAGTATACACAGTACACGCACGCGCACGCGCGCGCGAACACACACAAACACACACACAGTACACACACACACACACACAAACAGATGGCAAGATAACACAGCTCTCTCGGGACTTTGATTCGCGCTGTAAGAAAATGATGTAAAGTACACACCTTTAATTTGCGTTTGTCACCTGGGCTGGATTCGTGAAGGATATACGTTATGTTTTCCCGGGTGAAGGTGAATCCCCCCCGCTGACCGCTGTAGTGGTACAGCCCTGGCTTCCTCGTCATGGACAGAAATGAGCAGATGATAATATCAGAGGGATTGCTCGCACTCTGCTGGCGTGTGTTTGTAGGTCGACGCGAAACTACATTTTATACAGTGAGTTCAGCATACTACTAAATTGTTTAAATTAAAGAAAACATCTAAAAATAATTATAATTTTCAATATAAATAAATGATATAATACATACACACACGAGCACACTAACTGTATATTTTTATAGCTAATAATTATTATTAACTTTATAACTATAAGTATTAAATATTTATATTTATATTTGTATTTATTTTTATTTTAATTGGTTTATTAATATTATAATTACAATTTAAAAAGATTAATATAATTATTTTTATAGTGTACAAAATAAATTATTATCATGAAAAAGTATATTGGATGATATATTTTATATAGTCATAGAGGTATTATTAGATAATATTGACAAACAGTCTGAGAAAAATGGTATTTTAATGGATTCAAGTAATAAATTTGTTTACAGTATAAGTATATTATACTTAGTATCAAAATGCAGCAACAGTTTAAGTATTTGTTTAAAGATCAAATTCAGTATGTTAGAACATATATACACACAGCACATTTTAATTTAGTTTATGGTTTCCATAATCTGCAATGCAAATTATCAGATTTTGTTCAGATGTATAGACTTCAGTGGAATGAATTATATATAAAATATTGGAGGGACAAATTAAAAATTACATTATAATGTACACACGAACACAATAACTATATATTATTATAGTTATTATATTATTACAATTAATAATAATTATTAACTTTATAACTATAAGTATTACATATTTTTAATATTTACTTTTAATTTTTAATTGGTTTATTAAATAGCATAATTACTATTTAAAAAATATCATATGATAGCAATATTCTAAAATAAAAATAAACATAAGGGGGAGAAAAATATATAAATAGACGATTATTGCAATTAATGCTTATGTATTTATACATCATGGTAGAATTTGTTCTGGTTTCAAAACATTTTTTTTTTTACATTATATTGATGAGAATCACGACGCAAAATAATAGCCCTAAACTAGACTTCATAAAATGTATTTAATTTTTTTTAAAGCTTTCATATTCTTCTTATGAAGGCCGCAGATCTGGTGCATCACTGGTCAGCTGCATGACTGAATTACTTTACTTTACTTTTTAGTCATTTAGCAGACGCTTTTATCCAATAAGAAAAAGTAACTAAAACTAGAAGTTAAAAGTCTATAAATACTATATATACACACATTTAAGAAAATGGAGAAATTAAATAAAATGAAAACAAAAAATAAAGCTAAAAACATTTCAAAATATTAAAACAACAAAAGGTATGAGTATAAAAATGATTCTAACATGACACTAAGCCAAACACCCATATATATATATATATATATATGTTATTTCATTTCCATGCAGTATGTTGAAGTAACGTTACTAAAATAAATACAATTTATTAAAACTAAAACTACAGAAAATACCTATAAAGACATATGAAATTGATATGAAATTCATAAAATAGATAAATCAAACGGCAGTAGTTATCAGTAATCCTAAAAAAAGAACACTGTCAAAAACACATGCTAACAAACAACAACTTACACATAGTAAGAATTAGTTATAAAAACTAAAACAGAAGTGAAACAAGCAGTAAGAAAGAGGATAAATAAAAAGCGATACTTATTTTAGAATTACTGTCCTTATTATTGTCAAAGTGCTTTCAAAAATACATTGCTTTGCTCGTGCGCCCACATTTCCCGACACCACCTCACGTCTCGCTTTAGAAGCTGACCTTTGACCACCAAACCTTTGGCTGAGTTATTCTGGTGCTCGTGGTTTGACTTGTGCCTAAACACATTTAGCACAGCAAAAAGAATCAAGGATGTCTTCTACACCTGTCCCCGTGGACTTTACAAGAAGAACTGCTGATTCATAAATTTCATCAGCACTAGGCCTTGTTTATCTGTGTAGTTTCGGTGTGTTCTGTGGTTCATGTTCATTGTTTGCATCTCACAGTTGCAACACACCATGCGTTCATTATGAAACCGTGCTACAAAGATACCATCAGAATTCATTCATAGCATGCATACTCTGCATTGGAGAAGCGACGTGCTTTAATGTGTAGACCGTTGGTTTGCTTCCCTTCCTGAACCTGATGTCAGGATTTCCTGTCAGAGACTGCAGCGCAAACAAGCCATTTCCCACCAACAGAATGCTCTCTCTGCTGTATGCTTACTCATAATCATAACACCTGTGCTTTTAACACATTGCTGTGCTTTCACAACCGGGATGGATTAGAACTTACTAAAATGACTCACTGCCAAGCACTTATGGTTTCAGATATGCATTGTTGGCTCTGTTGGAAAATACACTTTCTCATGTGCGCTAGTTTATTGAAGCTGTCCACTCACAATGTCCAACAGTGGAGTTTTTATGAACCCATCCCAAGTCATTTTTAATGTCAGATCGCAATTTATCATTTATTCTGTAATGGAAATGACCCCCTAAACCGAGGGAAATGTGTAAAAATGGATTTACACAAAATAAAATAATTAATATTTTTTTTATTATATATATATATATTCCTTAAATTGTAATTTTAATTATATATATTAGTGCTGTCAAATGATTAATCGCATCCAAAACAAAAGTTTTTGTTTACATAATATATGTGTGTTTTGTATATTTATTCTTATATATAGAAACACACAGAGCATTTATTTAGAAAATATTTACATGTATATATTTATATTCATATGAATTATATTATATATAAATATATTGTAATTAATAATGTATTTTTCTTAAATACCTGCATATATATATATATATATATATATATATATACATACATAATAAATATGCACAGTACACTACACACACAAATATTATGTAAACAAAAACTTTATTATATATATATATTTATATTAGTGCTGTCAAATGATTAATCGCATCCAAAATAAAAGTTTTTGTTTACATAATATATGTGTATACTGTGTATATTTATTATGTATATATAAATACACACATACAGTATATATTTTGAAAATATTTACAGTATATACATTTATATTCTTATATTATATATAAATATATTTAATATATAAGCATAACATATTTTTCTTAAATGTATAAATGCATGTGTTTGTATTTATACATATATTGAAAATAAAATGGAAATTAATTAAAAATAAAAATGTGTGTGTGTGTCTGTTAAATGGGCTTTATGGTCCCTATAAGTGGGCATCATGAAAGTGTTATTGTGTCCAAAAAAGTGCTTCATACTTCTGCTCTAAATCTGAATAAATCAGATCATAAATCATTACTCAATAGCTACAAATGCAAACCAGGTTTCCTGAACCGATCCCACAACAAACAGACTGTGGCTGACTGAAGACTTTGTTCCACGCTCAGAAAAAGAAAGCAGCACACTCCTCAGCTCAAGCGTGCAGAGCGATATCAACGTGGGAGGACAGCAACCTTCACAACAGCTGTAGAGGCATGATCAATATTTAATCAGCTCCTAAAGAGATACTTCTCTGTGATTCCTGGAGTCGGTTAACACCTGTATTGATCCCCCGCTGGAGGCTTTCCTCCGGCCTCATGTTAAAGATACTTTAATCTTAAACTGCTTTTTGTGCTGGTGGTCTATATAATGGATGTTCTGGCAAGCAGAACCACAGTTCGGTCTTGACTACACTAGTTTGCACTTGTCAGTGAATGAGATTTCTGTCAAGGGAAATACATAAAGCAATATATAGCAAAAAAAAAAAATATTCTGACGGCACCCATTCACTGCAGAGGATCCATGGGTGAACATCTGATGTAATGCTAAAATAATAGCTTGCATATTAATACAAAAATAATATAGACAATTGTGAAAAGAACTGTGCTTTATAAAAGTGCATATACAAAAATTGTACAAAAACATTAATTTACAAGCTGAAAAACAATAAAAATGTATAAACATATCTCACGTAATCCCACAAAACACATTCAGTGAATCTATAAATGATATGAGAAAATATAAACCGTATGAGAGTAGAACACATCGGACATTTGCAAGGGAGGTAGAGAAATGAACAACCACTAGGAGGCGCTAGCTTCATATCTCTATATTTATAGAAATATCATTGATTTAGTCTCACCAGGGAGGTGTAAAAACGTTTTCCCCTATCAAATGTCAATGACAGTTACTGAAGAGTGATAGCAATCATAAAACTTTACAATGAAAAAAAAAATGAATTTGCACTAGTGGTTGACCAATATGTCAATAAAGGCCAATATTTGGTATTTTAAATGATCAGTATTGTCCACTTAACCTACTTGAGGAGTTTTGTGCAATAGACTTTTGGCATAAAATCTAATGCAAATTATTACTTTTTTAGGGGTGCCAGCAATTAAGTGCAATTTACTTTAAACAAATGAAATCTGCCTTCAAGCACCCTGCTCTTCAGATACAAGCATCGGACGGAGAAAACACCATTTAGAGCTTTAGTATTATGTGAGCTTACATATCAATCTATTTTACATGTCAGACGTACATATTAAAGGAATAGATCCTCAGGCCATTAAAGATTCAAGAGTTTTTCATTGGGCCACATTTGGAAACCATTATCATTACTTCGCTGGATCACCAATGGATCCTCTGCATTGACATCTGGCCAAAATATTAGTCCATACGTCATAATAACACTTCCTCCAGTGAAACAGTCCATCCCCTGTTGTCCTCTCACATTACAATCCACTAACATACTTGTTCAGAACGGTTTTCGCTTGTAAACAGTGCATATTTCAGACGAGATGACATTTTCCCTGGAGAAAGCAGTATTATGAATCGAGGACTCATATTTTAGCTGGAAGTAACAGTTAAAAACGTCTTAATGATGGGTTTGTTTCACAGCTTTATTTGAAAGATTGATGGACTGGAGTGATGAGGATTATTGTGATGTTTTTATCAGCTGTTTGGACTCTCATTCTGACGGCACCCATTCACTGCAGAGGATCCACTGGTGAGCAAGTGATGTAATGCTACATTTCTCCAAATCTGATCCATCAAGAAACAAACTCATCTACATCTTGGATGGCCCGGGAGCCAGCTAATTTTCATTTTTAAGGTAATTTAATTATTTCTGAAATAATGCAATATAGTGCTGTCAAATCGCATCCGAAATAAAAGTTTTTGTTTACATAATATATGAATGAATGAATTAATATTTACTATTACTATGTATATATAAATACACACACATACAGTATATATTTAGAAAATATTTACATGTATATACATTTATATTATTTATAAATATATAAACATACAAATTTTCTTAAATATATACATGCATGTGTTTGTATTTATATATACACATAATACATATACACAGTATACACACATATATTATCAATAAAAACTTGTCCCGTATGTCTTTTTTCCCCCTTCTCCAAAAACAGCTTATACTACTGTTTCAGCGGTTAAAATAGTTCAGTTTTGTATGTAATGGCAAAGTCATTATATTTTGTTTAGTATTTTTAATTAAGTGAATTTAGAAAAACTTTGAGCATTTTTTGTTCTTTATAAGTTTTTGTTTTTTAAAGTAACGACCAAGCGGCCAGCAGTAAACAGTGAGTTTATCATAGCCTATGTTTGATCAATATAGCCTTCTCAAATCATCACGACTTGCCTAAAATAAAATCTATAGATATACAACAATGTATATAACACTGTATAAAACATCAAGCATGTAACAAAGTTTAAACGTTAAACCTATATTAATGTGCACTGTATCCAATAGTTTGTGTGGAGAGTGGAAGCTACGCTTTGCAGGACACGGAGACGTTTTTTTCAGTGGATACGCCGTCATTTTTGCTCAAAAAGGTAAGAGCAATAGCCTAAATAATTCAGAACTGTAAAGGGTCTAGTTTATCTGTGTGCACTCACAATGTCAAAAAAACGTTGTGCTTTTATAAAATAAAGAAAACAAACTGATACGCTTTCTGCCGTCTCGTCTTGAACCGGAGCGCTTCACAAAAATGAACCGAAACTCATCGAATACGAGCCTCACAGACATGATAAATATATCTATAGAAAGCTTTAATTATTACTTAAAGGAATAAAACAAATCGTTTCATTATAGTCATATAATCATAATCCATAAAGATGAATTTCTCTCTAAAGGCGCGTCTAATGAGGAGACGGTTAGTCAGGATCGGCAACTTCATGCTTGCGAAGTAGACTCCGAAAACACTATTAGTAAATAATTCAAATATCTCCTTACTAATTCCCCCAGACACATTCATGGTAAATACTTTAGCTGGGGCTTTGCGGCAAGCTTTAGCCTATTGCGTGCATTTAAACACAGACCTCTTCAGCTGCGCTGACGGCACTCGCTGCTGCGTCTGGACTCTAAACACCGGAGTCGCTCTTGACAGTCGCGGTGGCACGGTCTCTTTTTTTTCATCACTAACTGATGATTGTCTAAAATATACAAATAAGGAGAAGCCTAAAACAGGCCCGAGGCCCAGCCAGCGTCTGAACTATGACGGGAAAATTGGCCCGAAGCCCGGCCCTAGAGGCATAAAAAAGTCGGGGCCTGTCAGGAATGCAGGGCTCAACATTACATTGCATTTAGGAATTCTCAAGAGCATTTCTCTAAACGTATACATTTGATCAGTCCAATCAGAAGACACACGGGCCGCTCTCCTGCACTGACTGCAGAGCTTCTTTGCCGTCCTCTTGCTGGCAGGATATACAGACCTCTTCTTGAGAAAGCGGCACCGGAGCTTCAACATGAGGTGTCTGTGTGGATGTGTTGAGAGGGATGGAGCAGGACGTTGTCGTCGGGTTCAGCTGGCAGTTGAAGGTGGCCGTGATGCTGAGATTGACCATGGGGCTGGAGACGGACGGCTGCTCCGGTATGGACTCATCCTGACTGGTGCGCTCCAGCCAGTCAGCGCTGCTGTGACTGGAGTCTGGCTGACTCTGGCTGTCCGATGAAGTCATGGACGGCTCCTTCTGGCACCTGTGGACGGGTAACAGGTGCTGAGAATCAGGTGTCTCGCTCGCTGAGGTATCCTGCTCCAGCTGAAGAGAACAAGAGATGGGAAAGCGATGAAATGAGGATCCCAAAATGTAATGTGCTTGCTTTGATGCCATTTTAATCTTTTTCTGCGTTATATGATTAGATTAATACAAATATGCAAAACAACCATATTTAGTTTTTAGATGATACATGAGTTAAATATGCAATGTAGAAAAGAGGTCATGTGACACATTCGTAATGTTTGAAGCATTTGTTGTTGTCAAGCATACTGCATAATTTTAGTAGAGAAGGTAAACGGACTAAACAGATTGTGAACAGCATACTAGCATTTCTGAAAAAAGACAGCAGAAATAGTAAGAGTGGTATGCTAGGATGCTATTCATTTAAATGGAAGAAAATAAGACTTACACTCTTAATATATCTTTATAGTAGGAATAGTATTCTATTTGTGTCTATGAAAGAAAAGATATGTATCGATATTTAGCAGAAATAGTAAGCGTAGCATGCTATTCCCTTAAATGGAAGAAAGCAACTACTGTGTGTGCATAATTATTAGGCATTAGTTAATTATAATTACTAACTAGTTCCTTATTAGCATGCTTATTATTAACATGTTGGCTGTTTATTAGTGCATATAAAGCACATTCTGCATGACCATATTCTACATCCCTATTCCTACACAATACCTCAACCTAACATCTACCTTACTAACTATTAATAAGCAGCAGATTAGGAGTTTATTGAGGCACAAGTCATGGTTAATAATTTGTTTGTTAATAGCAAGAATTGAACCTTAATATAAAGTGACCACAATTTCTATAATATTTCCTTCTTCTCATGGGCATTTAATAATTTGTCACTTTTCAGCGTGTTAAAATCTTTTTTAGCAACATGTTCAATAATTATCCACACCTGAATATAAGGCGTTTTTTCACTATATCTCATTAAAATTATTATAAACAAGATTGATGTCGTTTTGTATGGCAGAAATAAAAATAGAAGTATGCTATTTCTTTAAATGGATGAAAATGAGATGTACTCTTGCTACATCTTTATATGGCAGAAATAGTAAGAGCAGTATGCTACACTTAATTAAATTAACATTATGACAATGTTAGTCAAGCGCTAGTAGTTTACTTTCTTTACCTGTGGTCTGCTTTTTCCATGAGACTTGTTTGACAGTAAAGCAGCACCAAAATAATTGCTTTAAACGTACTATTTCTCATTGTATACAGTACAAACTTGAAAGCATACCTTGTTGGCATCTGTGATGGGAAACTTTTGTAAACCTTCTGGAGGAATAAAAGTGAAAAAACATCACCTGAGGTCAACATTTCACATAATTGATGATGCCGATTACAAGAGAAGTTAATCTGAATCTAAAGTGCTGACAACATTTTACTCAGCAACCAAAATCGTTTTTCTGATCTCAGACTGTTGAAATTGAAATGAAAATGCTCACAGTACCTTTCCTCTTTCGTAACTTGCAAGCAATAATCACCAGCACTGCCAATGTCAGCAAAACCAGCACGCAAGCAGCAAAGACTGGAGAGCACAGAGAAAGACCGAATCAGAGAACAATGAAAGTTCAACAGTGATAGCAAGAGAGGAAGGAAATGTGAAAAAATTCAAATGAACAAGCAAAGCATCAAAAAGTCACTCGTTGGTAGATATATGAATAACAAACTCATAACATCGATTAATGGTTCACTTACAAAAGTACCATGGTATTTGAATATAGTACTATTCTTTAAAGCACCTCCATAAAGTACAATTGAAATACTAGGTTATCACTCATAGAGTGCAATAGTCGGGTTCTGGAAATAAAAGTCCCATTTTCTCCAGAAGGGAAATGTTTTTTTAACGAGGACTCACACATCTTTAAAAACAGGCCTGCTGTGGGATACGATGGCATATGATGTTGTTGAAGCCATCAGCCTGCATTATTTCAACTTATTTATTTTTTTATAATCATGTTTATCAGCAGAATTCCAGATGAAACACTACATTATCCATGATTGTGCAGAGAAATGATTTTTCGAGTCGCGAAAAATTATTTACCATGCATTTTAAAAACACTGTAATTAGTAATATCTTTAAAAATCATAAAATATTTATTTGTAGCATTTACTTTTAATATTGAAAAATATGTATTATAATCACAAAAAGACACTTTTTTAAACCCTCTCGCGACCCCTTGAAATTATTCCACGTTTGAGAACCACTGCTTTAAGGGAACATTCCACTTTATCATTTTACAAACATTATGGGAATGTTACTTTTGAATGTTTTCTGAACGTTCTGAAACAACTAGTAACATTTAAAAATGTTAGTTTTTAGAAGACCAGATAACTTTGAATGAACATTCTATTAATGTTACTCGATTAACTTTTATTCATAACTTCCAGTTATGACCTTGCCAGAATCTTCTGAGAATGTTCTCTGTTAACTGATGGAGAGTCAATCTTTGTAGCACCAATTAACCATCCATTTATATGAGATTATGTAAATCACAATGCTTTGTAATGCAATGCACAAAGTTTGTAATGCGATTCACTTCATAGCTTATTGGTTTGGTGGCTTAAAACAGTTTAACAAACACTTTTTAAAAACCTTTTTGGAAAAAGAATTATAGGAAAAGTACAGCTACAGCTGCTGAAAAAGTGGGCGGGCACTGTTGAAGTCTATTAAATGCCGCTTTGAAACACTTGATTCTGATTCGCTGATCACAGCAATCAATCATTTAACTGACCTTTGTACAAAGCGACTTATTTCCTCCATAGCAAATGTTATTCTGATAGCATGGTAACACTGTGGTACTTTTATATGTGTTGTAAACTAAATTCTAGTGACATGGCCTCATATTTACCAATGTAGTAGTAGATTGTGTCTTTTGAGTCAGAGGACGAATGTGTCGTGCTGCTCGATGGAGGCAGAGATGTGGTGGAGGTCGTGTTCATGTGCTGCGTTTCCTCCACATGGGTCAGTTTTTTTGGCTGAGGATGCTTGGATGAAATCTGAAGAAGAGTCGTTGTTGTTGATGGTGGTGATGTCATCTCACACAATGTGTCAGTTATAGAGTCGCCAAGTCTCAAAACCGACCTGCCTTCACATCTAACAGAGAAAAAGACAAATAAGCCATATGCATGTGCGTGTAGTGAGTAGTGAGTCTTTCTTTCCATTTGCATCTTACTGTGTGTGTGGTTTACACCGCTCAGCATTACTGTGGTTTGAAAACGTTCCAGACAGACACGATGCACACTTGACATCAGATGTAGGTGATCCTGCATTCACAAACACAGCAAAATGATGATAACACACAGCATTAGCCTATTAAAACAAATGTTCAAATAATGCATCAAATGACTATGTATTTGACTGGATAAATTGACTTATTTCCCAATGAAAATGCAAGTTTAAATAGCCGATAAGTGGAAATCATGTTCCGCTTGTGGTTGTAGTGGGTGTAGATATTGAGGGGAAGGGCATTTGATTACTAGAGCATTTCATTGGACAAAGTCTAGTGAGTCATCAATATTGTTTTATTTCCCCAGAAGAGACTGTATATTTTAGATGTGAATTGTGTTACGTGAATTTCTTTTACTTGTGTTGGTGAGTTTAGAGCTACACAACTCCAGTAATGACTACACACATGCATTGGTGTACAGTAGCTGGATTATTTAGCCTCTTACCTTCTCTGGCGACATATTCACCAAGTTTGCAGGATCTGTATTTTTGACATTCCTCACATTCTTGAATGAAACTAGTTTTAGAACAGAACATCCCAGGCTTGCAAACGCAAACAGCTTTGGTATCAGCCGAGCAGTTTGTGCCATAAACCAGTCCTTTCTCTAACCAGAAGAAATGAACAGCAAGTCCGTTAGAAATATAATGCGGAAAAGATGGAATATTATACGAGTACAAAAAAAATCAGCAACACTTTACTATAAGGTCTCATTTGTTAACTATATACAGTAAGTTAACATGAACTAAGAATGAAAAACGTATGAAGCATTTATGAAAGTTCATATTAATTTTAACAATGCAATATTAAAGTCAATATTATTTAATGGACCTTATTTAAACTAAACTAACAATGAACAGTTGTATTTTTATAAACTAACAAATATTAATAAATATTGTAACAAATGAACTGCTCATCGTTAATGAATTAACTAACATTAACTAATGAGACGTCATTGTAAAGCGTTACTGTAAATTCATAAGCAATATAGAACTATATGGTAAACACTTAGGCCTCAAATGAGTAAAGATGTGTCATTTATGTTTAATATGTACATTTATATTTAATATTATACTTAAAGGAACAGTTCATCCAAAAAATGTAAATTGTCATAATTTACTCTTCAGACATATGGTAGCTTTATGTGAGGAACAGCCAAACATTAAACGTCATTTTTGTAGCTTGAAAGCCTCTGGTGAACATTCACCTTCATTGAGCAGAAAAGTGAGGAGCTGAACTTCTCATTTTGTGGTTCACCAAAAAAAGGAATCCATAAGAGTTTGGGAGGCCAGAAGGATTTTGGATGAGCTATTTCCTTTAGGGTGTTTTCAAACCTAGTTCATTTGAGCCCTCCAAACAGAGCTCGATTCAGTTCGTATGTGTGAACCAGCCAAACCAAGTGATTTCAGACCCCCTAAAAGTGAACCGTACTCATCCTCAAGCCATCTTTCTTCTTTCAGACAAATACAATTGGAGTTACAATAAAAAAATGTCCTGGCTCTTCCAAGCTACATAATGGTGGTGAATGATTTTTATGTCCAATAAAGTGCTTCCATTCATCATAAAAAATGTGGCTCTGGGGGTTAATAAGGGCCTCCAGAAAATAATCGTTACATTTGTGTAAGAAAAATTATAAAAATGTCAAACTTCATAAAGCATAATCTCTAACTTCTGGTAACTGTTGCATTTGTAGCGGATGTATGCCAGTAAGGGCTGTGTGTAAACCTCACTCTCCTGACCTCAAAAAGAGGCGCTCTAGCGACTGACGCTAGAGGCTGTAGCCTTTGGCGTTCCTTGTTAGAGCGCCCGCCTCCCGCACCGGAATCCCGGGTTCGAGACCCGCTTGGAACACGAACGAGTTGTGGTGGTATGGACCCGGGAGGGGGTGTAACATTGGTGCCGTGACCCGGATGGGAGTGAGGTTTAGGGGGGTGAGTGTAACCGTGGGCTGTGTGTACCCGACCTCAAAAAGAGGCGCTGGGAGTGAGGTTTTTGGCGTTCCTTGTTAGGGGGGTGAGTGTAACGGATGTATGCCAGTAAGGGCTGTGTGTAAACCTCACTCTCCTGACCTCAAAAAGAGGCGCTCTAGCGACTGACGCTAGAGGCTGTAGCCTTTGGCGTTCCTTGTTAGAGCGCCCGCCTCCCGCACCGGAATCCCGGGTTCGAGACCCGCTCGGAACACGAACAAGTTGTTGGTGGTATGGACCCGGGAGGGGGGTGTAACACATTCACGAGAGAGTGGCGGTCCAGCGCACGATGTAGGCGACAATATACTTGTTTCGAGAGAACCCAGTTTTGTTTACAACAAAAGAAAGCCAGTCTCCTCTTGGCTTTTATTGTAATCCTCTGTAATATTTCTTTACAAATCCTCGTTTTGTACTTCTAATTCGTGACACACAAATGTATAGGCCTTTATTAACCCTCAGGAAACTTTTTTGATGGATGGATGCACTTTATTAGACTTTTATTGTACTATTGAATATCAACAGCCATTCACTGCCATTATAAAGCTTGGAAGAGCCAGGACATGTTTTAATATAACTCAGATTGTATTCATCTGACAGAAAGATGGTTCGAGGGTGAATAAATCATAGGGTAATTTTCATTTTTGGGTGAACTATCATTTAAAAAGTTTAACAATAGGGTTAATGAAACATGGACATGAAATCTAGGCAAAGTCTACATTTTATTAGAAATCCAAGACTTTTTTCAGGCAGTAACCATGCTCTCTTCCATTGAATATGGTCAAAAAGATCATTCAAATAAATGTTACATCTAGAGGATATGTTTACTGTTACATTTTCTATCAAGAAGGCACACACCATCCAATAAAAGTTTAGGCATAACTGTTTTTCTCTCATTAAAGCAAAGGTATGTTTTAAATAAGTGCACATAACTTGGAGACAAAGTCTCAAATTCTTCATACTCCAGTATAGTGCCATCATTTTTAAATACATCTAAAGCAAAGGTAATACCTCTATCATACCACTTGTCCATAAAAAAGGATTTGTTTCAGATTCATTTATTAGAATTATTCCACAGAATATCTATGTGGGGAGAAAAGTTGTGCACATAACACAATTTCCAAGCAAGTTCACTTTCATCTGTTTCACTTAAAGGGATCGTTGACCTAAAATTGAAAGTTCTGTCATTAATTACTCACCCTCGTGTCGTTCCAAACCCGTAAGACCTTTGTTCATCTTCAGAACACAGCTACCAAGTTTAAGGCACAGACACTTAGTGAGGATATTGATAAAATTAAGAAGAAATTGTTGAATTAAGTGGTTATTTTGGTTTTATTTGTGGACAAAATGTTTTCTCGTAGCTTCATAAAATTATGGTTGAGCCACTGATGTCACATGGACTATTTTAACAATGTCTTTACTACGTTTCTGGAACTTGAACTTGGTAGTTGTGTTGCTGTCTATGCAGGGTCAGAAATCTTAATTTGTGTTCCAAAGAAAGACTAATATCTCATGCGTTTGGAACAACTTGAGGGTAATTAATTACAGAATTGTCATTTTTGGATGAACTTTAAGTGAACTGGGTTTGGTTCTTTTAAAACAAACTAAATGTGAAAACACCCTTAGATTTAAACCAATTCCAGATTAGTACTGAAAGAAGCCTTTTAGACCGTGTTTTATTAAAACAGTCAACTCACCATCTCCACACTTCTGACAAGAGAAGCAGTTGGGAAAATGGTTCATCTTTTCTGAATAATGTCCATCTGGGCAGGGTTCACAGATGGTGTCCGAATCGCTAGTGCACTCAGACTTCAGACGAGTCCCTAGAATAAATACAAATACTTCAGAGGCCAGTTATAAATGAGCCACAATGTTAAGACTGTGTCTTAAGAGCTATTTTGACTAAAGGCTGGAATAAACTACACGACTGGGTTTGACGTTCGGTAACTAGCGTGGACTTCTCCAGACTGTAAATCAGTGGAAAACTGGTGTAGTGTATTCCAGACTTAACTAGCAGTTAATCAGTCTTACTTTTCAGATTCAATTTAGACCAGCATACCATTTTATGTAAGTGAATTTAAAAAGTTCTGACCAGTCTTGATGAAATCGTATGACTAAGACTAGTCTAATTAGTTTATGCAACTGGCCAGAGTTGCTTCATAATATTCCTTGTAAATTACAACACAGATGTTTACATTCTCTCCTACGCTCTCTGTACTTTACGACCTACCTGGTTTGCATTTACTGCAGCACAGTCCCAGTTGTTTGAAGTGATATTCGGAGGATGCAGTGTTACAAGTTCCAACGTGTCTATATGGCAGTGGTGTCTATGAAAACAAAAGGGAAAAGCCAAAAATATCACTGACATTTTCCTTGGATTATCAGGAACTGATTCTTGTCTTGTGAACGAAACACTGCCCACCACTTCCTCAGAGTCACAATATATGTCTTCTCTTTGAGTCTTTTCCCAAGGATGCTAATGCTGTAGGACCGTTTCTTTGGCGCAGGCTTTTGCACAAGGTTCACGGACATGAAATATGTCAAAAAGAGTATGAATACACTGATGAGATCGTGTCAGATCTGCACTTGTCAGCTACAACAGAGAAGCTCAGTAACAAGTGACAACTGATATATCAGCCGAGCCGATTAATTGGCTGATATTATTTACTCATTTTGAGAATTATAAATGTACCCGCTTTTAGCAGTTTAACAGAAACACAAGCTTTTGTGTCAGCAAGAATCTACTAACAGCTTTATCAAGGAAGGAAAAACTATTTTTAGAGATGCACAAAAATATAATAGCTAAAATATATTGAGAGGCGGCTCATTGCCGAAGAACTTTACTACGATCAGTTAATTTACTTTCATTTATCATAGAGTTGAAACTACCCTAATTTCATTTTATTTTCAGTTTCCATTTTCAGCTAAATAAAAACTTTATATATGCACTGAAAAATGTACGTCAGTGCATTGCTTCTTTTTTCAGCAACAATTTTATAAAATAAGCTTTTGTAAAGTAATTCTATAAATCTTAGCATAATATTAGCCAACAGCCACCCTGCATATCTACAAACAGGATTCACCCTTGGAAGGCCAACTATTCATTTGACACATTCAAATCTGTGATACCATTTGAATTTGACCAATATGGGTTTTTCCATGCTGTTGCTGATGTAAATATAGATATGAATAAACATGACAATTTACTGAAAGGAAATGGGACATATATAGTTTAGATGTTGGCATCTGTTATGCAGATGTTGCATTATGACATTCTCACGCTGGTCAGTAGGATTTGGAAATGACAGAATGAAGTAACTGACTTTATATTCTACTTTCCTTACACAGATAAGAGGTCAAGCACACACGCATGGTATTTCTGCAGTGGAAAGTGCCGTGAACCGATACGAATGGCCAAAATGGGCCAAGGGCAATGGAGAGTGGCAAAGATGAAAGACTGATGTTTATCTGCCCTTTAATGACCTAAGTTCTGATCACTATACTGGGTCTGTCCTGACAGATTGCGACAGAGGGCGGAGGGTGTCCGAGTCCATCCAAACTCCCAATGAGGATGGGGGGGGGGGGGGGGTTGTGGAGCAGGCGAGATATAAAGCAGAACTGAAATCAGAAGGAAATGACTCTTAACTAGCTAAATAATAATCTGCAAATTAGTGAGGGAAGAACAGTAATGACTGGGAAACTCAGATCGGGAAACCAGACAAGCTGTTCAGAGGAAAAACAAAGGGACTTTTGCTAAATGTTGGGAACTTTCTGACTGCTCTGAAAGTCCAGCTTACGTTTGTTTATCTGTTTTCAACATGCCACAGATCAAATTTACCAAGAGTTAACTTATGATATGAATATCATATTTGTATGGAAGCACGCTTTCGCCACAGAATACATTTTTTTAAGAATGTATTTGCAACCATGTCTCGCAATTCTGACTTTTTTTTTTTTGAATTACGCAACAAACTCGCCATTGTGAGTTATAAAATCAGAATCGTGGGATTTAAACTTTTTCCCCAATTGCAAATTGATATCCTACATTTCTGAATTTTTTTCCCACAATTGCAAGGTTATATTTTGTTTATAAAAAAAAAAAATCGGAATCATAGTGCCAATACAGGCAGGATTCTCAGTGTGAACCCTCAAATGGTTAAAGGTGGATTCAGCAAGAAACACGGAGTGTGGAGTCTGTATCGGCACGATTACGGATCTCAACATCTAAAAAAGGAAGTTGCCAGAGGATTGCACTTCCCGCCACAGACCAAACTGCACAAAATGATTTAAGCATTGTCGCAATTGAATGACACATACGTGGTGGGGCTTCTGACAAATGACTCATTTATATCTGACTGAAAGAAACTCTCTGAGATAAAAGAGCTACCATTTAAATCAACACCAAATCAAAATTAGAAAACAGTTTCTGCAAGGAATTCAATTCACATTCTGATATAATCAAACAGATTAGACTTTACGAAAAATGACTCCATCATCTCTAAAAACCACTGACATCTCAGCCAAATGACAAGCGCTGATGAGCTAAGAGGAAATTGCTGAGGTGTGTTACTGGGAAACGACCCACATATACAGGCCAGCACTCTTCCTCCATGCAACAGTGCGCTTTACTGAAATACAGAGACTGAGCGCTTATCTTTACAGTATCAGCATCCATGTAAGCCAACCAAACCAGTGTAAAAACCTCACCGACAAGCCCCAACACATTTACACACTGCATGCATTATGCACACACGTGTTTCATGCAAAAAGCACACGGTAATCAAGATCAACCTAATCAAGTAATCTGTAATCATTAATCATTAATCTTTTTATTATTTAAGCAACTGCGTGCTTCTGAACTTTAGCACGTTTTTCAGTCAAATCAGGTTTATTTTCCCATGACTTGTAGAATTATAACAAGTAGAGCAAGTGGAACCTGCGGTGTAAGTTTTTAAAGAGTTGACTAAAGAGATAGAGACAGGGCTGTTTAACAAAACTTCATTTACATTCTCTCTTGAAATGTGGTAAAGTACGCGGATGTGTTCTAGTTAAACGATGATATACGTGAACTCCCCACCTTCTCAATCTAGACCACAAGAAAAACTAGCTAGAAAAATTATTTGACATTACACTGGATACTTCCTTTCTAGGCAGCACTTGCGGTAGGCAGCTTATCACCCTATGAAGCCCAAAGAAGCTGCACACACACTAGGTTGTGATGTAAGAAACTGCGGTCTTTGTAGGGTTCGGGTTTTTCCTCATGCTTATGTCCAATAATATTGTCTATGTAGGCACTGTAGATGAATAAGCTTCGTCTTTGCCCATCATGCCCAAAATGTTGCCTAAATAGACAGCATGTTTTAAAATACCTACACTCTTAAAAATAAAGTCTCTTTATTGGCATCAAGGGTTCCATAAAGAACATCCACAGAATCGTTTCATTCCCCAAAACTTCAAAGAGGAAAAAGATTCATCAAACTAAGAAAAAATCCCACTGTTGCACACTTTGTTTTGCCAGACCATATAGGCAGTAATGTGCTTTAGGATGCCATCTGTAGGCAGGTCACTCGGTTGTTTCCCAAAAATAGGCCATCTAGATCGGCAGTGTGCTGGGTTTCGCATATGCCCATTATGACAAGATACGGTCCAAGTACAACCAAAATGCTGTCTAACTAGGCAGCACACCATGTTTTAAGATACTTATAATGCTAAACATTGCCGTTTGGATAGGTAGTTCACTAATTTGGCCTATAGTGTCTCCAAAAATGCTGTGTAGGCACATCTGGTTTGAGCTGGTCCTGATCGGTCACCAGCACATGACCAACTAAGGACCAGCTTAAACCAGCTCAAACCAGCTGTCATAATTCAAGACACCCCTAACCAGCGTATGCTGTTTTTTTAGCAGGGTCTTATGATGCCCAGCTCATTTTGGTTTGCCAAAGACATGCAGAAATGCTGTCTATGTAGGCAGTATATTATGTTTTATGATGCCCAAACCATCTAGGTAGGCAGGTCACTTGGTTGTGTTCTCAAAAATACCACGTAGGCAAGCTTGCTGGGTTTTGATGAAGAATATATAGTCTAAGTAGTGCCCAAGATGTAATCACACATGCTCAAGAATGCAGTTTGGGTGGGTGACTCACTTAGTTTTTCCAATCTCGTGGCCAAAAATGCTGTGAAATAGGGCTACTTATGCACAGCTCAATTTGTTTTACCAAAGACACTTGAAAATGCTGTCTATGTAGGCAGTTACATTATACTTTATGATCCCAAAAATGCCGTATATGTAAGCAGGTCTCTAGATTTTCCTTCATTTCGAAAAATATATATAATTTAGGTAACGTTAGCTGCCCAAAACGCTAATGTAACACGCTGTTTTAAGATGTCTACAATGCCTATATAAGATGTCAAGACATCTAGTACATTAGGTCACTATGCCACCCACAATGTTGTCTACGTAGGCAGCAC
Organism: Ptychobarbus kaznakovi; assembly: GCA_027422405.1. Taxonomy (NCBI): domain Eukaryota; kingdom Metazoa; phylum Chordata; class Actinopteri; order Cypriniformes; family Cyprinidae; genus Ptychobarbus; species Ptychobarbus kaznakovi. The sequence goes on along the minus strand of CM049795.1, from coordinate 1,060,145 downwards.
ACTAGGTCTAGGAGAGCGCACTAGAGAGCGCACTACGGATTGAGACACCAGCCAAGCACGCAGTCTCTGCTGGAAATTCCAACAGCGCAAGAACACAACACAACTGAAAATAAATATATCTTTCATTTCTACGACACACTCTTAGAATCCGAGAATAACGTTTGTTTTTCGTTTAGTGTTTTTTCAGAAGAATCTTGTCATCTCGATCAAAACACACTTGTGAAAGTCATGTAAGTATAAGAATGAATCATTACATTGCGTTGTCAGCTAAACATAAACCTGTTCGTTACCTTCCCTTCTGCCACACGCCACACCGCCGCCATAAATAATAACCGTGAGATGAGAATCAGCATGATCCTTCAGCGACCCGCGCGACTGAACTCGAATCACTGACCACCACTCCCGGAAATGTTGCACGGCAGTCCCCCTGCTGTAACCAGGAAGCGACAGAGCACACAGCAGACCTCTGCGTGGCACGAGCTCCTCCTGCACTGTAGAGTCTAACTCGTGTCAGCCCTGGAGTCAGGCTTTATGAGGCAAAATGAAGGAGAAACCATTCATGTTCTGAACTCTTTCTATATCTCTCAGCAGATTAGTGAAAATGATGCACAATCTTCAGTCAAGGCACTCAAATGTTATACATTTGGAAAATGCAATAGATAGATGGATGGATGGATATAGATGGATGGATGGATGATGGATAGATAGATAGATAGATAGATGGATAGATATATAGATGGATGGATGGATATATAGATGGATAGATAGATGGATAGATAGATAGATAGATAGATGAATGGATGGATAGATAGATAGATAGGATGGATAGATAGGTGGATGATGGATAGATAGATATGGATATGGAGGATGGAGATAGATGGATAGATGGATAGATAGATGGATGGATAGATAGATGATAGATGGATGGATAGATAGATAGATGGATAGATGGATGGATGGCCGATAGGAAGAACAATAGATAGAACCGTAGATGGAATTCTGTAATTGTTGAAGGAATAGACTTTATTGACTTGATATTAATGAAGAATCAGAACACTTTTACTAATGTTACAATCAAACATTTATGCCCACTGCAAATAAAGCAAAACGACAAGCACACAAGCTCAAGTGAATGGAGGATCTGAGATGAATGAAGAACATGTGCTGTAAAGGTTGCAGGGCAGACACAGTCTGTCCCGTCCAGACCTCCTACAACAGTCAAATCAGACACCTTCTGAGGTTGGGTATTTTTAGACATGCATATGAAACACCCACATAAAAGAACAAAAGTTAGAAACATACAGAAGCAGTCGTGAGGTTCTCGACCACTCGCGTAAACAATAAAACAGTTCATACACATCATGTGCATTTTAGTTATGCTGCCTCTGTCTTATAGGATATTCGTTTTGAAGACTCATAACACCTTTGAGGGTGTTTTTCTCACCCTTTCGTTTGTACCTCCTGTGCAGTTTTCATGCGTGTGTCCCATTTTCGCTGCAGCAGCAATTCAGACATGTGCAATTCAAAAAACTGAAACTTAAATTAAGCATAAATCTCTTCCTTGATGTGCAAAAAAAAGCAGAAATCATTACTCAGCGTTTTCCATCTTGTACATCTGTGCATTCTGTATTCGTCATACAGTGCAATCCAGGTAGCCTGTACATTTTACCAGCGTGCATGTTTCTCTGGAACCGAAACCATGACTTGGCCATTGCTGATGCCATGCTTTACCAGGAATCATATCTGGCCACTTGTGATTCAACCTGGAATCTTCCTAAAGGCCATCATGAAGTTCATGCAAGAAACCACATGTTCGAGTTTTCACTTTCCAGTTGCCGGCACAGGAAAACTCAAGCTCAGTTCCTCCTTGGCCTCTTCCTGTGCGCTTATTGTTATTCTGACCTCTTGCGAGGGTGGATTGGACTCTTGCTGCGGTCTGCTGATGAGGGGAACACCTTCTTCGCAAACTCCTGCCTCTTCCTTTTTATCACCCGCGTTGGAGCCCAAAATCACCGTTCCAGGAGAGTAGATGTGGATGCACCCTATAATAGACAAATAATGATGAACTGGCTTTTGACTTAAAATCAAAAATGACCCTTAGTTATTCTTTTTTTAAAGAAGTCTCTTATGCTTACCGAGGCTGAATTTATTTGACCAATAATACAGTAAAAACAAGTATATTCTGAAATATTCTTACAATTTAAAATAACTGGTTTGTATATGAATATATTTGAAAATGTAATGTATTTTCTGTGATGCAAAGCTGAATTTTCAGCATCATTACTTCAGTCTTCAGCATCACACGATACTTCAGAATTCATTCTAATATACTGATTTGCTGCTTAATTATTTTGAGTTATCTTGGATTATTATTGGTGCTCAATTAATGGTTCCTATTATCATCAGTATGTTTGCTGCGTAATATTTTTGTATACTCCAGACTTTTAGTAGTGTATTACAGATTCCACAAAAATATTAAGAATAAATCACATCCTATTCTGCATTGCAACATGCTCAATCTAATATTATGGGAAGCATTCTGGGATTACGTTCTCCAGAAATCATACAGCTTTCTTTCAAAACAAGGCACCATAATGTTGCTGCTTGGCTTTTGAAATAGCTTTGGAGTGCAAATATTAGGCCGACAGACAGAGAGGAACCAAGAGCAAGGTTTACTTTTCCACCCGTCTTTTTTTCTTGTTCAGTTTGCCATAGCTTACATTTATTATGGGCGTTTTTGTTATTGCGGATTATATTTAGCAGGAAATCCAAAACAATCAAAAAATGCAACTGTTGTAAAAGGGGGGGGGGGGGGTCACAGAACAGGAAGTAAAAGTGGGAATTTAGACAATAGTGGACTCGAAGATAAAGTGCTCTGTGATTAAAGGTTTACTTTTTCAGTCGAAAAGAAATTACGGTTTTTGATGAAAACATTCCAGGATTTGTATCATATAGTTAGTTTCAATGGACCCCAAACGGTTGAAGGTCAAAATGACAGTTTCACTATAAACGATACCAGACGATGAATAAGGGTCTTATCTAGCGAAACGATCCGTCATTTAAACAAATAAAATAAATGTATCTGCTTTATAAACACAAATGCTCACCTGTTCTGCGATGCGCGTCCCAGACTTCACGTAATAACTTGAAAAGGTCACGCTTGACGTAGGCTCCATCTCACCTTCTCCTCCAAATTCAAAATTGTCCGACATGATTGTTTTATCTTGTAAACTCGTTGAGTTGTAACTCTCTTTTTTGTAAACGGCGTTTGACTTAGTATTTGCACGTTCAACTTGTAAACACCGACTCGGTACTTCCGTCTACGTCAAGCGTGACCTTTTGAACGTTATTACGTATTACGTGAAGTCTGGGACGCGCATCGGAGAACAGGTGAGCATTTGTGTTTATAAAGCATATACATTTATTTTATTTATTTATTTCAAATTCAAATGCAATACAATGCAAATTCAACACAAAGACGTTTACAGGACTCACCCACAGTATTGCTGACGTTCTCACCCTTCCCATTGTGCTCCATTGTGACCTGCTGCAGCCCCGTACTCTGACCTTTGACCTCTCTGCCATCACTGCCGAGGGGTATCTCAGTCTCCAAGGAGTGGGATCGGGAATTGGATGAAATTTGATGGTCACCTGCAGTTTGACTACAGTGTTGATGATTTTCCTACAGGGACCATGAAACAAAATGAAAGGGGACTTATCAATTTAAAGGAATAGTTCACCCAAAAAATTCAGATTTGCATACTCTCCCTTAGGCCATCCATGAGTTTGTTTCTTCATGGGATCAGATTTGGAGAAATATAGCATTACATTACTTGCTCACCAATGGATCCTCTGCAGTGAATGGGTGCCGTCAGAATGAGAGACCAAACAGCTGATTAAAAACAACGCAATAACATTCGCAAGTAATCCACGTGACTGCAGTGCATCAGTTAATGTCTTGTGAAGTGAAAGGTTGCATGTTTGTAAGAAACAAATCAATCATTAACACGCGTTTAACCCCAAACTGATGCTTCCGGCTAACACGCGTTTAACCCCAAACTGATGCTTCCGGCTAACACGCGTTTAACCCCAAACTGATGCTTCCGGCTAACACGCGTTTAACCCCAAACTGATGCTTCCGGCTAACACGCGTTTAACCCCAAACTGATGCTTCCGGCTAACACGCGTTTAACCCCAAATGCTTCCCGGCTATGCTTCCGGGCTAACACGCGTTTAACCCCAAACTGATGCTTCCGGCTTTAACACGCGTTTAACCCCAAACTGATGCTTCCGGCTAACACGCGTTTAACCCAAACTGATGCTTCCACGCGTTTAACCCCAAACTGATGCTTCCGGCTAACACGCGTTTACCCCGTTTACCCAAAATGCTTCCGGCTACACGCGTTCTGATGCTTCGGCTAACACGCGTTTAACCCCAAACTGATGCTTCCGGCTAACACGCGTTTAACCCCAAACTGAACACGCGTTTAACCCCAAACTGATGCTTCCGGCTAACACGCGTTTTAACCCCAAACTGATGCTTCCGGCTAACACGCGTTTAAACCCCAAACTGATGCTTCCGGCTAACACGCGTTTAACCCCAAAACTGATGCTTCCGGCTAACACGCGTTTAACTGAAACTGATGCTTCCGGCTAAAAACGCGTTTAACCCCAAAACTGATGCTTCCGGCTAACACGCGTTTAACCCAAAACCCCAAACTGATGCTTCCGGCTAACAACCGTTTAACCCAAAACTGATGCTTCGGTGTGAACCCACTTTCGGTTGAGGACAGCAAAGAATTAACTTTTTTACTTTTTCACTCGTTATTATCGATTATGAACTTGTATTTTGACCAGAAATGACAGTTTGAAGTTAAAATACCTTATTTATCAGTTTGTTTATTACAAACACACAGCTTTTGGCTTTACAAGAACTGAAGTTGTGTGGATTATTGTGATGTTTTTATCAGCTGTTTGGACTCATTCTGACGGCACCCATTCACTGCAGAGCATCCACTGGTGAGCAAGTGATGCAATGCTACATTTCTCCAAATCTGTTCCCATCAAGAAACAAACTCATCTACATCTTGGATGGCCTGAGGGAGAGACAATGTTTAGCAACTTTTCAGTATCAGGTGAACTATTGATTTAACACTTTAGATATATTGACTAAATCAAGTTAATTGAATTTACATGCAATCAGAAAAGTACTTACATGTCCTCCTATTATTAAACCTAAAATGAAAACAAGAAATAAGTCAAAAGGTTGCATATGTCAGACAGTATAAGCAGCTCATGTAGGTGCAACAGCGACTGTGTGACTGTGTGTTGCGTGCCTAGGCGTTCTGTGGTTTCTCAGCTTGTTATGGATGTGTTAAATGCATGTCATTCTGAAACACTGTGAATATTTATGTTGAGTCTGACCTTATGGGAATTAACACGTGAGAGACAATGCAATGCTCTTTACTGTAAGAAGCAATCTGGGTGGATTCCAGGCCACTTATAGTCACTACACGGCACTTTAGACATGACAATACTGTACTGTGGTTCAAAAGGAGTTTCTTGGTTTTAGACAATTACTGCTGATAAACACAGTATCATTGCAGACTTGTGATATTTGTGTTCATTTGTAGCCTATTGTATGCTGAAGCATGCACAAAATCCATTGCATTTTAGTCTTTATATCATACCATGCCATTTTAAAAGGCTTTTCTTTGCCCCGTTTTTCATCAGCATCCAGAATCCAGCCATGAACAAGATGATAAATATTAAGATCAATAACAGCAGCAGCCAATGGGACTGTCTTTCCTCTGATGTGTGTATTAATGGTGCAGTGACCCCTGGTGATGACAAGAAGAAACGTATTCAACTTATTTTACACAGTTTTCTAACAGAATGTAATTACTTTTTAATGTATTTTCTGTTGGATGTTGACATTATTTAACCATTTCTTTTTTTGCCTAAAAATTATTACTCATTACTATAAAGATTTTCACGTTTGGTTTTATTATTATTATTTAAATTAGCATAAATTAAAAACAACATACTACCAAAATACAAAAAAAAATACTACCATATTATAGAACTATTTTGATGTGATATTTGTGGATTTATTTATTTATTTTTTGGATGAAGGTAATTGTAATATTTCTACAATAGACTTAATTATATTTATGCAAAATGTATGTCCTTTATCAGCATTATTTTAGTTTTAATGAGATACTTGGCAACAAGCTGAAATATTATATATATATATATTAGTGAACATTTATTTTATTCCAGTAAGGTTTTTTAGCTCCCCAACAGTGAATAGAGTGTCATGCGTTTATCAGTACCTGTCCTGGGGATGGAAGTGTTAGTGACAGAGAATGTAGTAATGATATGTGTGGTAGTTGACAAGGCGGACAAGGATAAGGCGACATTCACACACTCTCTGTCTTGTGTCGCTGTGCCCTCTTTGAGCGTCATCATCCCGACTGAGTACAACTGTGGACAAGTGCACAGAGATAATGCATGAGACAAGAGCAGGTCAGTCTTAATATTGCGTGTTTGTAAGGCAGCACTGGTTTTATATTCCTCAGATACTCTGGTTAGTGTTTGTTCTAAACCCTCTACTACGTGATCAGCAAATAATTCAACCTTGGGTTGAACTTTCCCAGATAAGGATGTTCAGAACTCAAAATAACCGCCAGAGCTGATATCCCTGTCATTTGCATACTCACATATGATTAGGCTTATCTTCTTTCCGTATAGTTAACTACTTACAGCTGCTTGTACACTTCACAGTGATTGTGTGTTGATTCTCGTACATGGAAATATAATTTGCACTGTAAACATAAGTGGCTAGCAGAAACCTCAAAGATAAAAAATGTGTGTGAGAGATAAAGAAACTGAGTAAGAACGATAAAGAAAATAAAAAAGTAGTGTGGTGGTGTTGCTATGTGTGACCGCACATACTTATTCATCTTCTTACTCAAAACATGCCTATTAAATAGATTTAAGTCTCCTAAAATAGTAACCACAATGCTAGCTTACTGAAAGTCAAAAGAGCCAACCATGTCTGTATGATATTCTGGCCTCTGTGTGGACTGAATGTAAGTCTGAGGGATTTGCATTTTGTGAACCTCTCTGTGAAATCCAGACTAAAGTCTCAAAATCCAATTATGAGATGACAAGCGTCAAAGTTTGATTTCTACCATTAATTTCACTATAATTTAAATCTTTGACATGACCTTTCTCAGGCAATATTAATGATATTTACTTACTTATGCATTTAGCAGATGCTTTTATCAAAAGCGAACTTATATTCAGCTTATAATTTTTTTTTAATCAGTACATGTGTTCCCTGGGAATTGAACCCATGATCTTTCGTGCTGCTAACGCAATGCTCGACCACTGAGCCACAGAACACTGTGGCTCAGATATGAAGGTTACATTTTCACAGAATGTTCTTTACCATATGAAGGATGATTTTTTTTGTAGAAAAAGCAAATCACAAAACAATTTCTTTACCTGGGTTTTCACAGAAAGGGTCACATATGTGGAGGCAGTTTTACAAATACAAATACAATAAGCTCAGATGAGCTTTATTTGTCACATACACAATTATACAGAGTATAATGAGGAGTGAAATGTGTTCTCTGCATTTAACCCATCCAAGTGGATCAGTGGGCATCATTGTGGCACCCGGGGAGCAGTTGGGGGTTTGGCTCAAGGGTCTCACCTCAGTCGTGGACACTTCCTGCCAGAGTTGGGATTCGAACCCACAACCTTGGGTTACAAGTCCAACGCTCTATCCATTAGGCCACGACTGCCCCCGTTTTCTCTGCATTTAACCCATCCTAAGCGCATACGCACCTGGAGCAGTGGGCAGCCATCTTACGGCGCCCAGGGAGCAGTTAGGGGTTCGGTGCCTTGCTCAAGGGCATTTCAGTCGTGGTATTGAATTCAATTCCTGCCGGCCTGAGACTCGAACCCACAAACTTTTAGGTTGCAAGCCCGACTCTCTAGCCATTAGGCCACGACTGCCCCTAAGGAAGCCATCACAGGATAAAAAAAAATAAAAAGGTAACCTTATATCTCACAATTCTGAGTTTATATCTCAAAATCGTGCCTCTTTTCTTGCAGTTCTGAGAAAAAAAGTCAGATTTTGGTTACACTTTATTTTAAGGTGTCCTTGTTACAGTATAATAATTATACATTTAAGTATTGAGAAATATCAATAAACTACATATACTTTATGAGTACACTCTTAAAAATAAAGGTGCTTAAAAGGTTCTTCACAGCGATGCCATAGAATACCATTTTTGGTTCCACAGAGAACCATTCAGTCAAAGGTTCTTTAAAGAACCGTCTCTTTCTTACTTTTTTATAATCTGAAGAACCTTCTTTCACCACAAATAACCTTTTGTGAAACAGAAAGGTTCTTCAGATGTTAATGTGTTCCTGTGGCTCAGTGGTAGAGCATTGCGTTAGCAGCGCAAAGGTTGTGGGTTCAATTCCCAGGGAACACATACTGACAATAAAAATGTATTACCTGAATGCACTGTAAGTCGCTTTGGATGAAAGCGTCTGATAAATGTAAAGGTTCTTTATGGAACCAGTTAGACAAAAAGGTTCTTCTATGGCATCGTGGAGGATTAGGGTTTGGTTTAGGGTTACTTGTATGTAATTATGCATAATTTATTGTTAATAGAAGTACGTTACATGTACCAAAGACACCTTAAAAATAAAGTGTTACCCAGATTCCATGTCTGTTTTGGTTTGGTTTAGGTTCATGTTTTCATGTCCCTTATTTTGTAATTTAATCATAGTCATTTTTCCTGTTTAGTCACACTTCCTGGTTCTTTGTGGTGTTATTTCTTTAAAACCGAACACGTGAAACATGACTGTGTCAACATGCACTGTTTGTCCACACTGGAGTGCAACACACACAGCAGCCCTTAAAATAGCTGTATTTGAATATATATTTGCATATGTAATGTGATGGTTCATTGGTTATACGTGAAAAATGTTGTAATGGTGCACTGGTATGTACATATGTAAATAACAGGCATTATATTCGTTCACGAGGGATAATGCAGCAGTGTGTTGTATGTGATGTAGGCTTACTGCCGAATACATTAACCACCGCAGTACCGCCCCACTGTCATTTAGCTTTTTTTATAGAAATAAAAATCATTTAGTTCAGTTAGACAACAGACATTATAGTTGTAACTGAAAGCGTCTGCTCTGCTCCATACAGATCATGCTGCAGAGCCGCAGCACAGTGCGAATTATTCGGGTGTATGGATGCGAAAGTGGCAAAACACGGCAAATATTAAGATGTAAATGTAATTAAATGTGCGTTCAAACTTGTAGCTCTGTTCTCTTGGTTTGTTTGGTCCAGACCAGTTTGGTATACTTGGCGATCACACTGGTATTTTTTACAGTGAACCAAAAGATACCAAACCTAAAGGCATAATGATACGTTCACAACCTGATTGGTTGGGTTTGAATTACCTATATTTTCATTTTATTTTTATCACCACCTGTGAACTCACAAAGAGCTCATAAAAGGCACATTTCACCCTCGTTGTTCCACATTTGCCCTCTGCTCATTTTGTTTTGGATACACCGCTTGATCCGCATCGTCAAATCATGTTGCATAGCATCGCATTTTATCATTACATCCTGTTTTCGGTTCGTTTTAGAAGTATTTGGTTCTTGTTGCGTTCATACTTCATTTGAAGTATGTACCAGAGTTCGTTTTGGACGAAGTTCCCTTCACTTCCTATTAACTCCAAACTATCCTATCATCATAAAGTCCAAATCTTAACATGACAAAACTGGGCTATCTAAACTAAAGAAGCGTGGTGAAACCTGCTGACTTAAAGGGATAGTTCACCCAAAAATTACAATTCTGTCATTGTTCACTCCCCCTCAAGTAGTTCCAAACCTGTATGAATGTCTTTGTTCTGCTGAACACAACGGAAGATATTCGGAAGAATGTGGGAAATAGAGCAATTCTGGGGCACCAGTATTTCCCCCCCCCCTACTATGGAAGTCAATGGTGCCCCAAAACAGCCTGGTTACAAACTTTTTCAAAGAACTTTTTCAATTTCAAAGAAATTCATTCAATTCAATTCAAGATTATTTGTATAGCGCTTTTCACGATACAATCGTTGCAAAGCAACTTCACAGGAAATTAAGTTTCTAAAATAGATTTATATTGTAGAAACTCAATATAATTAACTTATGGCAAAATTTGGTTAATTCAGTATAATCGCTGATGGTTGGCTTCCTCTGAGGTCCTCCGAGGGGTTGGCATCATCTCTTCTCAGGTGTTCAGGTTTGGAACTACTTGAAGGTGAGTAAATGATGACAACATTTTCATTTTTGGGTGAACTATACCTTTAACTTGGCCAAGATGTGTGTCTACACATCCAAACGAACAAACAAAAAATTGCTGTGTTAACGTAAACAAATAGTGCGTGTTGACACATTCGAGTTCCACTTATAGACTTTTGGCCGATCCACCTTCCATATTCCCTTGATGTGATCCTGGTTCTTTATTTCATGGGTCTTCTCAAGGGTTCGTCTTGTTACCCTGTTAATCAGTTATTTTTATTGGTTCATGTTTATTTGTTCCAATTCATTTTTTTGGGTGTTGTCCTGTGTTTCCCTATATCCATGTGTTTAAGCCCTCAGGTTTGCTATGTTTCCTTGTTGTGTATTTTTCACTGTAACCGCTGTGTGGTGAGGTTTGTCAAGTTATGTCTACTTGTGGTTTTTCTTTGTTTAGTTCTGTGTATTTGTGTTTGATCTGATTCCAACAGAATGCACGTTTTGGGTTAGTTCTCAGTAAGGTTATTGGTACATCTGAATTGTCAGATGTAAATTCAGAATTGCAAGATAAAATTGTGAGAAAAACCCCTGAAAAACTGGCTTGAGATATAAACTCAGATTTGTAAGACAGACTCATAATTCTAAGAAACATCTCAATTGTAAGATAGGAGTTGAGAGAAAAAAGAATTGTGAGATAAAAAGTTGACAAAAAAGGTGAAATGTTTTGTGAAATGTTAAGTCTTAAGTTCACACCAAGAATGATAACTATAAAGAAAAGGATATTAGCGTCCACACCAGTGAACGATATCATCTGTTTATTCAAAGCGCACACGCGTCTGCCGCTTTAAAGTTGCAAATCATTTTTTTTTTTCATGAAAATGGGCTTCCATATTTTTAAGGTAACACTGCAGACTTAAAAACTGTAGCATATTTATGAATATTACTCACGTTTTATGAGGCTTGCAGACTCCCAGAGAGGCATTGCTGGAGAACGTGCCCTTCCCACAGGGAACACATGGTTTATGGCAGTGTGTGACATAATTATTTCCTTTCGTACAGTAAAAACCTGGTTTACAGAAGCACAATCTATTGCTTTCCTGAGTGCATGGAGTAACTTCCATCTCGTTTCTATCCTCTGTTTCCACCCAAATACACAAAGACATAGAGAGCCATCAATTAACAATAACATCCGAACATCTTATCAAATTAGTAATAAAAACTTACATTTGAAAAATACTTTTCTCACTATGCTATAGGGGCTGTTCACACAAAACACACACAAAGCACACTTTTTCTTCATAAACAAATGCTAGATGTAAAAAATAGCATTTTTGCATTCCATTGCAGAGGTTTTTATGAAAGCCTATTTCTGCCGCAGAATTAAAAAATATAACTGACTTTTTATCTCACAATTCTGAGTTTATATCTTGCATCTTTCACATGTAAAAATGTCCTAATTGTGAAATATAACCTAAAATTGTGAGAGAAAAAGCTTAAGCTTAGCTTTTTTTGCATCCTAGGCATGCATTACATGTGTTTGACCGTTGCGCTCGCATTTAGCATCTTTTGCAAGACACCGTACTCTAAAAATGCAGCACTCAATTTAAAATAAGTTCACTTTTTAAAATCGCATCTCTAGAATGTCTTTTCACTTCGCTGTTGAAAGTTGACATTTTAACTTGAGCACCACGTTTTTAGAAAGCTTGTGGTCTTAAAAAGACGCAAAAGCAATGGTCAAACATGTCTCTCTAGTGCATTATCATAGTAAACAATTGAGAATACCGCAATGGAATGAAAAAAACGTGACTATGTTTTACTCAACATTTTGCGATTTAAAACGTTATGTTGCTAGAGGTGCATGCTTTTAAAACTGAATGATTAATACATTTTTTTAAAGGTGTAAGACGCAAATATAATGGTCGAACACATCTGTCGTGCATGGAAAACAATAGAAAAGTGAAAAAACATGTCCTGTGTAAACAACCACCAAGAGGTCTACATGAAATTGACTCTATATACTTTTTTAATACACATTCCCGGTCTTGTTGTGCAAGATTCATTTATTTTTACATGTTTTACATCACGTGAAAAGGCATATTCAATGAAGAGAAACTGGGTTGATTTTATCCAGGGCACATTAATTGGATGATCCACATTTCCCTCCTAAAAATCAGCTGAAAAATGATCTTGTTTCAGAGGTGATTTGCCGAAAAATAATGAAGAAAACTTTTACTTATATGCCATAATGTGCGCTGATGAATCACACACACACAGTTCGAGCAGGAATGCGTATGAAGAAAGTAATAATACGGACAACATTAATTCAAAAACCATCCCGTTTCATTTTCAAAGCTCACTAGTGCTCAAATGCTGGGAAATGTGCTGCTACTAACCAGAACACACTTGAGTACAGCGTTGACATCTCTTGATTCCCTGTCTGATTGTCTGGTAACATCCGTTATTACCTATACATGTGAAACAGAATGCAAACAATGGACATCAAAGGTAATCTCATATCTTCATGTGACACAGCTCTAGCTGTGCAAGAGTAAACGTACTTGCAGCATGATTAAAGGAGTTTTGAATTGACTGGTGTCTGATTTCTACGTACACACTCACAGACATTTTGAAACTTGTGGGGAAATCATTTAGTGAAAGGCTGAGTAAAAACTCCCTATAGTCAATTTGTGTAAGCAAGTCATAGCTTTATTCTAACAGAGAGTGCAATCATTTGGTCAGTAAGGGACATGGGCAGATGCTCTGCTGTTTGTAAATGCCGGTTAGGTTTGAAAAGGGACAGACTGACTGTGTTTAATCAACTCATCTGTCACTTTTAACCTACACGTTGACCAACAGCATGGTTTTTCAGTTTCACATGCAAGTTTGAGTGCTGCACAACTCATCACAAATGCTCCAATGATTTGCTAAGGTGTTTGGAATGGTTGCAAGGTGGTTACCAGAGTCCTCCTCCAAGACTTTTAAGGTTTCATTTGTCTATTTGTCTACCATAAGTGTAGTATTAAAGTAGTGCAATACAAAATTACATGGAACTAAATGAATGGTTGAGTAACTAACCATATCTTCTACTATGGGTCATGTTTAATTTTCTTTAGACATTACACACAACTTACGAAGCAGTGAGGTAATCATTTCTGGTGAAACACCCTCAGAGAGTTCAACTACTGAGTTTATATAGCTCAGTGGCTACTTAGTCTATAACACATATGTACATATAAAGATGGGTTAAAACATAAGGTTTAGAACCCAACAAAAATGAGAAGGAACCAAAAATGGAAAACCCTTTTTGATTTAAAAAATACATAATAAAAATAAGATCCAGATGTTTAAATTCCATTGGCATCATTCAGCCTTCAAATAATTTATGTATAGATGATTATATCATCATTTTCCACAGCTTTTTTATTTCTCAAATTTTAAGATAATGAGCTAAAGCTATGAGTCACTGAATACTATTGAAATAGGAGGACAGTGGTTGTACTTCAGAAATACGTGTGTGTGTGTGACATAGAGGAAATGGAAGTGGTATAAACTTACCAATAACCTTGACGTGTAGAGTTGTACAAATCTGTAAAAGGAAAACAACCGTTGAAATTTTAGTATGAATGTCTTTTCCAGTCTGAGAAGTAAAGGTTCAATAAACACTTTCTTTGTTGCAGCTGTTTGATTGGATCCAGATGTCTGAATCGGAGACCACTGGCCTGTTTTATTCTCTTGGGAAGGAGTTGACCAATGGTTCTTTCATCGCTGTTTTGATCAGTTGTTGGATTGCGTAATCAGGTCAAAAACAAGTAGGCAAGTTTAACCCAAAATGAACTCCAAGGTAAGAACATGAGCTTTTGACACATTAAATAGTGGTTATGGAGAAAAGTGCATTAACTTAAAGGGTGTGCATTTTAAAGAGTCATTTAGTGGCAAGAACTATTAATAAGAAATGTTTGTTTTGGAGGTTTGTCAAGCTGTTAGAGAGCCTTGTTATAGAAGCTTTTAACCGGAGTTTTTTTAAACTAAAATCCATCATCAGATCAAAGCAAGGGAGTTAAAGATGAGTCAAAGATTGATTGAATCAAAACAGGCATTCTGGGTCACCCAATTCGCTGAGAAAAACAGCTACCGTCCTGTTGTTTTCAACACTAAGGTCAAGGAAAAATACCGCTTAGGGGCAATCTGAATGTTTTCACTGCATTGCTTAATAGCACAACAGGAGGACTGACAAATTTCTGTATGCACGTAATCAGTTTATTGTGCCTGAGAACAAACAGATAAGGGACAGGTCACAAAATGGAAATTTCTCAACGCAAAAAACACCCACAGAAAAATTCTTATCAAGTTTGCTTTTGTGACCTGGTCACTACACAGGAAACCACACAAAATGTACAGGGATAAAAGCTGTGACAAGTAAACCAGGTTAGAAAGAGACAGTGGGTGGGTTGTTTCTGAGCCGGGGTTCCCTTCATATTAAACTGAATGTGCATTCTGTCAGGGTTGACCTCAGCTGATGGGTATTGAGAAATGTTTTTATCAGGGTTTTTTTTTTTTTATGTTTTGAGTGCAGAAATGAGTGCAGACTAGTAATTGCCATGCTTTGTCGTCCTCTCACTAAATTGGAAATTCTTTAGTGACTAAATTCTGAAGTGAAGCAAAAAGGCTAAAGCCTCAAAGGGTCAGTGTGCTGAAACAGAGAACCCGCCTTTTCCATTCAGTGCCTCTTGGCTGAAGCCTCTGAATATTATTTACATATATTGATTATATGTTAAATGGAACTGATATTCGTAGAAAACGAATCATTTATTGTCATCAAACACAACAAAAACGGCACAAAACTGTCTAAAAACCTATTGAGATCAAATGTCTATCAATTAAAGCTATTTTAGGAACACGTTCCTTCCCCTCGGCAAGAGCAATTTAGATTTATAAATGCTTTTTGAGGGTAAATTATAGGTTCTTCTGATTGTTTTCTGAACAACTACACAATATAGACTCTTCGAGGACCTTAAAACGCGTATTCTGTAGCATCAAACTGTCAAATGTTTTTGGCGCTAATTGGAACCTTTATTTTGAAGCTCTTCAGACGCGTAGTTATAATTAATTCGAAACCCACAATAATAAAAGTCCCTTTGTAAGACATACGTGATGAATTAATATTAAAGACAAACGACTAGTCGAAAATAGAATAAAAGCCACACTCACCAGATAAAACAGCCAAATTAAAGTGTTTCTTGTTGAGGTAGATGGTGTCATGATTAACAGCAGATGCAGAGTGCTGCAGTAAAGTAAGTGTCATTCTGTTTGGCGCCTTTATATTTAGCGCGTGGGAAGCTGTCACATCAGCGAGGAGGGGCCAGAACTATGACTGATCAACATATATATAAAAGAGCCACACGTCCATAGTAACTGTACATTTACAAAATCTGTTACAACAAATAAATGCTTTTCATTATGACCATTCCTTACCTTTACACGTTTAAAAGCATTAATAACTTTACAGTGTTATATTGGCCATTAAGTTTAAGAACCTGTAATGTGCATTTAAGCCTTTCAAAATGTACATAGTATACATTTATATACACATTTAGTTCAATCTGTGAACACATTTATTTACAGCTTGTATGTAGTATTGTGTCTAGCTTCACATTAAGAACTTACATACATTTATTGTTCAGTTAACATTAAGAGACTCACTGTTAAAGCCAGATTATGCTTTCTTATCTTTTTTTAACCTACAGATGAAAAAATATTAAATTGAATTTATTTATATCAAATTTTACATTTTATTTTCAAGCTGACAAAACAAGCAGACATTTCCATTAGTAGTCAGAAGTCAACAAATCACACAAAATGATTCATGTTTTCCATTATTTCACACACACACACACACACACACACACACACACACACACACACACACACACACACACACACACACACACACACACACACACACACACACACACACACACACACACACACACACACACACACACACACACACACACACACACACACACACACAAAAGACTTGTGTACAAGCAGTCATTTCAGTAAATCCAGAAAGTCTCCTGGATGCAGAAACACGTGTTCATGTGCAGCTTGAAGGTAACTTCAATCAGTCAAGAGCGTAAGAGCGGCCGTGCGGTTCTGGCATCTTTGGGTCTGAATGCTGAAAGCCATACCGTGGCAAACAAACTACATTTTGAAGATGGTCAGAATGTGGGCGTCTTGACACATTGGGCAAGGATGAATCCTAAAAAATATGAATGTTAATTAAAAGTTACCAAAAATACAGAGCTAACACAAACCAGATGATGAACTGTTATTAACATCTGAATGACATAAATGTTATATCTAATCTAGAAATGAATTGCTTAATATTAGAAGATTGCAATGAAACAAACATTACAGATTTGACACACAAACTTTCCATGACAGCTGAAAGACAAACATCTCAGGTTTGCGTTCTGTTTTTGTACATTTATTTTTTTACTCATCTCTCTTTCCCCGTTTAGTTCATTCATTTTGTTGTGGTAGTTTCTAATTATTCTTCTGTTTGTCTGCTAGTGCTAGGTTGCTGTTTATTCCTCCTGTGTTCAGTTTGGTGTATTTAAACCCTCTGTTTGTTTCAGTCTAATCTTCTGTCAGCGGAACAAGGAGCATCTAATTGCAGCAGTATTTATTCATCTAAAATCTAAATATCAAACCCGTAGAAATGTTGAGGTAAAAAAATAAACATGCAGCAATCCAAGTGTGCATAGATGAGAACACAAAGAACTGAAACAGAGGGTTTTTATTTCAGCTGTTGGGTTTTCAAAGGAAAATTCTCAGATTTCTAAATAGATTAGATTTTTTTGTTTCAGGGTTTTTCTGGGAAACTACATTTTCAGATTATCTGATATCTGATTTGAAAAACACCCTGATACCTGATTTAAAACCACTTTTGCGATTAAAGCAGGTTCATCGGAAAACAGACATTAGCAGTAATAAAATACATATTATAAACTCTACAGATTTCATAAGAAGTGATATTGAAATGCCATTAATATTGAACAAACTGACAACTATAAATATGTAGAAGGGACTGTGTTCCCCTATAATGTCTCACCAGTTCATGGTCAAACCAGGATGAGGCGGACCCTCCCATAGCCGCTGGTTTTGCCATGGAGCCCCGCAGATCCAGACTGCTCATCTGAGAGCCAGAGTTCAGGGTGGGATTGGACCATCCGGACAAACAGTGCTACACAATTCATAAGGTTTTGAAAATGACAATAACAAAGCTGTCACACATATTATTAGTCAATGCGATAATCTTAAAAGTCAAATATCACCAAAATAATTGGTCTGCTCTATATACTCCACTCCAGAAATCGGTGTTAATGCTGATTTGACTATATGAAACTCACTGAGGGCAAACCCAGGCTGTCAGAGGGATCAAAACTGCAGCGGCGATGGGCTTTGTATTTGTACGCTGGCTGCAGAGTTGAACGAGGAATACTGACCCTGAAACAAATGCATAGAGATGACACGGATACTCAAAAACTAAGATACAATGTCTATAGATCCTCTGAACTATTTTATATTGGACTGGCATGGCACAGTCTAAAATAAACATTTTGTTTGAAATGACAAACTACATGAATACAAAAATTAAATAATCTGTTTGTCTATTATGCTCACAGAGGCTGCATTTGTTTGATCAAAAATACCGTAAAACACTAATATTGTGAAATATTTTTTACTTGAATATGTTATGAAATGTAATTTATTCCTGTGATGCAAAACTGAAATTTCAGCATCATTACTCCAGTCTTCAGTGTCACAAGATCCTTCAGAAATCATTCGAACATGCTGATTCACTGCTCACAGTATGTTTAATGCATCCTCTCTCTCCCCCAAACTTCTGATGGAAATGTATGAATAAGTGGGCACTAACAAAACCATAATAAACACATTGACATGTGCACCTGATTAAAGCAGGCTCTTTTTCAGTATGAGGGTGTTCAGATTTGGGCATCTTGCACACTGGACAGGCGGCCTGTGCATCCAGCGGAGCCGCAAACAGTCGACTGTTTATTCTGTAGCAGAATGTGCCTGTGGACCAAAGTCAAAGGGAAAATGAAGAGATCTATCTGGTACACTCATGACTTAAAAAGCATGTCAAAGCGATGTCACGCGAACCCAAATCTGCAGATCTCTTACACTGATGCATGTCTGCAGGTGTCTGCGGCTCTCTACTGCAAAGTGTAGAAGATGCAAGATCAGCAACAGATGGAAATCTGTGGGAAAAAATAAAACGTATTTTGACATCTTGTGATCTTGCAGAATTAAGCATAAGATTTGTGAGATATAACAGATTTAATAAACAGACTCCCGTGTGTTCACCACGGTTAAGGGACATCAAAAGGAAGAACGAAAGTAACCTTCACTGCTTTATACAAGAACTCCTTATCTACCAGCCAGGTTTTATTGTGTAACAAATGACAGACAGAGACCGACCCTGATAACAATCTGTGGATGCACTCATCTCGATTGGCCTGACGGAAGCTGCGGAGATCGCTGAAGAACTGCTCCGAACGATCTTCGAGAGAGCTTTCAGCATCCAGTAAGCCTAAAGAGAAACGGTAAACTTCAGGTTTCAAAAAAAGCACCTGGATGGAAACTGTGGTGTATTCCATTTATGCAAATTAAAACGGGAAAATCTTCCATTGAGTTGAGATTTTTTTGTTGTTGCATTATTAAACAGCCCACCTGCTATCCAATCATAGCCCAGTAAAGGCCGTATGTTTCTCTCTGATATTGCATCCATCTCTAGTCCAGCATTCGTTGAGCTGTCAGTCTCTCTCTGCAGTCCCGAGAAACAAACGAAAAAAAACACACACATCTGGTACAACACACACACACACATCTGGTACTCTTGAAATGAAAACACTATGGCTAAACAGTAGCAGTTGGGGATTTCTTTCTGCGTAGGTGCTTTTTCACTTCTTTGGAAATAGATATCCACTAGATTTTGTACACTTTGTTTCTCTACAGTATACTGGTTACCTGGCGCCATCTAGCAAATATGACTCAAGCGGACTAAAGGCCAATTCACACACCGCACAGGCAAACGGCAACAAACCTGCCGGCATCTGCTGGCCAATTGGTCGGAGTTTGTTTTCACGATCAGTGTTTGTGAAACTCAGTAGGGCTGTCAAAATGGATGAAAAACTCAATTCGAATTTTGTACTTAAATATTATCAAAATTCGAATAATCTTCTAATTTAAAAGGCATAATTTAATTTAGGGGGGAAAAAAGCTTTTTGGCTTCTCTCCTGAGGCCACAAGAGGGCGCATCGAGCAAAATATTACTAATGCACGGTTCTTTAAAGCATAAATAACATGAATACCTTTGAAAAAATGTGCATAATGTTTAACCATATATAATTACTTAATTTGCTTAAACAGTTAGAAACAAAAAAGCATCATGTATATACACAGTTTAATACAAAGCACGGAAAACCAATCACTAAGAGTAACGTTACTTTTTCATTTAAAAACATGAGATGCAGTGGAACGGGGAGAGACCCGTCCCGCCATAACATTTTGAGACATGTTTTTTCAAAGTTGAACTTACAATAATTTTAAATGTCTTTCTAAATAGACGACTCTCTTTTGCAAGATGCGAGTGCAACGCTGATAGATGTCCCTCTAGAAAATGTGCCAAATATGCGTTCTGTGTGAATGGCTTGGTTCCAGTTTTGACATAGACAACATCATCTCCGCATTGATGTTCTCTTTTTACGCAGTATTTTGAATGAACAACGTATCCAGTGGGTTCAACTGGACAGGCTAAAAAAACACCTGCCGACATCTTCATCGCATCTCTTGTGTGCCACTGATAAGGCAGCCTGACAGACACCTAAAATTCAAATGCAACGTTTTGCATTCGAATGTGGATTTTTATTTTAAATTCGACGAATATTCGAAATTAAATTTTTTGACAGCTTGTCAGTGTGAATATTTTTCATAAAATGCTAAATCCAACGGCCAGCTTGTTTGTTGGTGTTTGTCTGTGGTGTGTGAATTGGCCTCAACAGACGAATAGTCTCCATCAGTTGACTAACGGTCGAGTGCATCGATGTTCAAGTTCACACACCTGGTCACAGGGGGTGTGAGCCGCAGATTTGGGCAGCATCAGTCTAACAGATCTGCTCTGTCCCTTCCAGCGCCTGTTTGCTGCGTCTTCCAGTAGTGTGCCGTAGGTGCTCGGTTCTGAGCTTCGGCTGGGTTTATGGTGGTCCGGTGTGGGGTCTTCACAATCTCTAGGATGCTGTTCGTCTGAAGATACAAAAGATATTTTATCAGCAAGTATTATTTGGTCCAACATATACATAGTCAGTGTTTCATATATTTACAGACGAAAGAGAGGAAAAGTTCAAGAGCTTTAAAAAAAATTTTTTTCCTACATTAGCATCTCTTTTAATCATACTATTTCTGAGCAAACAAAAAACAATGACTATCATACATTTAACCATGATTTACAGAGCCCCTAAAAGGTAATTCAGTGTAACAATAGTTTATATACCAAAAAATACTGTCAGGAATCATAAGATGACATTAAGCATCACAGCGCAGCCTCCAAAAATGAATTCATTGTAATTTTAAGTCTTTACCAATCTTTGCCACTATCCTTTAAACCACTAGATTTATCCATTTACATTACATTTAGTCATTTAGCAGACGCTTTTATCCAAAGCTACTTACAAATGAGGACAATAGAAGCAATCAAAACCAACAAAAGAGCAATTATATGCAAGCGCTATATATCGTTTGTCAGCGAGACATTTTTAATCATTTAAAACAGAATGTAATTTAGTATGATCACTCTTTCTTTTATATATTTTAATAAGTAACGTTACAGGTCAGAATAAGTATGTTGTTTCCCTTTTACATAAATATATCCGATACACCGAATAAAGATGGAACATTATTTCACCTGTATTTTGACGTTTTATTTAAACAACAGTTTTTTGAAA
This sequence comes from Ptychobarbus kaznakovi, assembly GCA_027422405.1. Classification (NCBI taxonomy): domain Eukaryota; kingdom Metazoa; phylum Chordata; class Actinopteri; order Cypriniformes; family Cyprinidae; genus Ptychobarbus; species Ptychobarbus kaznakovi. The sequence continues at coordinate 1,038,789 of CM049795.1, read as the reverse complement.
CATTAAATTAGGCACTGCACTTTCTTTATTATGCTTTTATATTTATAAAAATTTTTATGAATTTAATTTGATAGGAGTTCTTGTCTTTGATCCCCCTTCCCCTAAATTAATCGATTGATAAATTATATATATATATATATAATGTAATATATAATGTAATATATAACTAAATAACGTTACACCGCAAGACGTGTATAAAGACTAATGGTATATAGCAAATATTACATAATTAATTCAATAGTAGTTTATTATAACGTTACAGTTCTAAAGTTATAAAAAACACTTCACTGTGCTGCAGTCTGTGCGTCTTTGTTGATTTCGTTTGCTTCTATTTTCCTCATGTGTAAGTCGCTTTGGATAAAAGCTTCTGCTAAATGACTAATTGTAAATGTATTTAAAGACCTCGGCGCTTTAATTAGTATATTCTGACCGGGTTTGTTGACGGGTTTCGCTGCTGTTTTTGGTGTCGACGGTGAAGCTCCAGCACGCGGCGGCGGCGCTCCGTTTCTCTCCGTTAAAGGCGCTCCACGCGGGCCGCTTTCTCCGTACCCCGAGCTGTGACTTCTGTCCCCGTTATCCGGACACGAGAGTGTCAGCTGACGCAGTTTGTCAGTTTGTTTCTCGAGTTTATCCAGTAAATATTTGTTCTGCTTCCGCAGAGCGTCGATCTGCGTGAACTCAGTCATTCCGTCGCCATAGCAACGAGTTACCCCCCAGCACGAGAATCAGACGCGGATCAAACTAAACACACAAAACGTGTGTTTACGCCTTAACGTACATCTTTGGTAGCTAAATATTGGTTTATTTAAGCATGTGTAAATTATGAAAAAAATTAAATAACAAAAAACTTCCGCCATGAGAGTAAAACGGTCAAAAATCAAACAGTACACAGCAAAAACTGATTGGCTCCGGACATTTCCCACAATGCATCTGTGTGATGACCACTGGGTCTGTTTAAAGGGACAACCACCTCTTTCTTTTTATCTATCTATCTATCTATCTATCTATCTATCTATCTATCTATCTATCTATCTATCTATCTATCTATCTATCTATCTATCTATCTATCTATCTATCTATCTATCTATCTATCTCTATCTATCTATCTATCTATCTACCTAATCTATCTATCTGTCTGTCTGTCTGTCTGTCTTTCTATCTATCTATCTATCTATCTATCTATTATCTATCTATCTATCTATCTATCTATCTATCTATCTATCCATCTATCTATCTATCCATCATCCATCCATCTATCTCTATCTAAATCTAACCCATCATCATCAATCCATCATCTATCTAAAAATGTATTAGATTACCGTTCAAAAGTTTGGAGTCAGTAAGATTTGTAATGTTTTTTTTATATTGTGCTTTATTTATTATATCTAAATAATAATATTATATCTATACTTATTTATTATATCTTATTGGGCTTATTTATTTGATATCAAAATACAGAAAAACAATTTAATATTTTGAATATTATTGCAATTTCTAATATTTGTTTCCTATTTGAATATACTTTAAAATGTGATTTATTTCTGTGATCAAAGCTGAATTTTCAGCATTATTGCTTCAGTCTTTATGTCATATATCCTTCAGAAATCATTCTAATATGCTGAATTATTAGCAGTGTTGAAACTGTTGAGCTGCTTAATATTTTTTGGGAACCTGTGATGCTTTTTTCTTTGATGAATAAAAAGTTAAAAAGAACAGCATCAAAATGGAAATCTTTTCTAACAATATAAGTCTTCGCTATCACTTTTTATACATTTAACACATCCTTGCTGAATAAAAGTATTAATAAAAAAAAAATAAAAAAAAAATTACTGACCCCAAACTTTTGAATAGCAGTGTATATTTTAACACACCATTTATATATATATATATATATATATATATATAAACAACATTTATTTATATATATATATATATATATTACCCCTTTACCTAAATGCATTACTTCAGACTTATGTGCCCTCTAGAAGCTTGCGTTCTGCAAGTGAACGACGCATTACTGTACCATCCCAAAGAGGCACAAAATCCCTTTCACAGACTTTTTCATTAACTGTTCCCATCTGGTGGAATGACCTGCCTAACTCAATCCGAGCAGCTGAATCCTTACCCATCTTCAAGAAACGGCTAAAAACACATCTCTTCCATCTTTATTTGACCCTCTAACTCTAGCACTCTCTATTCTCATTTTATTTTATCTAATCTGTCTTCTTTTTATTTTTATTCCTCTATCAATTGCATATTTATTCTCTAACTGCTAGCTTTTCTGGTAAAACTAACACTAAGTTAAATTTTTCTATATTCTATTTACTCGTTTTCTTAAAAAAAAAATATATAATTCCTATGTATACTGCGTTAGGCTAACCAGGACTTGTAATAGCACTTGCATGTTGTTGCTCTTTTGTTGGTTTTGATTGCTTCTATAATGTCCTCATTTGTAAGTCGCTTTGGATAAAAGTGTCTGCTAAATGACTAAATAAATAAATAAATATATATTAAAAAAGGAACATAACTGCAGGCTTGTTTTTAATATCATTAAAATATATAAAAAATTATAATAGATATCGAAATGTGTGTGTCTGTGTTACACACACACACACACACACACACACACACACACACACACACACACACACACACACACACACACACACACACACACACACACACACACACACACACACACACACACACACACACACACACACACACACACACACACACACACAAAATCATTAAAAAGAGTACATCAAAACATGAAATTACACACAGTCAGTGTGTGTGTGTGTGTGTGTGTGTGTGTGTGTGTGTGTGTGTGTGTGTGTGTGTGTGTGTGTGTGTGTGTGTGTGTGTGTGTGTGTGTGTGTGTGACACAGTGTGTGTGTGTGTGTGTGTGTGTGTGTGTGTGTGTGTGTGTGTGTGTGTGTGTGTGTGTGTGTGTGTGTGTGTGTGTGATGTGTGTGTGTGTGTGTGTGTGTGTGTGTGTGTGTGTGTGTGTGTGTGTGTGTGTGTGTGTGTGTGTGTGTGTGTGTGTGTGTGTGTGTGTGTGTGTGTGTGTGTGTGTGTGTGTGTGGTGTGTGTGTGTGTGTGTGTGTGTGTGTGTGTGTGTGTGTGTGTGTGTGTGTGTGTGTGTGTGTGTGTGTGTGTGTGTGTGTGTGTGTGTGTGTGTGTGTGTGTGTGTTGTGTGTGTGTGTGTGTGTGTGTGTGTGTGTGTGTGTGTGTGTGTGTGTGTGTGTGTGTGTGTGTAGGCCTATATATATATACATAATTATATAGCCTATGTATAGAACATAATTTCATATACATAATTTTATTTCAAATACATATTTGTATTAATAGAGTTTCTGTTATATCATAAAAACTAGCCTATATGATTTCTTAAAGCATCTTTATTTTTTATAAAACCTCTTTTTTACACCACAATCAAAAGAAAATTAGAGCATGCACTTTCAAATGTATTTCAATTTGAAATTCTCTCAAATGAACAGACATTGGTTTGTGTACATGTACTCATTCATGTAGTGTTTTGATCCGGCTGGACTGTCTCCGAGCTGTCCGGACATGATGAAGGCAGTAATCAAAGCCCAGCAGGTGCGCGCTGGTGATGATATGGACGCTGTCCCGCAGCGCAGTGCACGCTAGTAGCCCATCTCTCCACATTCAGAGCACGTATCTAATGTGTTCAGAGGTGTCCAGGCAAGTGCAATGTCATTAGACTGACCACTGCATCCCATTCCTCGCGTCACAGTTTGTGCTGTGGACAATTAATGCGTGCTGCTTGAATACTCCATAGCTCATTAATGAGGGATCGTTTATCACAGAAGAAAAACAAACATGTGGACAAGATGTAAATACTGGAATAGGGTCTAAGAAAACTATAAGAGAATGATATATAGTGAATCGGTTTAGACGCACAGAGCAGTCTGTTATTTGGACGTGGATTTGTGTATTACATGTTCCAACAGAGGGCAGTATTTGGCTAATTAAAATTGGGCCCTTTTGCCAATTGCTAAAAATGTTAATGTGTGACAAGAAATATTTAAGAAAAATCTAGTTAATATTTTGAGCTGCAAGATTGTAAAGCTGGATTGGATTTAGTCCAATGTTGTAGTTATATAAATTACAGGCTGAAATCTTGATTTCAAAATTATTGATTTTTTTAATGCCAAAAATCATTTGGATATTAAGTAAAGATCATGTTCCATGAAGATATTTGTCAATTTCCTACTGTAAATATAGTAAAACATAATTTTCGATTAGTAGCTTAATATGCATTGCTAAGAACTTCTTTTGGACAACTTTAAAGGCAATTTTATCAATATTTAGATTTTGTTTGCACCCTCGGATTGAAGACATTCAAATAATTGTATCTCAAGTAGATGTATCTCGGACAAATATGTGTGTGTGTGTGTGTGTGTGTGTGTGTGTGTGCGTGCGTGCGTGCGTGCGTGCGTGTGTGTGTGTGCGGGAAAGTACTTATATTTTTCAGTATGCTGCAATATATTCATGGATTATGCATATATATATATAGTATTATTTTTGTATTGTTTATTTATTGTAGAACAAAGCCAGCATACATGGCTTACAATAATTAGGCCTACAGTATATACAAGCCAGGGTTTGCATTAGAGTAAAGAAGGAAAACAAAAACTGTATTATTGAATATAACACATATAAGTAAATATATTATCACATTTTTTCAGTATATGAAAAGCCTTATTCTGTAGCCTGTATTTTCAGTATACATTGAATGATTTAATATATTATTGTTAATATGTGAAAGCATTTGAACAGAATAAAAGTAGCCTGTATAGCATGAACATGTGAACTTGTCAATGTGAACGAGTGAAATCAGATCAGTTAGTGTAGAGCAGGTATCCTGGTATTGAACAGGCTGATAAAAGAGCACTATTGGGTCGATTGTTTCTGCAGTGTGCCAGATAGAGGCTGCTTGTTATTAAGATAAGACGGATTAGCGGGGTAGAGGAAAAGTCTCTAGCTAAGTGATGATGAATATAGCAAGAATGACATGGTCTGGTGCAATATAAAACATCAGTAAAGTGACTGTAATGATGCTAAAGAAAAATCCACAACATGTATTTTCTGAAGAGTGGTCAAGCTCTACACAAGAGAATCCACACACTTCCTCGCATTGCCTTGGTAACATGGGCAGTAATAACAGGTTAGCAGGCGTCTAAAGTACAGCATCGTTATTTTGTTGTGCATGTGATTAAAAGTGCTACGGCAAGGCACTTTTGGGAAGTGCAGCTTAGTGGTTAAAGATCTTGGCTAATAACCCGAGTGCTGTGGGTTTAGACTCTGAAACCTTGAGCAAAACACTTTGTCGTACAAGGAAAATTAGAGTCACTTTGGATAAGAAAGACTCTGCTAAACGGCAAAACCTTTCTCTGAGAAATTGTCTGAAAGATCAGACATATTACACTTTTTTTTCTATGTTTTATAGAATCACAACTGTTCAAAGTGAAGTGAGTGTGTTTATTTATTTATTTGCCTTTTATACTATAACGGGTGGTTGGAGAAGCTGAAAAATAAGAGGATTTTATTTTTCTATTTTATTGTGCACCAATAAAACGTTCACAATCTGACCAAATTAAAGAATAGTTCACCCAAAAATAAACATTTGCTGAAAACTTTCTCCGAGATGAGTTTGTTTCTTCATCAGAACAGATGAAAATCCATGTATCGTGTGCTAGCAATGGTTTGAAGTTAAAAACATCTCGATGCTGGATTTGTTTCATTCGTACAAACATGCAGTTTTTCACTTTACAAGACATTGACTGATGGACTGCAGTGGTGTGGGTTATTGTGATGTTTTTATCAGCTGTTTGGACTCATTCTGACGGCACCCATTCACTGCAGAGGATCCAGTGGTGAGCAAGTGATGCAATGCTACATTTCTCCAGATATGGTGAAGAAACAAACTCATCTACATCTTGGATTGCCTGAGAGTGACTACATTTTACATTTATGTGTAAACTTCTCCTTTCAGAATGTAAATAGGGCGTATTTTGATTTGATGTAGACTTGGAACATTGTTCTTCAGAGTATTTTGACCACTAAGCCTTGAGACTTAAGCAGTAGGATTAGATTTAAGACCAAGGCTAGTTTATAGGTTTCCTGAGATTATTCATGCGCTAATTGGCTGAAGAAAAAGTTATGTTTCGATTACAGGCTGCACTGTGACTGATGGCCTTGTTTTGCACCGTCTGTTCCTTGTCTGATGAGTTCGGTTCGAGCAGTACATCTCCTGAAGGGAACACAGCAGTCAATCAGTAGTGAAATGAGTGTGTGGTATAGGGCAGGTCACCACACCACGACCGAGGTCCATGAATCTGCCAAGAGCTGCTTGCACTAACGACAGACGTCTTCAGCATTCGTGTCGCTCACCTCCAGCATACAACCCTTATCTTTAACTTAAGCCATCAAGTCTGATTTGTTATGATAATTTGACAAATGTGTGCATATGTTCACCTAATAGGGAAATGCATTTTGATTACGTGAAACAAACAAGCTCATTTGAATATAGATTTGGAGGAAATCATTAAAGGTTTCAAAAGACGGTTTCTGCAATAATGCATAGAAAAGTATTTTGGTTTCTCAAAAAAACATTCAGTGAACAGTTCTGGTTTTTTTTCTTAGTGTGAAGAATGATCTAAAGAACCTTTTCCACTGTAAAGAAGCTTTTGTTCAATGGAAAGCTTTCATGGATGTTAAAGGTTCTATTTGGAACCATCTGTGTATTTTTAAGAGTGTAAAAAATGCATATAAAAATTGGCACCATAATCTACGTTCTATAATTCTAGTGCATGCAGTGTTATGTGCTGGTTTAATAGAGATATTAGGGGTTTGTTCAAATCTCTAATCTTAAACATTTAACTTTATTGGATAAATCATCCTGCATCATTTGTGCTACAGACATAATTTTTTTCTTTTTGCCTGGCGGATGATAAAATATATACAATAAAATTACAATAAAGCAAGACACTCCATGTGAATAGGGTAAAAAAACTAAAAAACGAATTACATATAAATCTTCCCCAGCTGATCAATTATATTAAGAACTGCAAACATTTTTAACAAGTTTTATGTGTTTAAATATGATTTAATTTTTCATACATTTCCAGAGCAGTAATATTAACCTTGGTTAAATTAAGTTTAAAAATTCTTGTTTAATTTTGTTGACATATTAGAGTTAAACCTTCATAAATCAGTAAATACTTTTGAAAAAAACTCCAGAATATAGAAATAAAACCGTAAAGTTTGGTATGTAACTGCTGAAGTGCAAAGACTCATTCTTTAAGATACATATTGCAACTGAAATATAGAGATGCAAACAGACAAAGTGCAATAAAATAAACACTTAAAAGTGTATTTTGGATGTTTACATATACAATACATTATTAAAAGCCAAATAACCCAAAATCTCCAAACTGACCAGTTCATGAAAACACTACTTTAAATTCAACTCAAACCACTTTACGGTTGTGAGGTTTGCACAAGCACAGTTTCTTCAGAAGATGTCAGGATCTAGTTTGATTGTTGTCATTTAAAGAGCATTTGCCCGAGTGTTGACTTTAATATATGCTGCTGTGCGGGAGCGTGTTTATTAAACGTAAAATCAGCAGAATTTCCAAGTGCTATCATGTGCCATTGCACTTTAATCTTATGCAGCACATTGAACTCTCTTATTAAAAGGAAACCTCTCCTGCATATAGGCTTTAATGTGAAGTCGTGAGCTGTAGCTGATACGTGCTAATGTGACACGAAGCAAAGACGAATGCTCTTGTCTCAGACGTCTGCTTGCACTCATTACTGGCTTCATGGCTTGTCATCTGAATGCTCGGGCACCTGGGAGCAGACTGAGCACCCGGCTCTTCTTAGCAAAACGTGTCTAATTGTGTACCGGTGCAGGGAGAACAAATTCAGTCATTAGAGATTTATTTGCCATGCTGTGTAAGAACGGGGATGGAGTACGCTCAGGTAAATACTTCCCTGTCTCAATGATTAAGAACATAGAACAACAAGCTTTGAAAGCTTTTTAATTAAGCTGTTAAGGTGGAACTCGTATCTTAAAACAGCAGCTTAGCTAATATTTGTTAAAAGCCCATTATTCAAATGAGCTTTCTGCTGATGAACTAATATTTATTGCAATTATATTTTGTTCTCTGAGCAGTACCTGGTCTTATAGTTAAAATTACATTATGTAATATTAAAAATAATAATAATAATAGTTGACTTTTTTACACAATAATTGCTTTTTATTTATTATTTATTTGAAGCAACCTTGCATTCAGATTTAGCCACAATTAGCCACTTTATGAGCAATGTTTCTGGGTAACTTTGGGCAATGTTGAGAGCAATCTAAAGTATCCAGATAGAAATGTGAAACCGTGCTCAAAAGAAGTTGCCTGGCAAAATAGCTCAAACAGTCGTCCCATGTATCATCAGCCTTATGGTGTTTAATGCTAATTAAATCAAGTCCCACCCCATACTTTTCTTGTATCAAATGTGTAGTTTTATTTTGAAAAATGTCTTAAAAATGGGTTTGTGATGGTCATTTCTGCCCTATATTGCTGTACTAAAATGTAAATGATTAATGCACAGGCAAACAAGGATTAGAGGTTTGTTCAAATCACAAACCTTAAAGGAATAGTTCACCCAAAATTAAAATGTGCTCACCCTTAGGCCATCTAAGATGTAGATGAGTTTATTTCTTCACCATATCTGGAGAGATGTAGCATTGCATCACTTGCTCACCGATGGATGCTCTGCAGTGAATGGGTGCCGTCAGAAAGAGTCCAAACAGCTGATAAAACATCACAATAATCCACACCACTGCAGTCCATCAGTTAACATCTTGCGAAGCGAAAAGCTGCTTGTAATAAACAAATCCGTCATTGAGGCTTTTTAACTTTAACCTGTTGCTTTTGGCCAAAATAGCAGTCAATAATCCATACTAAAGCTTCCTGGAGCACTGCTTTGAAACTATTGTATCATAAAGCACTAGATGAATAAAAGTGACTTAGCAGGCAGAGCAAAACTATGAATACATTTGACGGGAAAATCTACTTTACGTTCAACAAACTCATCTTGTTTCTATATGTCGAGATCAGCCTGCAGAGCTTCATCATCTTTAATGGACGCCTGTAATTAGCAGCCATTCACCCATGTTCCCTATTGTGAGAGAAAGGTTGTTCTCGTTCTATTCTGGTCTTTAGCATTTATCCCTCGACTTGTGTTATGATGGGCTAACTGATATGGACAGCTGGGCAGTTCTGCACCAGTGCTGATCGCTGCCACCGGTGGCTCTGGCTTTCTCTAATATCAGCTAATTACTGTGGTTAATCAGGCTGGTAATGAGTATGGGCACCATGCCCTTTTAATCTGACACCGGTGGGAGTGAAGCTCACTTCCCTGCCATCTTCAGTCCACCTGGCCTGTGAATAATGACCTGTGTGCTCCTCTTCCAGATTTGAACTACCTCTAGTTTAACAGGTGCTGGGAGGTGAAATAAAGACGGCTGGTAAATATGAGCTTTGGGATTTTTACTGTTATACTATTAACAAACCACTAACCCTAAGCATTAAACTTTGGCTTGTAACTTGAATTTAGAGCAACTAAATAGCAGCATCATAGCAATGTGCTAAAACCACTGAGAACACTTTAGCAACCACATAGCGATCCACTCAGGGCATTGCTATCCAGATGCTAAGGTGTTCTTATAGGGGTTTTAGCACATTGCTAGGTCGTTGCAGACACCTTAGCATCTTAGCAACCGCATAAAAATGCCACGAGTTTTGCACAGGGAAATATCGCTCAGGTTTTCATGTTTAGTTATGGTTTTATTGTAATCATTCTTTCTGTTTTCTTGTGGCTTTGGTAGCAAAATGTAGTTATAGATAATACATGTATTGTTTTTACATTTTATATATTTATATGTGGGAGTGTAATTAATGTCCATACAGTAGTCAACCAAAATGCCTATTACCTCATATCTTGCCGCCGTGGGAAATAAAGTCCAGTCAAATGTAATTTGTTTGCCAAATCACCATCAGGTGGAGCAAAGAGACGGTTGACAGCATTGCTCAACAAAGCTGGAATTGTAACATCTTCACTTGTAAATAAAATAGGGCCACTATGCGTCCGAAATGAAACTTGTTTACATACTATATGTGTGTGTGCTGTGTTATTATTATAATTCAATACACACATACATGTATGCATTTAAGACATGCATGCATTATTTATGCAAATGAAGCATTATAACATTTAATCTCGAGTTATTCATCATATAAATGTTTAATGTTCCAGCCCACTAGTAAAATATTACAGTGACCGCAGTGCTTGAAGTGTGCTTACTTTTTACTGTACAGTATCAGCCAGTATTTAGATTACCTCTTTTAATATTAGATTACATTTAAAATTGAATTATGCATTATGCCATAAAATAAAACGCTAGAAAAGGTGGATTATTATTAATGATATAAGCCTTGTTCTAACACATATTTTGGCACTATTGTCACATCTATTCCTGAATACACAGCCCTGCTCATGACATGCAGAAAAATATAATGTCCATAAATTACATATATATATATATTATACACACACAGTTACAATTAATATATAGACTTATATGTATATATATACTGTATATACATATGCACTCACCGGCCACTTTATTAGGTACACCTGATCAATTGCTTGGCATCAGAACGGGGAAGAAAGGGGATTTAAGTGACTTTGAACGTGGAATGGTTGTTGGTGCCAGACGGGCTGGTCTGAGTATTTCAAAAACTGCTGATCTACTGGGATTTTCCACACAACCATCTCTAGGGTTTACAGAGAATGGTCTGAAAAAGAGAAAATATCCAGTGAGCGGCAGTTGTGTGGATGAAAATGCCTTGTTGATGTCAGAGGTCAGAGGAGAATGGACAGACTGGTTAGAGATGATAGAAAGGCAACAGTAACTCAAATAACCACTCGTTACAACCAAGGTATGCAGAATACCATCTCTGAACACACAACACGTCGAACCCTGAAGCAGATGGGCTCCAGCAGCAGAAGACCACACCGGGTGCCGCTCCTGTCAGATAAGAACAGGACACGGAGGATACAATTCACACAGGCTCACCAAAATTGGACAATAGAAGATTGGAAAAACGTTGCCTGGTCTGATGAGTCTCGATTTCTGCTGCGACATTCAGATGGTAGGGTCAGAATTTTGTCTAAAGAACATGAAAGCATGGATCCATCCTGCCTTGTCTCAACGGTTCAGGCTGGTGGTGGTGTGTAATGGTGTGGGGGATATGTTCTTGGCACACTTTGGGTCTCTTAGTACCAATTGAGCATCGTTTAAACACCACAGCCTACCTGAGTATTGTTGCTGACCATGTCCATCCCTTTATGACTACAGTGTACCCATCTTCTGATGCTACTTCCAGCAGGATAATGCACCATGTCACAAAGCTCAAATCATCTCAGACTGGTTTCTTGAACATGACAATGAGTTCACTTTACTCAAATGGCCTCCACAGTCACCAGATCTCAATCCAATAGAGCACCTTTGGGATGTGGTGGAACGGGAGATTCACATCATGGATGTGCAGCCGACAAATCTGCAGCAACTGTGTGATGCTATCATGTCAATATGGACCAAAATCTCTGAGGAATGTTTCCAACACCTTGTTGAATCTATGCCACGAAGAATTAAGGCAGTTCTGAAGGCAAAAGGGGGTCCAACCCGGTACTAGCAAGGTGTACCTAATAAAGTGGCCAGTGAGTGTGTGTGTGTATATATATATATATATATATATATATATAGCATAATTGTTAATTGAATATGTAATTATAGAGGACATATATATTTTATATAAATATTTATTGATACCATCCATCTGTCCCTCTTCCAAAGCCCCTCTTGATTCCTCCTCAAACCCCCAGCATCAGGCACAAATAGCATCTCGATCGCCCCTCCTCCTTTCCATCCCTCCCTCTCTCTTCCTCTTCTCAGCATCTCCCTCCCTCACTCAGTCAGGCAGAGGAACATCAGCACAGACAGCCGCTCCGGCATCCAGCTGTCCGGACGCTGATTCATTTCACCACACACCAGCTCTGGGTGCAAACTCAGAAGGGGTGTTTGGGAAATTGAAAGGCGTCCTACCTGGGCCAACAAGGACTCCATCATCAGAGAGGTACGGCTTCACATATTCTACAGTATAAGGGTGTTTTGTGTTGGAATGGAGTTATGTGCTGTTTCTAGAGATGGATGCAAACAGCTGGACGTTTTAATGAATACTTCTCCATTGAGTTTGCACATCACTTATTCTTACGTGATTTAGAGTAAAGCAGCTTCTTGTCTGTTGCTTCATGGTTTCTCTCGACTAGATCGTTTGATTCAAGGAAATTACTGCGTGCGACTCTCTTATAAGCTATCATTTTCTCTCTAAGAGAAAGAAACGTCTAATTTGCTTAATGCATACATGCAAATGAACTGTACTTATAGGAGTCGGTGGTTTGGAGAGGTACTGGTCTACATGAAAATGATAAATGAAAATAGCACGCATTCATGAAATTAAAACCGCTTTAAACAGTTTATCATTAATAAATGTGAAGAATATTTGCACTGGACCTTATCATGTGAAATTATGTGGTTTGGTTGATGTGGGAAACAATTTTTTGATATGGGCAGATATACATAATATTTGGGAGAGATAATATGTATGTATATGTACACGCTGTCATTTATTTCTGTGTATTTATCAATATAGTTAATACAAATCCAAAGCAAGCATATCATTCTTGCCTTCTGCACACTAGCTGACAGCTTTAAACTAATGTCACACAAAAAACTCAATATAAAAGCTACTCATTTCTAGATGAGCCTGTTTTCTATGATTATTGTTTTGCCTTCAGACATCAAATGAGTCAGGAAATTAAATTTTTACAGGAAATTTATCAGCACATTCCAGCTTCCAAGACACAGAAAAAGTGCTGACGCCAATATGAGGCAAAACACCATTTCTGAAACCCGTCAGGTTTCCACAGATTAAAAATGTTTTATGATGGGATGGGGTAGAGACACCTCGAGAATGCTTCATATGTGTAGCCTCGTCTGGATTTAACCATCATTACAAACTGAACAAGAACAAAGCTGTTGCTCTTTCTGAGTGCATTAACTACATTCACTTTTTCTACCGGCTATATTAACTGCCTCCTGTGTTGGTTGCCTAATATGTCCAAGTCAATATGAAATCAAATGGTCCTATTTACTTTCTTAATAGGAATTCTGAGTCCTGTTGTTAACATTCATCACTAAAGGCTATTCAATGGAATGAAAAGCACTTGCTCCACCCTTCAGCCTCACGTGCAGCGTGCATGCTATAGCCCCAAATCTGCTATTGTTGTTGCTTTAGCAAACTCGCATTCACATTTGCATGATTCTGATGTATAAAGCCTGCTCTACTGAAGACGGTTTCCGGCATGGGATCATATAAATAAATAAATAAATAAACAAAAAGAAAGAGTGAAAGAAAGAAATTAAACAAACAAACAAATAATTTAAAAGGTAATTGCGACTTTTTAACTCACGATTCGGGCATTTTTCTTGCAAATCTGAGAGGAGGAGAGAGAGAGAGAGAGAGAGAGAGAGGAGAGAGAGAGAGAGAGAGAGATTTTTCTCAGAATTCCGAGATTATTGTTGTTGTGATGATTATTATTTATACGACAGAATAAAAAATAAAAAGGAAATTACGACTTTTTATCTCAAAACTCTTAGGCCCACATTTTTTTTTATCTCACAATTCGGAATATTCTTCTTAGAATTTATATGGATTTATATGCGAATGTACACAGTTTTATTTTTTACCTCAGAATTGCGAGAAAAGAAAGAGAAAATGTCGGAAATGTGAGGAATTTTCTCTCTCTTATCCCGTGACGGAAACGGCCTTCCATATATGGGCAATCAAATCAATCGACGTATCATTATTTAAATCCCGCCCCCTTTTCATATTGGATGTGCCGTTTCATTTAGAAGTAGCCTACATCGTTATGCTATCAAAATGAATAGGGTTTGAATGATAATTCGCGTTGATTTTAAAGGTGAAAAGTGTTATTTATTCGACCTCTAGATTAATTTGTGTAAGTGCAATCTTTTTTTAAGACAAGAAAATGTCTAATTTATTGGTCAAACTACGTATTTCGGGTCACTTTGGAACATTGTTTGAAAAGTTTAAACATATACCTATTTTATTCAGTAGCTACACCGCCTCTACATAAACATAAATCAATGTTTTTGAGTCGAAAACAGGATGACTGGTGCTCCACCTGTGGCTCTCTGCGCTCACGCGCGTTCATGCACAATCACGCGCGCGCTCGTCCCTCTCCACCAACACTTCAATGCTCTGTCCCACAGCTCCAAGAATGGGAAAATCGGAGAGCCAAATGGATATCATGGAGAAAAGCACTAAACCGAGGAAGCATCGCTGGACTGTCGTGGAGATCGGGCTGTCTGTCGTTGTGCTTCTGATGAGCTGTGCTCTGGCTGGACTCATAGTGCTCTACACTTCAGCTCTGAGAGGTGGGCATATCTGCTGCAGACCAGGAGGCCAAAAGACACAAACACGTTCAAGATCTTTGGAGTACATTAAGAAATAACTTGCATTCATTTATCTAGAGCCCAGGGGTTGCAGCTTGTGCAGCCTTTCTTTATAGAAGTCTCTAGAAAAACAGAAATAAATTTAATGCATATTCATTTATATATATAATGTATATGTATCATATATATATATATATATATATATATAATATATATGTATATGTTTGTATATTACAATTCAGAATTTTATATAATTCATTCATATTTATTGTAAAGTTAAAATAATAAGTTTAATATATATAAAATGTTTTAATATTTATAAAATAGTTTAATTATTTCTAATTAGTGTGTAATTATATTGACAATTTTAAATTATATTTAAAATGAATATTAGTGAATTATACAAAATAAATAATTCATATTAGTATAAAAAATAAAATAATGAATATTGGTATTATATTATGTTTCAATATTTTTAATAATGATGAAATATTGTGTGTAGAGTTATAATAAAATAATATCTCATATATTTGCTTATGAATTTAAAATATATCAAACATGAAATGACCCACAAGAATCATCTGATGAATCAAAAGGTTCTCACTGAACACACATTTGATTCTTTTCTGTAAGCGTTTGCATTTTCCTCTATATTTCAGAGCGTTTTAACATAAATGAATCTTCAAAAGGTACAGTATGCTGTGAAGTTGTTCATAAATATCACAGTTTGTGTAGTTTGCCGTATTTTATCGTTCATTTCATTCTGCTGCTTTTTCATCTTTTTATTTTTTCTGCCATAAATCCTATAATCACTGCATATTGCTGCACATAGTATACATTATATAGTTCATATACATTATACAAATGCAGTATTGTGCTAATAGCAATTTAAACCAACCAGTGTCATGTTTGCAAAATGTGCCTGTTTTGATGATAAGAGAAAGATATAAGACACCATTGTTTCAATAAGTTGCTGTATATTATTCCAGTTTTCCACTGTTAATCTGAAGCAATAAGCTCTCATGTGCAAACTGAGTGGATTATGTCACATGATCCCAGCCCTGTTTGAGTCAGATATTAAGCTCATGCATGTTGTTTATCTCACCAGGGCTGAAATATCGATCAACCGCTGACAGCAATGTCTGTACAACCCCACAGTGTGTCACTGCCGGTAAGAACAAATGTCTGAGAGCTTGCATTTTACACCAGCTCAAAACTTCAGCTGAAGCTTCTTGATCTGAAATTGTTTTTCAACGACACAGCGGCCCGACTGCTCCAGAACATGGACCCCAGCGTGGAGCCGTGCCAGAACTTCTATCAGTACGCCTGCGGAGGCTGGATAGAGCGGCACGTCATTCCCGAAAGCAGCTCCCTTCACAGCGTATTCAATATCCTGAAAGACGAGCTGGAGATCGTACTCAAGGGTCAGTTACGTCATCTTCACGCAAACACCATGAGCAGTATGGGTTTGTGTGGGTTTCTTTAAACATTGTTATCTGGCTGGTGCTTATTCATTATCGCACAGGAGTTCTGGAGATGGAAAATAAGGACGACAGAGAGGCCTTCAAGAAAGCCAAGACGCTCTACAACTCATGCATGAATGAGAGTGAGTAACAATACTGTCATCTCTATTATACTGCTGATCTTATGATTTACTATTACAAAATAATGGTAAATGACAAAATAATGTACAAAATGGCACATTTTACTCTTTATTTTGTTAAAAAAAATTTACCTACTGTATATTTATATATATTCTCTTGTGTTGTGTTACATATATTTTCACTGTCCATTGAGCGGACCTGACCTGATTTACATTTCACTACTGATTATATCCTGTATAATTGAGTATGTGACGAATAAAAGAACCTTGACCTTGACCTTGACCTTGATGGTGTAGGATTCACTTCGAAACAATTTTCACTCAGACATTTCTTCTAAATGTCACACATAATTAAAGAAATGGCAAGTAACACTGAATTAAACATGAAAAAGACTGAGACCGTGTGTAGTATGTATAGAGTTTCAGGACATTCTCAGAGTTCTACATTTGTACATGTTACATGTATATTTTCCTATAAACTTTGAAGAAATTGTATTTTTACTGAAAATCAAAGAGTTTTATATTGCATTCTCATTTTTGATTCTGCTGCAACTTGGCAATGCTTCCAAACGTTTAAACATATGGAATAAAACATATAATGTTATAATTTAACTCGAAGCTGATAGCTCTTACTCAAACTATTATTTAATGCATTATTATTTAATTCTATAAATTATTTAATATACTTATATAAGTGCTTATTCATTGTATTTAATTATTCAGAATTGTATGTAATTCATTCATATTTGTTTTAAATATTAATTCATTACATACAATTCTGACTTACAAAAACGTTCAATACATAGGCCTATATGAAAATATTTTATTTCTAATTAGTGTGTAATTATAATTGAATTCTAAACATATTTAAAATTAATATAAATTAATTATACAAAATAAATAATTAATATTAGCACTAATAGTATTTATTAGTAGTATTAATAGTACATCGAAACTAAACTAAAACTATTATTTAATATATTAAAACACATTTTTTGTTAACTGAAATAAAGCTGAAATTAAATACATTATTAATATTAGATAAAAACTAGTGCAAGTTGAAGCAATACAATTATTAACTGAAAATAACTCAACTTGAACTAAAATTTTAACAAAAAAAGAAGCTTGAATATTAACATAAAAAACACACACACAATTATTAAAAATGACAAAAGAAAATAACAATGAAAATAAACTGAAAGCGTATTAAATATATTAACACAACTGTAATAATATCTATTTTTTGAATGCTTTACTGAAAATGAAGGTCTCTTACTAATCCTCCGTTTCGCTCGGTGTACTCCCGTCTCTCTGCAGTTCTGATCGAGCAGCGCGACTCGCAGCCTCTCCTCGGGCTCATTGACAGTATCGGCGACTGGCCCGTGGCCTCGGAGGTCTGGAACGGCACATCAGGTACTGGAGATAGCAGCGGTCCTCTCTAATTCACTCACAGAGAATGACAGCATCTTGGGCTCATCTAAATGGGATACATGCAATCGCTCCAGCCGTGCTGTCGCTGGGTGTTGATAAGGAGCTAGACTGATGGAAAAGTCCAGTGGTTTGACAGAGCGGTGGTCATCCTGCTCTTCTGTCATGTGTAGGGGGAGATAGAGCCGTGTCGAGGAGGGTGAGAGGATGAGAGAGCCACCCACTGTGATGATTGGCACTGTGGCTCATTATAGGCCCTGAGAGAGAGCAGAATAATTCAATGAAATAGAAGAAGAGCGCTGAAATGCAATCTACATATCCAGACATCGGCCTAGACATACCCCTGACTGATTTATGAGACTGATTTTAGCAATGAACGGGTTGTAATTCTGGTTGTGGTGCCATTGGAGACCATTGGTGTCTGTCTTATTATGCAAACAACAGGCCGTTTTGATTTCATGGGTATTTTGTAAGATTTACAATTAGTATTTCTTCCCAGAATTTTGAATAAAAAACAAAAATGAACCACTCATGATATGCAATGCTCTTATTTTGCATAATCTGTGCTTATTAAAGTCAACCAAACAGCTTTCGCTACCCATTTGGCTTTGATTCTGGGTCAAACAAGAAACACAGAAGATCTGATTTGATCCATTAGGAATTCATTGGATCATTACATGGAGAGTGGAGCCAAGTAAAGTCAATTCAGAGTAAACTATAAAGTAAAGTAAATATGATTTAATTTAGCAAGATCCCTTTTTGTCCTGTTTTGATGTCTTTTCTGCTTCAACAAGTGGACTGTCCTTTTCAGTGAAATGAGCAAAAATTTTTTTTTCTTTGTCAAAGAATTACATTGGGCAGGCCTACCTATCAATTTCTTTGCAATACCATAAAGCTTATGAGAGCATATATTTTTGCTTCTTTGGTAAAAATCTTTGAAATACTCCGATCAGCCCGTCTGGCACTAATAACCAAACGTTTCAAGTCATTTAAAAGGGGTCATGAACTTTTTTTAAATTATGTTGTACTGTTCTCTGAGGTCCATTTATAATGTTATCAACATTTTTACATCATAATTTAGAAGTAATAAGCTATTTTCTGTCCTGTTATTAACGCACATATCAAACAAGCTGTACTAACAGACAAAGCAATAGTAATAATCAAGTAATAAAAACAGTTACTCACACTTGTGTTGTGACATGACTGTCTGTCGGATCCAATATAATCGGCACAGCATCGTCGTTTAGTTTCAATCGTTTTGAAAATCCCGCATCAAATTGTGCCTGCATCCTTTAATGAGGATATGTCACGCCTGGTTTTGGGGTTTGTTTTATGTCTTTTATTTAGTAATTTGATTCATGCTGTTAGTGCCATGCTTCCCTTGCCCTCATGTATTTTTGCCTTGTGTATGTGCCATGTTGTGATTGGTTGTTCTAGTCATGTGTCTTTTTCCGCATTGGTTATTGTCCTGTCATGTGGTTTTCAGTTCTGTTTGCTCATTGGTTGGTTCTTGTCATGTGACCCTTGGTGTTTGCTATAAGTAGCCCTCGTGTTGCCATTGTTTCTCATCGTGTATTGATGTTGTAACCTGCTGCCGGTGAGTCTAGTCTGTTCATGCCAAGTCAAGACTGTTCAAGTCAAGTCTCTGTTTGGATTATGTTTGGATTTTGGATTACTTTTGTAAATAAAGCTGCGCTTGTGTTCTCACTACGCTCGCCTCCAGTGTACTATTTGTTACACCAGGGTGTTTTTATAGTACACCTATATGTACACATATAAACTCTTATATGTCCAAAGATCAGGGGAATTTATATTTCTCAGTTCAAGACCCCTTTAAATCACCTTTGCTCCCCATTCTGATGCTCAGTTTGAACTTCAGCAGATTGTCTTGACCACCTAAATGCATTGAGTTTCAACAAGCAGTTGAAAAGGTGAACATAATAAAGTGGCTGGTGAGTGTGAATATTGCCTTAAAGCAAACAGACATGGACTAAAAAAAACAAACACAAACTGCAATTTATTTCTAATTTGACATGGTATCTTATATGGTATCTTAGATACTGTGAAATATGCACAAAAAGCAGTGCCTGGTTAATCTAGAGCATATACTGTAACGTACTATTACTACACTTACTATTTTGAAATAATGATTCAGTATTGTTGAGCTTCCAGTTCATTATTAAACAAGTATCTGAGCAGAGTTTTTGGGAAATATATAGCCTCGAAGCGAACAGACATGGACTAAAACCACACAACTTTGATCTCACAGAGCACATGTGGAGCCTGGAGGATACCCTGGCTGTCCTGAACGCTCGGTACAATGAGAAGGCTGTGCTTGAGATGTTTGTGTGGCCAGATAATCGTGACTCCAGCCGCTACATTATTCATGTAAGTTATTGAATATACTGTATAGTTTACTCTTATGTATGAATAACAAAAAGACATGTATGATGGTAATTCCATGTTTTCTGGACACTTACTTCCTAGCTAACAGGGAACATTAACAGCACTGTGGCTAACATTCTGGCAAAGTTGAACAAATGTTCTCCAATAACTTATTAATCGAATGCTCCAAACCCATAAGACCTTCGTTCATCTTCGGAACACAAGTAAAGATATTTTTGAGCTTTCTGACCCTAGACAGTAATGTAACTACAACATTCAAGGCCCAGAAAGGTCGTAAGGACATCGTTAAAATAGTCCAAGTGGTGCCAAAGATGAATGTATTTCTTACGGATGAGTAATTAATGACAAAATGTACATTTTTGGCTGAATTATACCTTTAATAATGTTCTCAAGAATGTTGCACATAAACGTAATTTATACATCGTTCATTGAACAATTTTTTCAGAAATGTTTTAGTTGGACATTCTTTAAAACATTTTTAAATGTAACCGCAGTACTTGATTCAGAATGATCAGAGAACATTCAAAATGTTGTTTATGATAAAAAATGATACATTATAAAATTATAAAATGGAATGTTTCTTTAAGGTCAGGGTATTTACAGAGCTGGGTAGATTACTTGCACATTGTAGTCCATTACTGATTCCAAATTACATGACAACAATTGTAGTTAGTAACGTAATCCATTATGACTACCTTTAGATTACTAAATTACAAAACGTTTGTAGAACATATTATTGTTAGCTGGGTATGGTAGTACCATGGTATTCCTTAAAGTAGCCTAATACCATGTTTTTTTAGACATGTTTATGGTAAGACCATATCCTTTTTGAATAACGCACAATACCAGGTTGATGTTATGAGCTGTTAGTTTATTGGTTTTAGTGGCACATCACCGTTGAAGCACACAGAACTAACTGCAATTCACTTTACCTAATAGCCCCTGATTAAAATGCCATTTGAGCATGAGCTAATAAAACACAGTGTGATTCTTCATTGGTTTAATTATGAATGTTGCACCGTTGGATGATCTCATGCATACCGTATACTACAAGCGATTCAGATAAGAAACTGATTGTGTCATTAAACTACATTGGTTTGTTGTCACAGGTTGACCAGCCAGCACTAGGAATGCCTTCAAGAGATTATTACCTAAGCGATGGGAATTATAAGAAGGTACATTGTGTCATTTTGCAAGATGCATTCTGTCCCTAAACGCTATAGTGTTATAATAATCAGCAACTCCCTGGTCATGTATCTCTGGTCAGGTGCGCGAGGCCTACCTGGAGTTCATGGTCTCCATAGCAAGGATTGCACGAGAAGACAGGAACCTGACCCAAGATGAAGAACGTGTGTGGGAGGACATGACTCAAGTGCTGAAGCTGGAGACAGACATTGCGAACGTGAGTTGAACTGATGGTGATCAGTGATACTGTGAATGTCCCATGAGTGTCTGCTCTGTGCTTCAACAGGCTACCTCACCTGCAGAAGAGCGCAATGACATTACCGTGGTCTACAACAAAATGACACTGAGAGAAGTGCAGCAAGCGTTCAACCTCAATGTAAGTGCGGGAAAAGCGTTTTAGGTTTTCAAATGAAGATTTTAGCTTTTACACTTCATCCACCGCGTCTAGAGCGTAGGCAATTAAACACAACAGAAACGCTGGTCGATATACATTACTTTGAGGTCTTTACAACACTTTACAATAAGGTTCCATTAGTTAATATAATAACTAACATGAAAAAACAATGAGCAATACATTTATTACAGTACTTATTCATCTTTGTTAATATTACTCAATGAAAATATAGTCGTTCATTGTTAGTCCATGTTCATTTACAGTGCATTAACTAATGCACTAGATTTTAATAATGCATTAGTATATGTCAAAATTAACAATAACCAAGATGAATGAAATCATGCTGTCGAAGTATTGTTCATTCTTAGTTCATGTTAACTAAACTCATTTAAACTTATGAAACCTTGTTGTAAAGTGTTACTCTTAAGCACACCAAGGCTGCATTTATTTGATATAAAACACAGCAAAATCAACAACATTATGAAATATTATTTTAATAACTGTTTTCTATTTGAATATATTTTAAAATGTAATTTATTCCTGTGATCAAAGCTGGATTTTCAGCATCACATGATCCTTCAGAAATCATTCTAATATCCTGCATTTGCTGCTTAATAAACATCTTTTGTTATTATAAATGTTGAAAACAGTTGTGCTGCTTCATATTTTTGGGGAAACCATGATACATTTATTTCAGGATTCTTAGATTCATAGAAAGTTCAGAGGAACAGTATTTATTTGAAATTGCATTTACTGTCATTTGTGATCAATTTAATGCATCCATAAAAAACTATGGCTGTCAATAGAACAAAATAACTGAGATTAATGTCATGATTTCATACCAGTCTTTAGAAACCAGAATGAAAAAGTAACAATGTCTCATTCAGTCATAAAAGTATAGTTGTTGTATTGTTTATTTCTCCCATTGTTTGATGAAGGATGTAGATCTGGAAAACATCTTCTTTTGTATCTCTTTCTGCTATTTCAGGGCTTTAACTGGACTCGCTACATCCAGGGTATCATGTCCAGCGTGTCAGTCACGGTGCAACCAGATGAACCCGTAGTTGTGTACTGCTCCCCTTACCTGGAGAAGCTCAGTGATGTTCTCTCCAAACACAGTCTCAGGTGATCTTTCACATTCACAGCTGGTCATCCAGAAGAAATAAATATTGCCCAGAGGATGCTCTTTCAGAGCTCAAAGCTCTTAGTTATGTTCCACTGAAGTCATCTGTGCTTCTCTGAAAACTGCTTAATGAGAAACAAAATGAGACAAATGTAGACGCACAATAAGAATTCAGAGGTAAAAAAACAATGAATGACATTGAATGAATGTTTAACCCTTTAAGAATCCAGCGTACCGCCGGCGGGACGCCTAGTAGTGACAGGGTAAAGTCGTAAAAAAAAAAAAAAAATTTCATGTCATATATCCACGGAAAGCTGAGATTCTTGTGATTTCAACTATGTATTTCAACCATTTTAAGATACAATAAACACAGCATGTAAATCTGTGTCTTTATCAACCACTTTTTGTTGACATAATGACAATGCATGATAGTACAGACATACATAGGAATAACACAGTAGGGATGCAATATAACACCAATATAAGCACAAATATAACACCAATATAACAGAAATAAATAATGTACACATTTTGTGTACAGAAATTAAATATGGAATAATGTGTTTATGCTTAGATTATAAATTATAGTGTCAGCAAAAGTACACATTTTGGATTCTATAAATAAATGTCAAGTATAATGTGTTTATGCTTCATTACTATAGTGTCACAATGATTGTACATTAATCTGCATTCAAGAATTTTGTATTAAAGCATTTTTTATGTATAATTTGGAAGCGTTATTTAGTCTTAAAACAATAATTTTCTAATATATTGTTTATCAAATTTTGTTGGTAAGGCTTCATTCTGTGATCCCAATGTATTTTCCAGTTCATACCTCCCAGCTATAGTCATCTGCAGGCTTCTATTTACACAAAAAATGCAGGCGGAATTATTTTTTTCTTTTTTTAGTGTATTCATTACTCAATATCAGTAAGACTTACAGTGATTCTGACTGTTGAGAAACAAACCTCAGAGTGTCACCTTTCAAAGGAGACCAACACCAGCATGCATATCAAAATGGCCCAAGAACAGCATGGTATGCTTTTATTTTTTTAAAATTTTAAAGAATCATGCATTTTAAACAGACTTAATAAAGAGATTTCTTACACATTTAATATGCATTTACATATACGCATTTGGAAGATGCTTTTATCCAAAGCAACTTATATTGCATTCAAGCTATTATAGCATTGTTTTTCATTTTTATATTTTAATTTTAGTTTACATTTTAAGTACTTGTGCTATGATAAGTGTTTTCATTTAGTATTGACATTTTTGGACATTGTCTAGGAGTTACAACTGACTTATTAAATAGATCTCATTTATTATTTTCCTTTAATGTATATTTAGGTTTATGTATTTGGCAGATTTATGTGTTTTCTTTTATCCAAACATTGCACCTTACATTGCATTCAATATATTATATTGTTTATTTACATTTTAAATGCGTTTTTTTCATGATTTTAGTTTGAATTTTAATTTATTAATCATTTAATGTTATTTAGTCACTTATTATATTTTTATTGCAGTTTATTTTTAGTATTTTCAGTACTTTATGCATTTTCAGTTATTTGCCAAGGCAACATTTTTTCATTTCATTTAAGTACTTTCATCTAATATTATTATTTTTTATCTTTCTTAACTTTAATATACTGTATATGAAGATAATTTTATCCAAATAAACTTACATTTCATTCAAGCTATTATAGTATTTATTAAAATGTTAAATTTATTTACATTTTTATATTTCATAGTTCTTTTTCATTTTAGTTTAAGTTTGAGTAATTTTGTTATTTATTAGTTTTTTTATATTTCTATTCAGCTTTAAATAATTAGTATTTCAGTTTTTGTATGAATAATTTGTTAAAATTAGACTTATTAGCATTTCAAATTTTAACTTAGTTTTTCATATAATATTTATATTTATTTCAGTGCACATTGTTAGAGTTGTAGTTTGTTTCGTTTTTTTGGTTAACAATAACACTTTTTCAGTGTACTGCGACAAACACTTAAAAGAGGTGCACACATTAAATAGATAATGTGTTCCTGTGGCTCAGTGGTAGAGCATTGCGTTAGCAGTGCAAGAGGTTGTGGGTTCGATTCCCAGGGAACACACATACTGACAAAAAATGTATAACCTGAATGCACTGTAAGTCGCTTTGGATAAAAGCGTCTGCCAAATGCATCAATGTAAATGCATGTAATATAAGTCAAATGTAATATGAAATGGTGTGCGCTCGTGTGATCTCCGCAGGACTCTACAGAACTATCTGGCGTGGATGCTCATCATGGAGAGGGTCAGCAGTATGAGCCGGCGCTTCAAAGACGTGAGAGCGCACTACAGAAAGGTCAGTCTCGCTCTGAACACACACAAACGTGGTCCACTAGGTTACATAACACAGGGATCTCAACCTTGGTTTGGACCCATTTTCTTGGCTGCGTTGTGTGTGTGTTCTCTCAGGCTTTGCATGGCACTACGGTAGAGGAGGCGAGGTGGAGAGACTGTGTCCGTTATGTCCAGGGAAACATGGAGAATGCCGTCGGTGCCCTGTACGTCCGGGAAACCTTCTCTGGAAACAGCAAACGCATGGTAAACCCAAAAACACACACCACCAGACATAACAGGAACATCCTCCTGCAATGCTTCACGTAACCGGCTCGTATCAGATTGACAGGGATTGTTTAGACTGTTCTGACGATGGTTTCAGTGATTTTAATGATTTTATATACACTACCAGAGTCCCAGTCAAAAGTTTTTGAACAGTAAGATTTTCATTTAAGTCTCTTATGCTCACCAAGCCTGCATTACAGCTAAAAACAGTACAATTCTGAAATATTTTTACTATAAAAAACAAAAAAAAAAAAAAAGCTTCTTTTTTTCTATTGTACTTTTCTATTGTACATAAAAAACCTTGCAACGTGTACTGCGTTAGGCTAAGCAAGACTTGCATATAATTGCTCTTTTGTTGGTTTTGATTGCTTCTATTGTCCTCATTTGTGAGAAAAGCTTGGATAAACGCGTCTGCTAAATGTAGATGTAATGTAAATGTAAATATATTCCCTTATCCTATAGTAAATCATTGGTGCTATTAATCGATTACAATTTGAATCAGATGAATTGCATGATATATCAATAGATGAACAGCTATTTGAGCTATTTTATAAATGTATGAAAAGGGTTGTGTGTGTGATTGTTGTTCAGGTGCGGGAACTGATCAGGAAGATTCAGGAAGCGTATGTGGAAACTCTGGAAGAACTGAGCTGGATGGATGAACAGTCCAAGGAGAAGGCCAGAGAGAAGGTGAGATGCTATTAACAGCAACAGCTCCTAAAGAAGAGCTTTTATTTCTGCAGTTCAATCTCGATTTCTTTTGTCAGCCGAACATCTTTGACCTGAAATATTCACTTGAAGTATCCTCTAAAGTTCATATTTTAATACTTTAAATCCATATTTGTACGTTTCTCTGATGTTGGTTAATGGATGCAGGCAATATACATTTTTAATAATTTGTTCTCGATCCTTTAAAGTGAATATAAAAAAATTGAGATTTTTATTTTGAAATAATTATTTACTGAAATAAAATAATTATTTATTACATTATTTTTTAGGATTTTGTTTAAATTTTTTACTTGAAGTACCCTCTGACAATTGAAGATATTTGATTATTTTATAATCATATTTTCATATTTCATGTTGTTCAGGTAAACAAATATTTTTGTTTAAAAAAAAAAAATATATATATATATATATTCAAAATGAATGTTGTTATGCATTTTATGTATACTAATTTGATCTTATTTTATTTTCATTATAAACTGGGTTTTATCTTTAAGCTTATTTTGAATGAATTAATGCATTTTTATTTGTTATAATTATTATTTGCATTGACTATCCTACAGTCTGAGTTGTTTTCCTTGTTTTGCAGGCCATGGCGATATCGGAACAGATCGGTTATCCCGACCACATCCTTGACGAGGAAAATAAGAAACTGGACGAGGAATACACACACGTATGGAAACTCCGAGAACCCTGACCTCTGAAGGAATTAGCTTCCAAACCAACTAAAATCTCTCACATAAATTCACGAATGATGGCAGCTCAGACAGAAACACATCCATGTGATCTGATCTGTCTCTCTGTCTGCTCACAGCTGAACTTCAGTGAGGAGAACTACTTTGAGAACATTCTGGAAAACCTGGCAGCTTCAGCACAGAAAGGCCATAAGAAGCTGAGGGAGCCCGTGGATCCTGACATGTACGAAACATACATCAACATAAATACCATTTAGTCTTTCGTGACCCGTCACTGTGTCATGTTTTTCTCCTGTCTCTGTTTTAGGTGGATTATTGGTGCGGCTGTGGTCAACGCTTTCTATTCACACAACAGAAACCAGATTGGTAAGATCACAGCCATATAGTAAGAAACAATATTCTACTGTATCATATAGTATAGAGTATTATGTAATATATAATATTAATAATAAATGATATAAATATCAAACATAAAAATGTGTTCAACTCTCACAGTAGAAACCAGATTGGCAAGTTCACAGCCATATAAAGTAAGAAATAATATTATATTATATAATATAGTACAATATTATGGAACAATCATTTAGTAATAAATTTAAAAAAAATTATAAATGAAAAATACACATTGCACTTACACAACAGAAACCAGACTTGTAATTTCACAACCACATAGTTAGAAATAATATTCTATTCTATAATATAATATAGAATAATATTGAGTAATACATTAAAAATAAATGTAAAATTTAATAAAAAAAACAACAACAAAAAAACGGTATACTTGCACAACAGAAACCAGACTGGTAAATTCACAGCCATATAGTCACAAATAATAGAAAGAATAGAATAGAATAGAATAATAAATTAAAAATAAATGTATAATTTAATAAAAAAAACTGTACTTCTACAACAGAAACCAGACTGGTAAATTCACAGCCATATAGTCTGAAATAATATTCTATTCTATAATATAATATAGAATAATATACACTAAGAATTTAAACATAAATTTCACAAATTACAAAGATAAAAAAATTGTACTAGCACAACAGAAACCAGACTGATAAATTCATAGACATATAGTCATATATGATATAATATATATAATATATTATATCATAATTTCTGTCATGACAGCTCTTGGAGGGATTGGCATGGTAATGTACATGGCAATGTTTATGTATTTGGTCTTGGTGGAATAGATCTGCTACGCTGCTGCGGCAGAGCAAGTACCGAGACTTACTACTGCTAAAACATCCACAACATGCTGCTGTGAGCATGTAAGAAATACTGCTGCTGCACATATATCTAAAACAACCCCCATATATATCATACATGAATCCACCTGTAGCAGATCTATACAGGTGGAGCTGGGGAAGGAGGAGGGTTTCTGAAGTGTGCTACATTAAACGAAAGCCAGGTATTTGAATATTGAGCAGTGAGCTCATTGGTTACTGATACAGGAGAAAACCAATCAGCTGAGCCTTATCATTAAGTCAGATTGAGTTGGACCTATCGGACTTTTCCATTGCATGGTACGGCACGGTACGGTTCAGTACGGCTCACTCTTGTGGGGTTTTCCACTGGGTACAGTACCTGGTACCTGGTTCCAAGCGAACCGTACCGTTACCAAAACGTGACGTGTAAACTCTGCTGATCACTGATTGGCCGGAGAAAATCGTCAATCGATATCTGGAGCAACGCGGAATGAAAAAGTTTTTCAGGAGTCACGGCAGACGAGGCGGCGCCATTATAACGACACGTGAATAATTCTGCACACTGGAAGTGGAAACGCAAACCGTGCTGAACTGAGCCGTGCCGTGCCATCTGAACCGTGCTGAGCCGAGTCGTACCACACAGTGGAAAAGTGCCAATAGAGTTTCATGACAGAACTCTGTATATAATATAGAATAATAAAAAAAAAAAAATACAAATGCATTGTACTTGCATAACAGAAACCAGACGGGTAAGTTCATGGCCATATAGTCAGAAATAATATTCTATTCTATATTTTATAATAGAAATAATTTTATTTAATCGATTTTAATCGAATGGGCAATGTATTCAAAGAAAACATTGCACATTTACTTGATAATTCAGACTTCATTTATCATAAAAAAACAACAAAATGCCTAAACACACATCATTACGAGCTCCACACGAGAAATCCCGTCAATCTACAGGTCCAGCAGCTAGACCAGCACAGATACACGCTTGAGTAAACCGAGCTTGACAGCAGAGAAGGACACAACCGCACACTAAAATAAGCAGCGTTGTCCAAATGTGGGTCTTCTGTGAAGTATCTGCTCTGGTCAGATTTCTCCTAAGCTGTTGAGGGCTCTCAGTATAAATGCTTTCTCAGCCCATTGTCATAATGACTCTAATGCCTGTAGTGCTTTTCTCTTGTAGATTAAACAAAGCTAGTTTCAGGCTCCACTGCCCACAAAGCTTGTGCTTTCAGAGATGGGCTGTTGACGCTGAACGCACGCTATTCAGACTGCATTAATACAGAGATTATAAAAGCCAAGTGATTATGCATATTTTCAGCGGGAGAAATTTCCACATAATTACTCTTAGATTGCACATTTTAATGTTCCTGGACAATTTGGGAAACACTTCAAGCTGAATTGCCATTTGAGAGACAAGAGCGGCAGCTGTAACTGCTATAGCTGGAGGAGACCTTTCTGTCCTTCTAATCTAGTATACACCATTACATTCACATTACTGAGCGTTTCTTCAAGTATGGGTGCTTTGGAGACTCTTTAAAAAGTCCCTTTCACACTGTTTTTAGTATCTAGTAAAAAGTAATATATTTAAAATACATTTCATACTAAGTGCAGTCCAAATCTATTAACATATTTACAGCAGTGCACTTGTGCACACTGCACATTTCTTAATATTAAGCCTAAAATGTGTTTTAAAAGTCAATGTTGATAAGAATAGTATGATCTCTGAATAATATCAGTCTTTAAATGCAAGATTCAAGGTTTTATTCGTCACGTACACAATTATACAGAATATAAGTCAGGTCCGCTCCATGGACAGTGCAATTATATGGAATACAAACACAAGAGAATATACATAAATATAGGTATGGGGAAAAAAATGAAGTAAAAAATTATTAAAATAAAATGTGCAATAAAATAAAATGTGCACTGTAGACTTAATAAATAATAATATAAGCAGGAATGTGCAAGAAGAATGTGCAAACAGGTTGTACCGGGTATAAATATAGCAGTAATACGGATGATGGAGAATAGTGAATATCTACTGATTATTAAATGGAGTCATGTTGATGTTATGAACCCGGGTTTGAGTTTGTGTTTAGGAGCCTGATGGCCTGAGGGAAGAAGCTCCTCCTCAGTCTCTCAGTTTTTGCCATCATGCTCCTGAAGCGCTTGCCAGATGGCAGTAAACAGAAAAGATGGTTACCGGGGTGATTTGAGTCCTTGATTATTTTAGCAGCTCTGCTTTTGCAGCGTTTGAGGTAGATGTCCTGCAGAGAGGGGAGAGCAGACCCTGAGATGCGCTCATTAAAATTGTAGACTGATCTTTTTTTTGTCAGTGGGCAAACGTACAAAATAATCAGGGGATCAAATCACCCCCCACTGTATATATATATATATGTGTATATATATATATATATAAACTGTCATACTTTTTAACATCATATATATTTTGAAAGACTGACAAGGGTAAATCTAGTCTTGATAAAACAGTTTTAATGTGACCTTCATAAACGTTCTAAGAAAAAGCTGAAATCTGTTCATTTGAATGAAAACGTTGACATAAAAGTGTCTAAAGTTAACACTCTTTTCCTATTAAAATGAGTTGCCTTCTCACGTGACTCGATTAGTATCTTGAAAATGCATTTCCTGGTCAATTAGCCAGGCATTATGCCGGATTTCATCTCTTTCTATGCATCCGTCTTTCTTTCAGTGTTTCCTGCTGGCATCCTCCAGCCTCCGTTCTTCAGTGAAAAACAGCTGCAAGCGCTAAACTTTGGAGGAATTGGCATGGTTATAGGACATGAAATCACTCATGGATTTGATGATCACGGTAATATGCATCTCATCTGATGGATTGTACCAATTATCAGTTAGCTGTGGATGCATAAACAATGTGGATTTGTTGATGATCCTGATAATGTGTGATGTATTAAACTCCATGCTAAATCTCTTTCTATGAAGGGGTTTTAAATCTTCAGTGAATTAAACTTTGTTCTCCATTGGATTTGATGATCCAAACCACTGATGGATTGTACACGCTTGTCTGTTTAAAATATGAAATCTTTATTTCCACAGGCCGTAATTTTGACAAGGATGGGAACATGTACAACTGGTGGAGCAACTACTCCGCCGAGCGCTTTGAGGATAAATCTAAATGCATGGTGGAACAGTACGGCAAATTTAGCTGGAAACTCGCAGGAGGCCAAAATGTAAGTTGAACTTCACTTAGAAGGATGGAAAGAATCTGTATATGAACTTTTAAAAATGAACAAATACAGGGTTAATACTTACAGTACGTGTAGTATGTGCATGCTTTGGGTCCTGATCTAAGCATTTCCACGGCCCTCAAACAAACAAACCTTAAATGAGATCTCAGTTGGTTCTTCACGGCAGCAAAGACATTAAATGCAGAGTAAATGGACACTTTTGCAGATATCACAAAAATTGTAAACAGAATTAAATATAGAAACAAACATTAAAAGTAAAAAGTGAGTTTAATGCAAATTTCTAGCCACAAAAACGTGTGGATTTTAAAATGAGACTTTAAAATGAGGTTTAACTTTGTACAAATATTACAAATGAATCCAGTTATTTGGTGAAGTCATTTTCGCTTACTCTTGCATTTTCTGCTAAATGTATTTATTTATTGTAAGTAAGGTAAAGTGTTCACTGCATTCTCTGAAAACAAGTATGTTCTGCTTCTTTTAAGGATGTTTAAATATTTGTACTGACTTTTATAAGATATGCCAGCAATGTCTCAAACAACATCAAAGTCTGTCATTTCTTCCAAAACCTATAATATCCACTTATAATATACTCATTCACTGTAAAAAAAAACTTGATTTCTATAGTTTAGTTTAAATATCTAAACATTTATTTATTTATTTTTAACCAAAAAATAAGCTACCTTCAAAAGCAAAATGACTTCAGATATTAAGTCTTGTTTTTTGACAAATGTATCTAAATTTTGAATCAATGTATCAAAATATTTGCCAATGGGGTAAAATAAGCGTTTTAAGCCAAAACTAACACAAATGTTGATCAATTTGAAAACAAGACTTCATTTCTTAAGTTGCTTCTCAATTAAATATATCTTGATTCAAGAATGGTTTGATATTTATACCAAAATAATATTTTTTTACAGTTGTTTTTACATTTTATAGCTCGGTCTGTAAACAAATCTTTTTTATTCCTAAAAACAAACAAAAACTATAAAACAACAGTGCTGTTATTGTAAACTTTAATTAATATTTGTTAATCAAAATAAAGCTGAAATAAAAGTAAATATGAATATATTACTTGAAATACTTAAAAAGATTAGACATGTAACAAGATTTAAGTTGTACTAAAATTGCTAAAAACTAAATCAAAATAAAAAGCAAAAACGTAAAAGTAAATACAAAAAAATGAATACAAAAAAGTACAATAACAAAATGACTAGATTAGAACAAAATTAGAATGAAACTAAATGAACACTGAACCATATCAAATTAAAAGCTGACCTAAAATATGAATAAATACTGTATTATATAAATAACACTGAACATTGTTACACTGATGTTGTTGCAGGTCAGTGGCATCACAACATTAGGAGAAAATATTGCTGACAACGGCGGAGTTGGTCAAGCATATAAAGTATGCAACATTAATTCCCTTTAAACCACTACATAGACAACAACTCACATTTTCCTCAGAACTCGTAAACGTGTGGATGTGAATCTGTGTGTGATATTAGGCGTATATGAAGTGGGTGGAGAGGGAAGGCGAGGAGCCCCGTCTTCCTGGACTGGATATGGATCACAAACAGCTCTTCTTTCTAAACTTTGCCCAGGTATGTGACCGTGAATGACATCCACTTTAGGACGCCTGCATGTGTTCACCTTGATGGCCATGCAAGGTCAGAATCAAATGAAACTGACACTGCTTAAAAGATACAGGTGCCGCTTAACCTCTGGAACATGCATTACTACTGGCTCTCGAATATGTGCTTAAGGCATGAAATCAGTGAGTGAATCATGGCAACCGATGGGATGAGTGCTGCTTTAAAGGACTTGGATTTGAAATGTCATTATTTGGATGGGCACACTTCAAAATATGTGCTGAAATAAATAATCACAATCGAAAATCTGTTGTGCACATGGCATTCAAGCATAAAATGCGCGTTAGGTCAGAAATAATGTTAAAATGTGTTCATCTGTCCATGATGTGCTCAACTTGGTATGATATGATTGTGTTATTTCTACTGAATATAAAATGGCTCATGCTTTCTGTAGGTCTGGTGTGGTGCCTGTCGCCCCGAGTACGCCATTCAGTCCATCAAAACAGACCCACACAGCCCTCTGGAATACAGGCAAGACCTTTCTGGGAGATTTGTGAATTAAAGTATTGAAGTCACACTTAAAAATGTCAGTGCAGTAGATAACATATAGTTAGCAGCACAACACATTATAGCACAAATCCAGAAACGGCAAGTGGGATAAGCTGACACATTTATACCCACTAAATATTTGATTGGATTTTAAAACTCAAAATGTATATCATTTAAACTACTGTTTAAACGTTTGGTGTCTGTAAGATTTTTTTAAATGATTTTGCATTTAGATGGTCAGTAAAAACAGCAATATTGTAAAAAAAAAAAAAAATCCTTTTCTATTTTAATATATTTTAAAATGTAATTTATTCCAGTGATGCAAGCTGGATTTTTTGATGAGTTCAATGCATCCTTGCTGAATAAAATAATGAATTTCTTTAAAAAAAAAATATATATATATATACATATGTATCTCATAGAGCAACTTTATATATGTTGCTGTATTTTTCATATACTTCATATATTTTTATACTCTTCATGTTTACAGGTTTCTTGCTGCTTTTCTGATTATTTAAAACATTTCAAGCAAAATATTTTTTAAAAAGCCACTTCAAAAGTGTTTCAGGTGACCTGACTTCACACCACTTAAACTCAAAATACCAGCTGATTGAAAGACACAGCAAAAATGAAAATAACTTTTTCTTTAATGCAAATACATTCAGACATTTTTAGTGTGACTTAAGTGTCCAAATATGTGTTAGGATAGCTGTAGATGTTTTAGAGATGAATAGTGTCATGTGTGTTTGTTTGTTTTGAACAGGGTTCTGGGGTCCCTCCAGAACTTTGAGGCGTTTTCTGAAGCATTTCATTGCGCACGAGGAGCTCCTATGAACCCCGAAGAGAAATGTCGAGTGTGGTAACCTGCCGCCGGAGATAAGGGAGTCTGTGTATATTTTACAAACTAGGCAACGGTTAGGAGAGCTTGGATCGTATTATGTTGTTCTGTGGCGGCTGCCTGGCTGTTAGTCTGATGTGACGGACACGACCAAGGTGTGCGACACCTACATGTATGACTGCATAGATGTCTACTGTGAACTTTCAAATGCGCACATATAACCAACGAGTGCAGGCGTCGTGAACGTGCACAGTCAGGGTGTTGTTTTCCTGAAGAGGCATGCTTTTTCATTGTCTGTTTAAGAGACTTTTAAGCGAGATTTTGTCCTGTTTGCCTGTTTACAGTTTCTTGTGACACATTACTAATTCTGGCATCGGAAAACACGTGTAAACGAAAGAGTTTCATTGTAATGACAGTGCTTATTGACATCAGATTATTTTTCCAGATTACGTAAACGGATAAATCCCTCGGTTGGCTTTCGATTCTGTCGGCTCTCCAAGAAGATATCCGTTGCGCTTGAGCGATCCCAAAATTAGTCAACAACTGAAGACTTGGAAGCCGATAGAGATTGTGGTTTGAATAGAAACCAGTCAAGGCATAATGTTTCGTTTCATAATAAGCAGCATTGAAATATTTTGAAAATGGTATAGGAAATCATTTTTTCTTTTCTAAAGCACGCAGCGGAGAGAGTCAAAACCTGGAGTCCTATTGAGCACAGTTTTCCCAGAAAAATCCTAATATATGTGCTCTCTACACTACGTTTCACTGAAGAATCTTTAAAAGCGAGGGCTTAGCGTTACATGAACGGGCCCGTGTTGACAATTACCTTAAGGTTAAAACCATACCGCTTCAAGCTTTGTGTGTTTGTGTCCATAAATAGCTCCGATTCATGGCTGCCTTGCAATTACGCTACAGACTTCTGTTAAAGCCAGCAGATAATGGAAAA
Organism: Ptychobarbus kaznakovi; assembly: GCA_027422405.1. Taxonomy (NCBI): domain Eukaryota; kingdom Metazoa; phylum Chordata; class Actinopteri; order Cypriniformes; family Cyprinidae; genus Ptychobarbus; species Ptychobarbus kaznakovi. The sequence goes on along the minus strand of CM049795.1, from coordinate 1,003,605 downwards.
GGTACAACGGGTCACTCAGACTGTTTGTTTGTTTCATACAAGCTGTTCATTCTGCCAGGGAACATTTCTGTACAGTACATAGCTATTGCTAAGACAGTGTTTTAGCATGTTTAGGGGCAAGAATCAGATTCCGAGAGATGTACTGTAGTAAAACCGAAGCGTCTTCATCTGTTCAGTTTGGTTTTTATTTGGGATTCTTAAAAGTATCATTGCAGCATTAAGAGAAATATGATTTTTTTTTATCAGATCAAGACCATTTTCTGAAGCAACAGATTTTGGAACAAATATTTGATCAAAATTAGTTTAGTTTTAATTCTCTACAACCGTTTTGTTTGCTTAAGGTCAATAGTGGCAATGTTCATGTGACATAACTCTGCTGGGAACAAAACAGGTAATACCAAGTTAAAGTGAAGTTGTTGTTGTTTTTTGGTATGTTACTGGTCTACTGACTCTAACCAGCTTGGTTAAAGTTCAGCCGATGAACCATCTAAAGTAGCTTGAAACCTCTATAAAAACACTAAATGATTGATTTTCCAGCAGGGAACATGCAGTTTTGTTCATGAATGTGGCATGTAACACCAAAGAGTTTACGGTTAAGTTTCTAGAACAGTTTTTAGTAGCTGGTTTACCAATTCCAACCAACTTGGCCAGGTCAAAAAGTGACTACGTTTGTTTTTTGAACATGGTAGCTGGTTTGCTACTGGTCTACCAACTCTAACCAGCTTGGAAAAGACAGTTTACCAGGTCAAAGTCCAGCTGATTAACCATCTAGAGTAGCTTAAACCATTTTTTGCTAATATGGTAATTGGTGGAAATGCTCACATTACATAACCTGCTAGAAAGAAAGAAAGAAAGAAAGAAAGAAAGAAAGAAAGAAAGATTATACCAAGTCAAAGTGGATCAGGTTGTCTTTTTGAACATGGTAGCTGGTTTGTTACTGGTCTACTGACTTTAACCAGCTTGGCCACGATGGTCCACCAGGTCAAAGCCCAGCTGATGAATCATCTAGAGTAGCATGAATCCTTTATAAAAACCACCAACTGAATGATTTTTCAGCAGAGAGAATGTGTCATTTTGTTTATAAATTTGGCAAAAAAAAAACATTTCCAAAAGGTTTACGGTTACATTTTTAGAACATGGTAGCTGGTTTGTTACCGGTCTACCAACTCTAACCAGCTTGGAAAGTCCAGCTGATAAACCATCTCGAGTAGCTTGAACCATTTTTTGCTTATATTGGGGAAAATATTCACATTACATGCTGAAAAAGGAAACCTGCTGAAAAGGAAAAACAAGAAGAAGAAAAAACGGTTATACCAAGTTGAAGTGGTCAAGTTGCCTTATTGAACATGGTAGCTGGTCATGGTTTGTTACTGGTCTACTGACTAAAACTAGCTTGCCCAAGATGGCCTACCAGGTCAAAGTTCAGATGATGAACCCCCTAGACTAGCTTGAACCAAGTCTAAACTCACATAAACCATGATTTTCCATCAGAGAATATGTGATTTTGTACATAGCGGCCCCATAAAACACCAAACACCAAGAGGATTCGTTAGGCAATGGTCTCGCTCAAGGATCAGTTAGCTAGCATCATATCTCATGATTTCATAAATTGGTCTGAGATGTGGACTAATGGGGAGGCAGGGTGTGAGATGGAGCGTAGCAGACGAAGCGACAGCCCGCAGTTGTCTCTCAAATGAACACTTTAGGGGAGGCGGCCCTCTCATTAGAGATCCAGTCAAGGCCGGTGACTGTTATTTTCCATCTTGATTAATCAGTAATGAAGGCAGAACTAAAGAGCTGAACAGGACGGAAGAAAAATGATAGGAGATGACGGAAAAGATCAAACGGACGTTAGGCGGCCGCTGTAGGAGAAGAAATGGATTGTCGAGTTCTCAGAAAGCTTAGCAGAGTCAATATTGGCTTGCTTTGGGTTATTGATTATGACTGTTATCTCTCACAACAGGAGACTTTGATCATTTGAATGTTCATATCTGTCTTTGAAGCTTCATTGCTAGCCAATCTAAACCTCAACACCACTGTAATGGCATCTACTGTTTGATGCACGGCAGACATGAAATATATTGAACGCAAGCAACTTTGGAACACATTAAACATTAGAACCTTGGCGGTGGAAAGGGTTTTATAGTGATGAAATGCCAAATAAAACATAATTCCTGAATAATTAGTGCATGCATTTTCCAATGCAATACCCTGCCAGACAAGAAATGCAGCCGTGCCTCAATAGAAATTGGAAGGACAGATACTGGTGTTGAGTAAATCTGGTGTGATTAGAAACAATACTAGAGCCAATAATGCACTTATGTAATGCTCTATAGCTACAGTATATAAAGAACAAAGAGAAATGTGCAGTGTGTTTAATTTATGCACAGTATTCAACATTGTTTGGGTTGATTTACTTGTCAGTGACGTCAATGCTATCAAGGTGCATTATGGCAAAATATCTTCAAAATATATGCACAAGTGCATATGCACCATCAATTCCATAATAGCACGCATACATCATTTGTATCTGGCCTTGAGGCTTTTATTATATTGAGAACCAATAAAATGAGGTGTGACGTAAACTACCTGTTCTTTATACTGCAACATATTCGTGCCAAGGATTGCTGATGTGCCAATCTCATTTTAAAATAGCCATTTTGTATCCCTCTGTGATTGTTTATAGAACTGCCTTGAAGAAAAACAAGTACACTATATCTATAAAATACCTTGCCAAGTGTGTATTATAAAATAGCAGTTGTGTACATTTCTAGTGTCTTCATTGTGTGGTTTTGAAGGTGTTTAAATAGAAGTGAGCTTATGATGAGTAATTATGAAGTCAGGAATCGTTACTTTCTTCAGTGCATTATGGGACAATGCCAAGAACTTGTCAGACACAAGAATGATGATTCACAATTCAGTTTTACAGATTTTGTTGTTACTTTTTACATTTTATGTTTTGGGTCAAAGATGTATCTCATGAAAACACAACATAGGTTATATTTCGCTAAATCAAAAGAAGAAATATGGGTAGTTGGCATATGTCCATAAACTTGATATAAACTTGTATGTTCAAAATAAAGCCTATTTTAGAACCATTAAGATTTATTTGAATTACTTTCTTAAAGCATGACTTTCAAATAAATAAACACACATAATTACAGTCGTGGTCAGAATTATTGGCACCCTTGGTAAATATGATCAAAGAAGGCTGTGAAAATGTATCTGCATTGTTAATCCTTTTGATCTTTTATTAAAAAAATTCAAACAAATCAAACCTTTCATTGGATAATAAGAATTTAAAATGGGAGGAAATATTATTATTAAATGTTTTTCTCTAATACACAATGGCCACAATTAACGGCACTTTTATAAAAATACTTTTGGAAACCCCCATTTGCCAGATTAACAGCTCTAAAATTTCTCCAATAATGCCTGATGAGGTTAGAGAACAACTGAAAAGAGATCAGAGACCATTCCTTCATCCAGAATCACTCCAGATCCTTCAGATTCACAGCTCCATGACGGTGCTTCTTCTCTTCAGTTCACCTCACTCATTTTCTACAGGGTTCAGGTCAGAGGACTGGAATGGCCATAGCAGAAGCTTGGTTTTGTGCTCAGTGACCCATTTGTGTTGTTTTTGAGGTTTGTGTTTGGATTATTGTATGGTGGGAAGATCCAAACATGGCCCATTATAAGATTTCTAACAGAGTCAGTCACTTCTTGATGTTTTTATCTGTTGGTATTTGATAGAATCCATGATGCCATGTGTCTAAAGATGTCCAGGACCTCCAGCAGAAATATAGACCCACAACATCAAAAATACAGCAGTATATTTCATTGTACACATGGGGTACTTTTTATCCCTGTGTTCACCAAACCCATCTTGAGTGTTTGCTGCTAAAAAGCTCATTTTTTTAGTTTCATCTGACCATAGAAGCCAGTCCCATTTGAAGTTCCAGTCGTGTCTGACAACTGAATATGCTGGAGATTGGTTTTTGGGATGAGTGGATGAGACGAGAATACTTTTTGAATGCAAAGAAAATAAAAATAATGATTTTTTTTTTTTTCAACAATTCGTCTCCTCTCTGTCTCTCCACTTCACCGTAGCGCCATAGGGAAAAAGGGTAACCCTTTAAGGGAATTTGGGCTTTGTTTTCCCTCCTATTTATATTTCTGTGAATCAGGAAGCCGGATAACTTCATGTTCATAATCACCCTGGAGTGCTCAAAATTGTGAATATGAATGGGAATATACTTCAGAGGTAGGGGTACCAATAATTGTGTCCAAAGTGTATTTGAGAAAAACATTTATTTCATAGATTTTCCCCCATTTTCATGTTTTAGTTCAATGAAAGGTTAAGTATTTGTGATTTAAAAAAATAAAAGGATTAATAATGCAGGTTTATTTTCAGTGCCTTCTTTGATCATATTTACCAAGGGTGCCAATAATTCTGGCCACAACTGTATATGCAATTATACACCTGGAAATTGTTGCTGGTTTTATGAGATAGTCCTGTATGTTATGAAATGCCACATTACCACAGATGCTGCTATGACAACATGTATTCTGTACATAAACCCGTTGACTGTTGAAATTCTCTTCTCTTGATATTATATAGGGTCCATGTTTAGTTGAGAGCATATATGTTTTAATGACTTTTCAAGTGAATGCTGTGTAATTCTATCGTTCTGCCAATACTGATTGTTCAAGCAAAAATATATGGCTTCAAAATGTTATTTAGCTACCCTAAACATTTAAATATTGTTATATTATATAAGAGAAAATATGTAAGCTTCAAAAATAAACTTATATAAAGCAACAAATATATTCTGCATCTGTTTTGTTCTTTTTTTCCTCACATTCACACACACACACACACACACACACACACACACACACACACACACACACACACACACACACACACACACACACACACACACACACACACACACACACACACACACACACACACACACACACACACACACACACACACACACACACACACACACACACACACACACTTTGGTAAGAGATTTAATATACAGTGTCATTCACAATCTTCAATTAACAAGTCACATTTGGTCAGACGTGTGGAAACATCATAATAAGTATAACTTTATAAAATAATCTCATCACAGCAGTATCTTTTAGCTCTAGTGCGAAGCTTAAAATACAAACTTGGTTGATTCATTTAAATGCATTTGGCAAAAAAATAATATCAAAACTGCATTACAGATCAACAATGATGCATTTAAAATGCTTAGAAAAATTCTTATTTCCTAGTTGTATGATCAGTGCATTATAGTTTAGAATGTAAACCAAAGCATCATATTATATATCATGATATAATATTATATATAAATGTAAAGATTTGAGTCAGATTAGTGGGAATACAACACTGGATAACCAGAAATCAGAGTCCATTCATCCGTGAAGAACTTTGAATCCTCTATCTTGTGCAAACATCTTCATTACACTGTAAATGACACAAAAATGATATTAAATTGGTTGGTGTGAAAATGCATTAAAACTTGAGTATTATATAATATTGTATCTCACTGACTTTTATTGTACAGACAAAAGAAAACAACACGGACACATTTTTCGAAATATCTTTGTGTTCAGAGAATTTATATTGTATTAGATGAACTGTCCCTTTTATTAAGGAAAGTCAGTCTTTCAAGCGGAAATCAAAGTAGGGTCAGTCTGTCAATGCATTTACGGCCGTGTGAAAGTAACTACCACATCCCACACTCCAGAGGAAATGCATCGGTGGCTCAAAGATGACGACCTGCGACATGTCCTGTTATTGAACTTCAAAGCAACATATAACTAAGAGAAAAAGAACGACAGCTGCTCTTTTAGGATATATTAAGATTTCACAGTCACCAGATCGAGCTTATGCATTTCTGACAAACCAATAACATTTCATTCTGGGCATCGTCTAATGGAAGAATACAAAAAAATAAGACAAGTGAAAAACAATCATATATGTGCCGGAAAATTAAGTGACCTTTATTTATATAGCACTTTATACAATACAAATTGTTATTAAGCAGCTTCATAGTGATAAACAAGAAAATAACAGAGTTACTGAAGCAAAGTGAATCAATTATAGGACACATTTTGCTGTAAAGCAGCTCTAAAAGACAATATTATCATGGTTCAGATCATGGTTCAGTGTTTGTTCAGTTCTGTGTAGAGTTGAATAATTATGAGACAAACTTAATTCAGCTCCAAGCAGCTCTACAGAAGTCAACAGCATCATTAATCAACTCAAGTCAGTTTAATGTTGATTCAATTCACTTCAATTGTAACAATTGTTTATACAGCAACTCCGATTGCAAAAATCATCAAAGAGATTTCTATTCATTTAATCAGTTTTGTTGCACACCATGTTTTAGTACGCTTTTTTTCTGCGCTGATCTATTACCGTGGTCTCATTCGTTTTAACTCATGCTATAATCAAATGTGTGGCATCACGAGACAACATTTTCAGAAGGATGTATTGAGTCGTACCACAACCCTAAGGGGTCGTTCACACAGAACGTGTATTTGGGTCTACAAATTTGAAATGCAGCGCTCAGGAATGGCTTTTAAAAAAGCACAGGGTAGAATGCCTTTCTCCATCAATTTGCTACTGTAAACAAAAGACTGGGGTTTTCTGATTGGTCCACTCTTTTGGACCTGACATTAGTCCCTTTCACACATACAGACTTTACTGGTAAGATCGTTCGTTCCAGCAATTTGCCGATATGAGAAGTTGTAACATTACCAGTAAATTGCCAGAATGAAAATTAGCGGTATGAGCACGAACAAGTTCAGAATGTGCTACTCTGACAAGAGCCTAAAATTCAAAATCTCCTACTCTGGCCCAATCGACTACTCTGGGCCAATCATCCTACTCTGGCCAATCAAGAGCCGTTTAAATTCAAAATTCGAAACTCCTACTCTGGGCCAATCAATCAAATCCTACTCTGGGCCAATCAAATCCTACTCTGGGCCAATCAATCAAATCCTACTCTGGGCCAATCAATCAATCCTACTCTGGGCCAATCAAATCCTACTCTGGGCCAATCAAATCCTACTCTGGGCCAATCAAATCCTACTCTGGGTCCAATCAATCAACTCTCTGGGCCAATCAATCTCTACTCTGGGCCAATCAAATCCTACTCTGGGCCAATCAAATCCTACTCTGGGCCAATCAAATCCTACTCTGGGCCAATCACATCCTACTCTGGGCCAATCAAATCCTACTCTGGGCCAATCAAATCCTACTCTGGGCCAATCAAATCCTACTCTGGGCCAATCAACTCCTACTCTGGGCCAATCAATCCTACTCTGGGCCAATCAACTCCTACTCTGGGCCAATCAACTCCTACTCTGGGCCAATCAACTCCTACTCTGGGCCAATCAACTCCTACTCTGGGCCAATCAAATCCTACTCTGGGCCAATCAACTCCTACTCTGGGCCAATCAACTCCTACTCTGGCCAATCAACTCCTACTCTGGGCCAATCAATCAAATCCTACTCTGGGCCAATCAAATCCTACTCTGGGCCAATCACATCCTACTCTGGGCCAATCACATCCTACTCTGGGCCAATCACATCCTACTCTGGGCCAATGGTGGGCCAATTACTCTGGCCAATCACTCTGGGCAATCTGGGCCAATCAGATTGGTGAATTACTCGCACTATGTAGTTCGGTTTGAAGTTGTGTAATTCGACGTCTCTAGGCCACATGATGTGTAGTGTGAGAGAGGCATGGCTTGTCAGACATAGCAACAGTAACTAAGGGTGGCGGTCTTTGCGAAGGCTCCATTTTTTTAACTTGACACAGTGTCTTAAAAACACAGCGCTTATGAAGGAGATGAAAAGATGCAAGAGTGAGCGCAACGGTTATACAGGTCTTATATAGTTTGGTACATAAATATTATAAATGGTACATATTAGTATCTAAAGTCTACACATTAGCAGTGGTGGGTAGTAACTGATTACATGTAATCTGGGTTACATAGCCTAATCATATTTAAAAAATGAAGTACTTATAATTAGAATTGCATAAAATGCTCATAATCAGATTACAATTACTATATAGATTACATGAATACATATTCACATAAGGGCAGTAAATTATTCAGAATATATTGGTTCACCCCAATTATTATATATGTTTTGCTTTTTAAACTTGCATACTATTTGTGAAACCCTGCAGTAATGATGTTGATAAAGAATTTCATATTTTAATTTTGTGAAACAAAATCACATTCAAGTCTATGTGACAAAATTAATTAAGTCAAAACTAATCAAAGTAGTCAGACTAGATTATTTAAAGTGTGTAATCCAGATTATGTTACTAACTACAATATTTGTCACATAATTTGTAATTGGTCATGGACTATAATTTGTAGCGTCCCAGTGAAAGTTTTGTATCTTTTTGTTCTGAGTGTCTGAAGTCTACTCAATCCCCCGTCACTATACCTTGAGACTGTCCCTTATCATCCAGTGACGACACTGGGTTTGGGCCCTTTCCTTCCTGAGGGGGTGCAAGAAGACCCTTGGGGCCGATCTGCTCTGAGATATGCTGCTGAATGACACCATGTTTATTCTCTGGATGGACTAAATGTCTTTTGGTAGTTTTAGGGGTGTGGTGTGACACAATGGATGCTTCTGAAAAACAGACTTTTGACTTCGGCTTGAAGTAAAACAAATGAGACCACAATAATAGACTAGTGCAGGAAAAAAACATGCTAAAAATAAAGTGTGTGAAAACAATGATCAAATTAATTCATCTCTTTTGCGACTTTTGCAATCAGACGGATCTGATACCATCTAGTATGCAAAAAAACTACTTTTTAAAATTAATTTTTCAACAATTTGAAGCTACAAATCGGTTGCAATCGTAAGGTTTTTATCGTGAATTAAAACTAAAACCAAAGCCATTAACATGTGTTGATTAACAAATAGTTTTTGTTACTTGAAATAAAATATACAACTAAAATAACAAAATCAAATATAAAAAGTTAACATTCATTTCAATTAGTTTCCAATGCAATATTTCTCAATTTATTTAAAGTACCAAATAAAATTAAATACAAATTAATAAATACTATATAGACAAAAAAATGCTAAAACTTAAGCTCCTATTTTCAGTTTTCACTTTAATTTTAAAATGACAAACACCACATTATAAAAACTACAACAGTATCAATGATCCTAAATTGCACTGGTTGCAGTTTGGCATCTCACGCTATTTATTCCTTATAACTATTCATAAAATCAGCACGGTATATTTTAATGCTTTTGTTTTATGGTTTAATAAGACTTATTTATTTGACAAATTACAAGAACCTTAGTTAAAGTTCTCAGTTAAAAGAAAAAAAGCCACATTCTTCAGTTATTTCAGCATTCAATGCATTATCTGAAGGACCACAAACATGTTTCAGAACATTTCTATGCGTCTTTGCTGGTTCGTATGACGTTTACCCTACTAAACCACATCTCATCAAACCAAACCCTGGTCATTATTTCTAGACCACTGTCATTCAGAAGAAAAACAATAATGTAATCTCTGAATTGTTGCAAGATGTTGATTATCAAACCACACTATTGGAGCCCTGTGCATGCAAACCAGCAAGCTAGAGGAAAACATCATTTCTCATGTAATGCAAAGACATTTAGAGTACAAATACTTCTTGGAGTGACTGTACTTGGAAATAAAGGTAATGTAAGGAAACATCTCAGTTTCTAGAAACAATGCAACGAAACATGTCATTATTTATTCATGCATGTCTTTCTTTCTTACATGCAATCAACAATAAAATGTAAAAACGTCGCCCTTCAGATCGTTGTTCTCATCTTTTTGCTGTGAAATCTTTAGATTTTTATAAAGTAAATGCAAGAATAACTTATATTGTTAAGAATATTTCAAGATAGGTTTACTTGTTTGAAGAAAAATCATGTTAAAATGTGTTCAGATGTGATCCATCAGCCTTTTGAGGAATGTTTACTTCTTAATATTCCAATATTTATATTCATTTTAAGTAGACTGTTCTACTGTTATAAAGATCTTACTGATTTACGTAACACGCTATCAGAATTAGTTACTTTTTGGAATGTAAATATCAGTAAATATGCACCAATTTGCATATTTTTGCGCAGTATTGGGCAAATTGTGTTTTTATAGCTCGACTTTGAGCTCCATATTCTCATCATATCATATATTATATAGTCTGTAAATAAAAGCCTGAAGTATCAGGGTTAATCTAACAATCAGTTACTCTATATTTGTTGGTTTCTCTGTAGAGGAAGTTTTTTCTTCCTAGATTGGACACATGAAGCAACGTTCCCCATTTGAACACGGTAATTTAGTCTACTTCTCATCTTGAGCTTGTCAAGGAAGAGAAAGGCCAAAAGGGTAATTTCCTCCAGGATACCACCGTCAAACTCCTTACCTCAGACCACGCATGACGTTAAGAGCCACACACACACGTCTGTGTAAAACCCCCTTTAATAACAGCATCAAAAATAGCAGCCTGGGAAATGCATCCGTTGGTTTTAGAGGGTTTTGCCATTATATGAGCCCTCTGTAATCTCACGCCCAGGTGCGTCGTAGAGCCTCGGGCGGTTAAGATCATGATAAACCAGGAGATCAGCCTCACAACAAGACTTTGTTCTATCCTACAATCACTTCACTTGTTCAAACATCCAATTACATAAGCTCCAAAATCAGACAGATTCATGCCTTTACTTTACAGAACAGATAATTGTTAAGTTGCTCGCCTACACGAATTAGGTCACGCTGCAGCATAAAACAGATGCCTTCGTATGTCTTGTGAAGGCCTGTAAGGGTTTAATTGCACTTTTCTTCATACTCTGTTAAGATATTATTCCAGTGAAATTCAGCAAAACAAGTTAAGGTTGTCTCTGGTGTTTCAGTTTTACAATGGATGTCTTTATATGTTCTCATGTGCTTGCATAGATCAATGCAACTCAAAAATATTACACTCTATAAACTCTTTACTGCAGTAAAAACCACAGTGAAATGGTCCTTGTGAAGAATCCCCACATAATACACGATAAAATACTTATGCTGGCCTCAAAACATACATTCATGCAAAAGTGGTTACAGTGTTTGGTCCATTAAAGTAAAAACATATAATAATGGGTAATGTTAGAAAGTTTTGGAGAAAAAACACTTGCTTTTTAATCTTTACGTAATATAATATATCAAGCAACAGCATGAGAACGATACTGAAACACTTCATTAAAAGAGTCATTATATAATCCAAAATGTCAATGTGAGCCATTTAAAATCACTCAAAATATATTTTAGAGGTAGGCAGTATGAGTAAAATCTACATTGTTATGTGTAATGCTAAGAAAATCAATTATCAACTTGCTTATACATCAAATACCTGTGGTAATAATAGTCAGTTAAATGCTTTACGTACGAAAGATACTTCACCTCATTTATTTTATATCTGACTTGATGGATTGAATGAATAAGTCTGGCAACAGTTTCACATTAAGTAAAACCTTAGGTAAAATTTGCACAACAGTAACACTAATATACATTAATAATTCAGGCTTTAAATTCTGTCTGCATTAGTCGCATTGGAAGTTGTTGTAAAAAAGCTGCTATATGCACGCAAGTTTAATTCTATATCAACACAGACTAAACTAAAAATCACTACTCATGCATTTCTATCCTGTCCTAACAGATCTCATTATATATCAGTTACCATAAACAAACCCAGAAAAAACATAGAGGAAGAAATCCTGACTGATTTACAACCATTTCATCTGACTGTATTCCAGTATAAACGAGGTTTGACCTCACAAATGCTTCTTTGTATTACCTGTGGCTTTTCTCCAGCCTGAACGTTCACCGAGATCCCGAGAGCTTTGGTGATGTCCTCAAGAGATACGTTGTCTGCGGGCGTTTTCTGGACAAAATGCAGTAGAACCTTTTCTCCACCTGAAAAGAATGACACATTTTTACATTGTGACATTGTTTTCATGACAATTAAGCACATTTTCCCTTTAATTTTCATATAAACATATACACACAACACGCACGCACACACATGCACACACACACACACACACACACATACATATATATACACACATACATCTCATTTGAATATTAAAGTATTTTTACATAATGCTACACCGGTTTAAACAGGAATTTAATTGAAGTAGATTTTAACTAGAAAAATATAATTGTGTCTGGACATAAACGTTCTCGTTACTCTGTTACAGTTAAGCTGGGTACACACCACAAGATAATCGGGCTGATTTTGGGCCGATTTCTCCTCTTCCGACAATCCTAGGTAACGTCCCGATTATCTTGGTGGATCTAAAGATGATCGTATCAGATTTTTCTGTGGTGTGAGGTGTGTTAAGAGTGACTGAATCCACTCGGAAGAACGTCGGAGGCGCCCCGATCACAACATGTTGAATATTTATGATCAGAAATTAATCCTGCTGTGTGGGGGGGAGGAAACCGAGGACAAACGCGTGTTTGATCTGCAGATTATCACGTGAAACAAACAATTTCCCATCAGAAAGCCAGCTGACCGAATACTCGAGCATAACAAACGCATGGCGCAGCACACACTCATCGCAATTTCTTACTGCCATTACCAAAGACTGGGACTTTACTTTAAAGTCTTAACATATAGCCTTAAATATTTATACTTGTTTAAGGAAATGTAATTTTCTTATTGCTTTTTTTCTGTTTATTATTGTATTTGATGCAATGTATGTGTTATTGCCCTTGGCCTTGAATGTTCTTTGTTCTAAAATTAACATAAAAATAAATCTTGTTTATTCTCAAGTCTCCAGAGACTTTGCAAGGTTTCCCGTGTTCACAGTCGGGACTCTGGTTAAAGATCTGTTGGTGTGTGGTGTGCTGTCTTTATCTCATCGCGGCACACCACACACACTATAGGAGCAAGACGGTTAAATCTAGGATTTTTTTGTCCTAATGTTTGTGGTCTCTCGCATTTTGAAGATCTTATAAGATTTCTAAAATCTTTTGGTGTGTACCCAGCAATTACAGTAATGAGAATCATCAATTAAATTAATGAGAATTGCAAACAACAACAACAACAAAAAGATCCAGCTGCATTCAAGAGATGAGAATTGGGGGTAAACATGTTTAATTTTCTTGAAAATAATGTAATATTGCACAATAACAAGTTAATAATGATAATGGAACTCTTTGGGAAGTCGTGGCCTAAAGGTTAGAGTCGGACTCATAACCCGAAGGTCTCAGTGAATGTACAGCGCTCTCTCCACCTCAATACCACGACCTCCATCTCAACCTCAATACCATGAGTGAGACCCTTGAGCAAGGCATCGAACCCCCAACTGCTCCCCAGGCGCCGCAGCAATATGGCTGCCCACTGCTCCGGGTGTGTGTTCACGGTGTGTGTGTGTTGTGTGTGTGTGTGTGTGTGCACTTTGGATGGGTTAAATGCAGAGCACAAATTCAGAGTATGGGTCACCATACTTGGCCACATGTCACGTCACTTTCAGTTCACTTCACTTTGCTGAAGTACTCGTTAAGACTGCTGAATTAGAGCTCTTGAAGGAATAATTCACCCAAAAATGAAGACTTGCTGATAATTTTCCCACTTCTAGGCCACTGAAGATAAAGATGAGTTTGTTTCTTCATGATTTGGAGAAATGTTAAATTACATGAGTTGCTCACCAATGGATGCTCTGCAGTGAATGGGTGCCGTCAGAATAAGAGTCCAAACAGCTGATAAAAACATCACAATAATCCACACCACTCCATCAACTAATGTTTGGGAAGTGAAAAGTTGCGTGTTTGTAATAAACAAATCCATCATTAAGGTGTTTTAACTTTATAAACCATTGCTTCAGGCCAAAACACGAGTCTGTAATCCATAATAACGCTTCCTCCATCTCCCATCCATTCCACCGACATGTTTGTTTAGAACTCTTTTTGCTTGTAAATGGTGATTAAACATGGATTTGTATCTTACAAACACACAGCTTTAATTGATGCACTGGAGCGGTGTGGATTATACTTGTGAATTAGTGTGATGTTTTTATCAGCTACGTCTTGGATGCCCTGAGACCTTTTCAGCAAATTCTCATTTTTGGATCAATTGTTCCTTTAAACCAAAGGTCCTGAACTCAGAGTTTAGCTCCAACCTTGATCAAATTCACCTGCCTGTAACTATCTAGTAATACTGAAGACCTTGATTAGCTTGTTCAGACAATGTGTGCAATTGCTTGGTTGGAGCTAAACTCTGCAGGAAAGTGGACCCTGAGGGCCAGAGTTAAGAACCCCTGATTTTAACCCCCCCCATGCTGTTTACACGAAGACAGAGAAACAGTGCAGAGATTCATCAAATCCTTAAACATGAAGACATTATTTTAAATAGTTAATCTTTGCTACAGGCAGATTTCTTCATGTTATTTCTCATGGTTGAGCATGGAGCAGACTTGCACATGCTAGATTTTAATAAACGTGAAGTCATGCTGCCCTCTAGTGATAATAAAGCAGACTGCTTAGATCACAAGGCTTTCACACATGTATCCAGTACACAGAGAAAGTAAAAGATAATCATTATAATAACAACATGTCTATCTGACTTCAAGACTGGAGTCTGGACCAATACATTTACTTATGAGAATGATGAAAATGTGACAAACGTTGTAATTTCACCTTTTGCGACGATGAGCACGCCTCCACTCTGCAGAAGATCTCCACTAAAGTTTCCATGAATTCCTTCCGCATTTGCCTACAAGAAAGTGTGTGATAAACCGGAACCGGAAGAGATGAAGATTGCATGCATGTCTTGAAATGAGCAATTATTTAACACCTAAAATAAGGTCATTATTAATGTTTTTTTTTACAAATAAGACACCTAATAAGTCATTTAATCACTAAGTCTAATTATACCTGAATTACAATTTACAAACGCAATGTGTCATGTGTTATAAATACCTTTGAGGCAATTTCTCGTACATTCTTTCCCATAGCAGCTGGAATCACATTCACAGCATTGTACCTGAGTTTGAAAACCAGAAACATTTTGAGCATTTTGACATGCTTGTGTCACGGTCCATCAATACATATTCATGTTCCCTCATACCTTTTAAAGCCTAAGTCTTTGTAACACTGTTTGTTCTCATCAATGTAGATGTCTGAAACCAAGAGAAAGTTAAAGATTCACAGGATCAGGAAGATGGTAATGATAGCCAAGGTAACCGGTCATAAAATGACAGTAAAAGACAGGAATTCAATCCCCAGTAAATTCAAAACTATACACACACAATGTGCTTAACCCGAGGTTATCACTTATTTCACAAGAAGGAATGCAAAGCATTGCCTTTTCTAATCTGCTATCTCTACCTTTGGAGATGCATTAACAAAACCTGAATCCAGCGTGATTCGAGAATTTAAGCATCTTGGGCTTCAATAGAAGGAAGAAAGTCTGTACAAAGTCACATGATCAGTGTTACTCTGTTACATGCATTTAGTGCCCAATCTGAAATAATTAGCCTACCTTTTATAACATTATACCTGCATTATTTTACTGTTTTCAGTTTATTTACAGTTTACATTTTTCCATCTTTTCATATATATATATATAAATTGGGTGAACATTTTTCTGGGTTTCATTCTATTTACAGATTCTAATATTTTTCTCTTAACCCTTAAAAAAACCAGGGCCGGCTCTAGGCATGGGCAGGGGTGGGCTAAGCCCACCCAAACGTCTGTCTTGCCCACCCAATCAGAATGTAGGTAAAGACAGCGTGACTCATATTTACATTTTTGTATTGATTAAAAGCAATCTGAGAGCTGGCTCTGTGTTTGAGAAGTTCGAGTATGGCTGTAGAATGCCCCGACCAATCTCAAAATAACACCAGTAAAATTGCAGTATTTTTGATGGCTGAAAGCAACTGCGCGGTTTACACTCACGAACGGGCGGCTTCATGCAGTCACGGGAAAAGAAGCGACGCTGACAGTCTCGCAAGCGATAAAGAGCTTTAAAAAGTCATAGTTAATTTGCGTGTAAATGCAATGCCCTAGATTTTTGGGTGCCATAAAGAAGCCTAGTGGCTCCAGCAGCAGTGACCATGGTGTTGCTGCTGTTTCTTCAAAACTCCAACCTCATCCCCAGCTAACCGCTTCAGAAACACTCCTACTCCTTACACCTACTATAAATATAATAAAAAAAAAAATATCTATCTACAACCACCACAACCCCCCCCAACAACATTGCCCACCAAGGATATCTTCCGCCAACCACTGGCAAGAACCCGGCCTGAAAAAAACCCTAGAACATTTGTGTGGCACCTGACACCCTGTCATTACTAGCAAGTCAGTATCAAGAGCAGT
>CM049795.1:883827-987105 GCA_027422405.1 Ptychobarbus kaznakovi | reverse complement strand
ACGAAGTCATGAACGACATACGCGGCGTGAATCATTAAAACAGGAAGTGTTCATTTTCATGAAAATACTTTGAATTGTTATTTAAATGTTTCGACTATAACGTAATACGTGTTATTTTCAAGAACCCTATTTCTTTAGTACTATTTAGGCCAAGTTTATGAATTCATTCATTGACAGTTTGCACATGAACTGTATAGTCGGCTCATTACAAATAACAGAAACATTGCGTGTGAATTATTACCTCTCCAGACGTGGTGTTCTTCACTTGGTTGGCTCCTAAGCTGGTCAGATTCACGGACATTTTCTTAGTGTTATTTTTTGCTTTCAGGTGTAAGATTCGTCCTTGTTTCCTTCAGCGGTTTTCACACTTTAGACGAGCACACAAACGCGCTACTGTTATATACACACGCCCACTTGTGTAAGATATGGCGTGAGCGACAGGCGTGTCGACCAATCACAGCGTCAGGGATTCAAACTATGCGCTCGAGGGGCGGGGCAAATTACATAAATATGACAAAGGCAACTCTGTGTGATTATTTATGCAACAATACATCTTATATTAACGTCCCGAATATATCTTTCCCAGTACAAACTCAATATTTCTAAATGTAAATTGCTTCTATGAATACCACACACATAGTTTTTTGTTTGTTCGTTTGTTTTAAAGCCCAAGATCAGGTATTACGTATTCTATAAGATCATTTAGGGTGTGGTTTATCTGTACATCAAAGGTCAGTGATTCCAGTCTTCATTTGAACGTTGTGATGATTTACATTTAATAATCAATACAGAACAAGAAACAACAAAAAACGACGGTATTTTACTCCGTTTCTGTGTGTATAGTAAATCATTGACTTCAGAGTGGTGTTGGTTTGCCAGTCCTTTAATAACAGATCTTCCAACATTGCTTAAAATGTAGGCCTACATAAAAAATACAATAATACAAAAATATTACAATTTCAATTAATAATGTTTAATCACCAAATAGTCAAAATGTAATGGCTATTTAAATAGCCAAAATAATATGCACCATTCAACACACAGGCCTATAATCAGAGGAGGACAGTAACAATATGCCTACGTTTACTTGAGGATTTGGTCACTCAAGATACACTTTTTTGGTCTCCACATTTCTATTACGGTTAGAAGTAGAAAGTCGTTAACGTAGCAGCTTTGAAACATGATGTTTTTTCTTCTCTAAATGTACTTTTTCTTCAGACAGTCTTCAGTTACTACTTGTAACAGTGATGTGAAATGTTTGAAACTGACCATCGCAAATTTCGATCCAGGGCTATCATTATACTGAAGAAAAAGTCGTATTAAGTGTACATAATGAAATGAAGTAATGATGGTATATATATTGTATGATTTTGTTATCATATTACTAGCTAACTCAGAAAAGTGCGTATCTAGGAATTGAAAATGACACTTTCTGTGTATCCCAGAGCGATAGAGAGCATCTTTGAATGTTTGTTTTGATTTCAAATCAATCTTGCTTTTTTTGGTTAAGCAGCGTTGCTGTTGTAAAGTTACAGCTCAATTGTGATGCTGGGTTTAAAAGCAAGGTTTTTTTTCTTATCAGTTTGTATTTACAGCAATTTCTCTGTCAACACTGTTCAAATGTAGATGAATGGCTATGTGTGCACTCACTGCCAGAGCTGTGTGAGATCACTACCATCCTGCTTTTGTGTGGGTGGGGTGTTAAAGAAAATAGTTTTATAGGATTTTAACATTCTAAAAGCTCTTTATTCAAGGTTACTTATTGTATTCAGTATAAATATTTTAAGTTGCTTCAGAGGCATAAGGTTGCAGGTATTACACACAACAATAATAAAACAGTGCAGTGACATTAAAACGGAAATTATAAGTACTTTTAAGAGCAAGTACTTCTGTACTTTTACTTAAGTAAAAATCTGTCTTTACAACTATCACATGTAATGGAGTAATATTTGACCAGCAGTACTTTCACTCAATGGTCCACCTCTGCATACAAATTTCTGTATTTTTAATTTAACCCTTGTGTGGTGTTCATATTTTTGTTACTCAGCCAGTGTTCGTGGGTCTGGTGGACATGCTGCATTTTTTTAAAATGTTATGTTAAAATACTCAACAGATGTTTACTTCATCCCAATTACAAGCAATATAAACAGTAAATATGGTTGATATTTGCCCTCTACCTTTGTTAAATCACATTTATGATTTAAAATGCTACAACCTTGTGCAGGAATGGCAGGGGCAGAAACACAAAAACTCATACTTACACTCGGACACACACGACGACGGACACGGAACACGGACACACACAACACACACACACACACACACACACCACACACACACACACACACAAAACACACACACACACACACACACACACACACACACACACACACACACACACACACACACACACACACACATGTTGGTTTTTATGGTTTACGGGGACTTTCCATAGGCGTAATGGTTTTTATACTGTACAACCGTATGTGCTATTGCCCTACACCTACCCTACACCTAAACTTAGGCCTCACAGGAGACGGTGCATTTCTATTTTCTCAAAAAAACTCACTCTGTATGATTTATAAGCGTTTTAAATTATGGGGACACTGAAAATGTCCTCATAAATCACCTTCCTTGCTTCCTTGTACATACCTATGTCATACCCATGTCATTATACAAATTTGTGTCCTACACAAACACACACAAACATGCCCACACACACACACACACACACACACACACACACACACACACACACACACACACTAACACACACACACACACACACACACACACACACACACACACACACACACACACACCACACACACACACACACACACACACACACACACACACACTAATAGCAGGCCCAGACAATAGTAGGACAGAGTGAAGGTACACAGGACCTAACATTTCCACTCTTTTATTGACCCCGGCACTCGAACATCCTGAATGTAATATAAGTGCAGGGCCGTTTCTAGCCATTTTGAATGGTTAAATTTGACAAAGCGTCTTTTATAAAGTATGTATTGATCTTGTGAATTAGTGTATTTTACTACACCATTAATTTTTAATTGGCTGAAAAATGTTATATGGGAATATTGTATGACACAACTTTTAAAATGGGGCGCAAAATGGGGGTATTGTGTACAATGTGTGATCATTGAAAATTTGTTCTGATAAATGTTCTTCACAGAAAATGAGCCAAGGCCAGTGAGTATGAGGTTGAAAAAAATTATTAATCGTATCATTTTTTCTATTGACAAAAAGTGAAAACGGGTCCCACAGACCCGAACACCATACAAGGGTTAAACATCAGCTATATTAAATAAATGGAAAATCATATTCCCAGCCAACAGAAAACGTTCTGGCAAGGTTCTCTCAAAATTACGAACGAGCGTTCTTCCAGTAACGTTAATATAACGTTCATTAAAAGTGATCTGGTCTGTTAGATAGACGTTCATTTATAAAAGTTACCACTCACCAGCTTTGTGTGGTTCAAAGAACATTCAAGAGTAAATTTCCTGAAAGTTTGCAAACAATAAAATAAAAAGTTCCCATAATTGTGTCTTTAACGTTCATATAAACAAGAAAAAACACTTAAAAAATTCAGAGCATTCAAAATTAACGTTTTCACATGAGAACGTTAGCAAAACGTTTTCAGGACATTTTTTTTGTTATCTGGTTTGAGAAAAGTGAAAACGATAAATAATCAATACATGATGACTTCTTGAAGGTCCACGTGGCTTTTAAAGTATGTGAGACAGGTGTCAGTTTCAGTTGATGCTGATGCTGCAGAATGGCGCGGGAGGGGCGATGCCGTGACGTCACGCGGGACAGCCGATGGACGAGAGGAGGAGAGATGCGAGAACAGGGGAAGACCGGAGGAGCACGATAAAAAACCGAGAAATGACTGCGCCAGAAAGCACGGAAAAACATGAAACGTTAAACAGCGGCGTCAACACGATGCGTCCTTCCGTCTGCTGCATTTGATTCAAGCCAGTAATGCATGAAGAGCATCCCGGATAAAGGTAACATTTCTGTTTCCGCCTCTCACAAAGAACACACGAGTGGAGTCGATTGTATTATCTTTACCTTGAAAGCGGATGATTAGGGTGATTATCACACCGCTGAAGTGCTCAAACAGAAAACAAACACGTCTAGCTCTCCATGCAAGCACCCTACTTTTAATCCACAATTAAACATTTTTATGAATCAACGATTATGTGCGCTTTTTATTCTCGCACAATAGAGAGAATCTCGCGCATTTCTCAGAAGTGTGCAGGAACGAGTCTGCGGTCAGGCGTTTTGCTTCCTCAGCTATGGAGAGAGCACATGTGCAATGCGCATCTTCACAGTGGAGCTGCGCATTGGTTGCAGTACGTCGTGTCCACGAGGGGAGAAGAAGAAGTGTCATTTCACTGTCCTCACTGAAGCAATGGCGCTTCAGCGCTTCAATTTGATGGATAAAACCGCTAACGTGATGCTTTTCACAATAGCTTTAAGTAATTGTGTTATTTTGCTCCCTAACTCTTTAAAACTAAAGGTTTTTAAAACTAAAGAACTAAAGGTTCTTTATTGGCACTCCTGGTTCCATAACATCCATGGGCTATTTCTGGGTTCTTTATTGTAGATAAAATCAAATAAGCTGTTCTTCGCAGCTAATAAGGAATGTTCTCAGAACTTTGGCTATGCCTTTTTTAAAGTTAATAAACAAATGTTCTTGCAGTAATGTTAATTCAGAGTTATCTGGTCTTTCATAATGTTCTCAAAATGTTAACACAAAAACATTATTTACACATCACTCATGGAACATATTTTTTTTTACTAAAACAATTTAGATGGATGTTCATCTGACATTTGTTTTAATGTTATCCTACTACTTGTTTCAGAATGTTCAGAGAACATTCAAAGTATTCCCATAAAACTGGAATGTTCCCTCAAGGTTTGTATAGCCTAACCGAGACAAAAAAAAGTCTTAAACGTTTAAAAACGGATGCTTTGAACGTTCAGAGAACATTTAATTGTTTCCATGATGCTTGCAAAATGATAAAACTGGAATGTTCCTTTAAAGGGGACCTATTATGCAAAAATCACGTTTATAAGGTGTTTGAACACAGTTGTGTGGCCTCAGTGTGTGAAAACAACCCGCCTGTAATGGTAAAAATCCACCCACTCATTATTGTATAATCTAAAAAAATAATAAACAGTCTCTCAGAATGAGCTGTTTGAGATTCTCCCTCTGTTCATGTCACTGAGGGGAAAAAGTCCCGCCCATTTGTGACGCTGTCCTATAGACACAGCCTTGAGTGAGAAGCTGCGGTCCGCCTCCATTACTGATTACTTGCTGTAGTTGCTGGAGATATTCCCGGATAGTCAAAACAAAGTTTTAAAGGTTAAAATTTTTTTTTTGTTTTAGATTAACGGTTTTAAGCGGCTTTTTAGGAGTTGTGTTTTGGGATGCACTAACGGACATAGGAGTCTCATAGACTGCCTTCATCTGAGCTGAGGACACTGAGGTTAAGTTTCATTGTCTGAGGAAATGTCCTGGAAAAATCGGCAAAGTCCCCAATACGTATAGGAATCAATACCAACGCAAATGTTGGTGTTGGTATTGGTATTGGCGCGAATGTCAGCTCCAGACAAAGTAGTGTCACGCATTTGTTTTACAAACTGACCTTCTGAAAGAGCTTCTTGGCACTCTGTAAGGCTAGTGATGCTAAAGCTACCATTGTCTCGGTCTGTTTTCACTGATGCTCTCTTCATGAATGATCGTGAATAGGAATGTGGTAGTTAAAAGTTGCATATGAAAGCAATGTGAGTCGATAGCTTGAGTTTGTTGAGCTCATAATCACTAGTGGGACTTATAAAGTTTGTGATAGCATGAGACCAGCTATGTTGGTATTTTTATCCTGTGCTCCTTGTCTGTGTAATTCATAAACGCAAATGTATTATGCACAGTACAATCAGATGACTGACTTTGAAACAGTACGTTTTCTGTAAAGATAAAGATAGGCTTGTACTAATCATGGAATGTTTATTTGCAAAGGCTAGCACTGCTAATGCTGTGCTTGAGCTCTTGAAGCTCCGCCCTCTTCTCCGGGAGCAACAGCTCATTTTCATTTAAAGCAACATACTCAACATCAGAGCGTTTGGGCTCATAGAGCTCCGGCGGTTGACGTCACGCAATCTACACTCCGACATTTTGGCAGGCAACCAGGAGAGCGCTAGAGCGATCGTAGCATTGGTATCGACAGTTGTGGAACAATCATTTAAAACCAGACTATTTAGACCTTACAAAACTTACACCAGTTTAACATGGTGGACAGCTGCTGTGCGCCAGGATGCCAGACTATGCAGGGGAAAGCCGTATTAGCCGGGACGTCCCGTATATTGGGCTTAATTTATGTGTCCCGTACATGACCTCCCTTGGCCAGTTTCTCGCCCCCTCACGCAGTATTCGTTAAGTAAATCAGAAAGTCCTGAACATGACTGTTCAAGGAAGGCTCATCTGCCGGCTGGCCGCTCCCGCTTCACAATAAGCAGCGCTCGCGCTAATAATGCCAATCCAGTCCGTGTTTTGACTACAGTACATTTCTATTTTGGTAAATACAAACAACGTGATTGGTTTTCATTAGTCCAACATCCGGCCGCGCAAGAAAACATGCAATCTAGCCGAGACGTGATCAATATGGGAAACCGTCTTTCACTACAAAATAGAGAAAAAACATTTTCACAAATAACCAATAAAAAAAGAGTCCAGCACCAAAAGCAGCCCATATTAAATCTATAAGTTACTTTATTGAAAATATGGCATTTTCCTTATACACACTTGTCATAAAACCAAGGGGGATTTTTACCATATAGATAGACACTAAAATGGTTCACTTCAAAAAAAGCTAAGTAACCACACGGGTCGCACCAACTCAAAAGCGGGAGCTCTAACAAGGAACGCCAAAGGCTACAGCCTCTAGCGTCATGCTAGAGCGCCTCTATTGATCAGGAGGGTAGGTTTACATTGACACCAGGCAAACACATCCGTTACATTCACCCCCTAAATCCACTCCTACTGTCACGCACCATGTAACCCCCAACACGGGTCCGCTCCAATCACGAGGTAGCGACCCAGGAATCCGGGCGGGAGGCGGCGCTCTAACAAGGAACGCCAAAGGCTACAGCCTCTAGCGTCAGTTGCTAGATATTTAACACAGTTCACTAACACACAACATTTGGGATTAAACAAGTAATATTTCATGACATGTATGATGTCTACTGTACTCACAGTGATGTAACTATGCTGACTAACGTTACCTAGGACAGCTAGGGTTGATTACTTTAGCTAACAACACAGTTGACTTACCCTTCCAGTGACACATTTTTACAGTCTGAGGTTTTAGCAGACTCCTGAATATTCATCAAAAAATTAGATTGCGTCTATTTGTACCCTCCAGGCTTTTAAAGAGTCTCCGGAGTAACATTAGGAGGGAAAGTTGATGAGGTAGTTGTACATATCAGGATACTACAGGTCAGGAAATCTATCCGTTCATATATTAATACACGTTAAAAGCACCCGAGGGCATTATAGGGATCTGCTATGTTTAATCCATTAAGTTTAGCTATGTACAGGTCTATGTCTTTTGAATTAAAGTGCGCAGTGAACTCTGTTGACTTGAAACTTATGCTGGCGCCATTCATTTCATATTCGCTCCCGGCTGTTCTTGCCTGCCAGCATGGTGGTGTAAACAGAATGGGTCACGTGACTGCCGGAGCTTTATACCCTTAAAGTGGCAATTTTAACAAGCTACAAAAAATTATCTGTCTGGTATTTTGAGCTAAAACTTCACATGCACACTCTGGGTGCATCAGAGACTTAGGGTGAATCCCATTTCTCTGTCTTACCCCTTCCCCTTCGTCTTACCCCTAGCCCTTGTCCCTCAAAACCGAGTGGTAAGCGCTAGGGGTGAAAACATACCCCTATGAAATGAGATGCCACTTGGTTACTGTTACGTCATCGTACATCGTCGCTAGCTGCTGCTACGTCACAGAGAAGACAAGTGTTGATCACAAACTCTCCGTCTAAAAGCGTGTGTGTTGTCGATTGCATGGGTTTTAGTGATGTTTTCTCTATTCAGAGAAACGCGGGACTGTTGTGCAAATCAGCAATGTAACGTTAGCGTGGAAAAATAGCGATTTTTAAAAAACGTTTCAATTAAGAGCATGGTTGCAAATATATATGTAAGTTACAGGACTGTGTAGAGCACAAAACAAGACTGTCGTAATTTTAAATAAATTATTTAAGCCGAAAATACTCTCTGGATGATCTGGCCGCAGTGTGTTCTGGGTACCCCTTGGTTTCAAGTAAGCTCGCGAAAATTCTTGGTTTTAAGGGCTATCTACCCCTTCCCCTTACCCCTACCCCTCGGTCAAAACGAGAATTGGGACAGCCCTTACTCTCACGTGAACGCGCAAAACTAAGGGGAAGGGGAAGGGGTAAGACAGAGAATTGGGATTCACCCTTATTTTACATCTTGTACAAAGTAGCATAATAGGTCCCCTTTTATGTTCGCATAACCAAGATTTTTTTTTTTTTTGAAAAAACTACAAAGATATAGTTCTCAAGAATAGCAGAATCCATACCACAGTTAAAACAATAAAGGCACAGAGATTGATGGAATCCCTTTCAGAACGATTTTTTCACGATACTAACATTGATACCCAATAAGAATCAATCCTGCTATCACGAGCTCGAGAATTTAAAGCGGCAGACGAGTGTGTGCTGAGAATAAACAGACAATATCGTCTGCTGGTGTGGACGCTAATATAGTTATCTTTATAGTTATCGTTTTTGGTGTGAACGGGACTTTAATGGGAATGTTAACAAAATGTTCTAAGAACATATTTTTGATAGCTAGGTTCGCACTAAGAAAAAAATGGTTCTTTTAAACAACTGTTTACTGAAAATGATTCTTCTAGGCTAGGGCATCACTGTAGAAACCCTCTTTTGGAAGCGTGTAAGAGCGCGTTGTACAGCTGGCACTGTGCTGGAGCAGCAAAAGACTGCTTGTTCCTGTCTTTTTCCCTTTTAGTGTGAGCAGAATGTCATCTCCTGGAATGGGTACCCCGAGCGACCCCCTGCTGTCCAGTCCTGTAGGGGGAAATTTCGGGACTGCCCAGGAAAGCACCTGGAGACCCACTCTGTCCAAAACGTGCAGTTTCCCATCATCCACCACACGGCACCTCAGTCACAGAGCCAACAACTTCCAGAGGCACCCGAAGCGACGGAAACTGATCAGGCCGTCTCCGCCGCCGCCGCCGAACACGCCGTGTCCCCTGGAACAGCTCGACCTGAGCGAACTTCCTCCGAGACGCACTTTACCCGAGCTTCTCTTCAATGGCTGCATTTTGTTTGGGATCGAGTTCAGCTACGCGATGGAAACGGCGTATGTCACGCCTGTGTTACTTCAGATGGGGTTGCCCGACCAGTTCTACGGTCTTGTGTGGTTCATCAGTCCAATTTTAGGTATGTAGATATTCATAAAAAAACTGTTTTGGAGAATATCCCAGGTAACAAATTTAGGTTATAAAAACAAACTATGTTTTGAAATGTTTAAAAGCGCTGACATGTCTTGTGTCAGACATGTCTGTTTCTCTTGTGGACGTGCGTTCATGACAGTACATGACGCAAGCGCGTGGTGGTGCAAGCGCTGATCCAGAGCTAGCGTGATGACGTTGAACACATGGCGTGATGAAGCTGAACACAAGGCATGTGTTTAACGTCATCACGCTGGCTCTGGATCAGCGCTTGTGCCACCATGCGCTTACTCCCTGTTAGCTGGGATCCTGGCCGTTCTATTGAATATGAAAATGTAAAAGCGAATGAGAAATTTAAAAGTGAATGAAGGCTGTCAAGTTCAAGTTATTTAAAGCCAACATTTTGCAAGTAAAGTTTTGATGTCTGTCTTCTTTTACAATTCCCAGGATTCCTACTGCAACCATTTCTTGGGGCATGGAGTGACCGATGTACGTCTCGCTTTGGCCGCAGGAGACCTTTTATTTTTGCCCTGGCAATAGGTAAGAAGTATGAATTTAGTTATTGCAAACTTCACTAATTTATATTTTTGTTTGCTCTCTAAAGGATTAGTTAACTTCCAGAATGAAAATTTCCTGATAATTTACCCAACCCCGTGTCATCCAGGATTCATGTCTTTCTTTCTTCAGTCGAAAAGAAATTAAGGTTTTTCAGGAAAACATTTCTGGATTTTCCTCCATATAGTGGACTTCAGTGTTGGCCAATGGGTTGAAGGTCCAATGTAAAAATTAGTGGCTACTGGTAGCTCTTCTCCTTTAAAGTGCATTTGCCGGTTGGTAACAGACCCGCAACGAAGCGTCCGGTTAAAGACTTATGCGGGATTAACCCATTTATTGTCATCACAAGATTTGCATATGTGTGTGGTTTCCTTCAAGTAAAAATATAGGAAAATATATAAATACAAATAATAACAAATATGAGTAGTCACAATAGATATAATAACAGCAATTTAACAATATAACCGTTACTTATCGGACTACTGCTTTAATTGAGACATTTATTCAATAATTTCATTGTAAACGGAAAAAAAAAAGGATTTTTTTTTTATGTCAGAGCGTGATCTGAGCGGGATTTGGTTTACCAGTGAGCGTGAGCGTAACATTAGCGGAGCGTTTGCTTTGGCCGTGAGCGACTGAGCAGAGCGCACGCACACAAAGCGGAATATTGAGCTGAGCGTCACACCGCTCCGCTTCGTTCACATGCTCTGTTCCTAATAGTGGCCTTTTTTACAGCCGCCCCAGATTTCCAGGAGGAAATATGCACAACAAAGCATAAATGCACAACAATAAAAAGGCCCATGTCCTTTAGTGTTCAAAGTAGATTTAATCTGGTATGGCAGGCAATTGGATGAGGCGGGCGACTGAACGTGTGTACACCTTCTCTCCCACCTTAATTTGGGCTGTTCTTACTTTGCTGTCTGCTCCAGGGAATACCTTCGACCCCCTGCCTACTGGCCAGAGTGCTCTGGGCAGCTGCGGGTCAACGATATGGAAAATGGTTAGACATTTGAACAGGATGCCCCATTTCTTCTCGTTTCTGCGACCAACTTTGACAATATACGGACCAAAGCAATCCATTCCTGTTGAGTAGAAGGCGGGCTTGAATAAACGTAATCCAGCTGGGGGGAGGTCTGCCATTTTGGGTACTTCAGGGTTTTTTCTCCACTTCTGGCAGTCTACACAATTGCTCTGACATCGTTTGATGGCCTCTCTGCCTCGGAGAATCCAATATTTACGCCGAAGCGGCCTGGATGGTGAAGTTTAGTGTCATATGAGCAATTTAGAGACTGGGTGTTTTGGGTCGAGGGCAATGGGGTGTATTGCGTCAGGATCTAGGTAAGGGTTACAGCGCAGGCGATCTCCAACTCTGATCAGCTGAGTTTCATTGTCAAGTTTGGGGGTTAGAGTCTTCAACCTACTGCTTCTGGAAAGTGATTTACCTGTCTTTAACTGCTCCAGTTCAGAGGGGAAGCACTCCTCCTGAGCTTGTCGTAGAGCATTGATTTCAGCCATTCTGTAGTCATCAACTGACAGACTATTGCCTGCCGCCCCATGCCAGGCCCTGGACTCCAGTAGCTCATCAAAGGTCTTATACTGGCTGATGTCAGGGAATGACAAGCTCGTGGTGAAGCAGGTCAAAAGACAGGGAACTGTTTTATGAAGCTCATCTTCGTCTGCAGCCTCCGGAAGTGGTGTTTCTGGCCACAAATTTGGAGGATCTCTGAGAAAGGATGGCCCTTGGTACCAATGGCTGTCTGATCCCAGCTTGGATGAGCTTTTCCCCCGTGTTATGTCATCTGCAGATGTAGATAGCGCCATGTGTGCTGGTCTGTGGCAACTCTGTCCTGGATCTCGGCAACTCTGGTTCCAACAAACACTTTAAATCTACAAGAGTCTGAATGCAACCATGCGAGGACTGTGGTAGAGTCAGTCAAAGAGTGAACTGGTGTATAGGGAGATTCAATTCCATCTTGACTACTTTAGCGAGCTGTGCCCCGGTCAGCGTGTTCCAGGCGTGGAATTGATTGCTGCTTCTTTGGTGCCACCCATGATCAAGTGGCCTGTCTTCTGGAAGCAATCGAATCTGGAGGAACATCCCCTGAATATCACTGCTGATAGCAACGGAATTTTCTCTGAATCTGAACATTACTGCAAGAAGAGGTGGATCTAGTACAGGTCCAGGGAGCAATAGCTCTTTGTGGTTTTGTCCCTGATATTGAAACGAGCATTTAAATACGACTCTGTTCTTCCCGTTATGTTGGACCAGATGATGGGGAATGTACCAGGTGTTGGATGGGCATGTTCCAGCACCTTGATTGTATAACCCGCCTGCTGCAGTTTCTGGATCTCTGCAGTGTAGGCAGCTGCTTGCTTTGGATCTCTAGCTAGCCTTCTCTCTATGGCTCTCAGATGAGGAAGAACAGCATTTTGGGGGGCCTTGAGGTCGGGCATGCGCAAAAGTGGGGTTGCATAGCGCTTAACTCCATCCACCTCTACTCTCACTGTCTTGCTCTCCAGAATTTTCACTGCCTCCTGGTCTTGCCTGGATCTTGTGCTCATCTTTTCACTTTGCCAGGGGAGCACATCTATCTGCCAGAGTTTGTTTGAGAAGATCAGTTTCTGGGGTACCATTGAGGTGAAAAGACACTGTTGTCCAGAGGCCTCATGTTGCAGGTGCTGTACAGGGCCCTGCAAAGTCCAGCCAAAACGAGTCTTGAGGCTGAGGCGGATTGGTTCTACTGCAGGAATGAGGTTAGGGTAGTCTGATCCGATAAGCAGGACAGGACAAACTGCCTCTAAATTGCTCAAAGGAAGCCCGCGGAGATGGTGATATTTTTCCCTCAAAGTTTTAATAGGATGTGTATGCTCAGAAAGACTCAGTTGCTGGGCCGTGAATGCACACTTTATGTGGTACAGCTTGCTGGGCTTAGACATTGGGGAGATGTGGAATGACACGGCTGCACCAGTGAGCATTTGTAATTCCTGCCTGATCGTGCGGAGTGGAAGATCTTCTGGCTGACCCAGCTGTTGGGCAGCATTGTGCAGAAGGATGGTCCTCTCTGATCCATCATCTAAGATGGCATACGCTTTCATCTTGTGTGCCCCGTTTCGGAGGATCACCTTGACGATCTTCAGAAGAACCTTTCGGCTGGCAGGGGGCTTGCGAATGAGAAGTATCTCGTTCATAGTGTTGAGGAGTCAGGCATTAGCAGAAGTACTTTCATCTGGGGGAGTCTTTGGGATGTCCGCACTCCTGAGGTTGATGCCATGAAGGACTAGTAAGTGGCGTCTATTACACTGTTTGCTGCACATTCTCAGATTGCACTCTGAAACTTCATGATTCCTCCCGCAGCGACAGCATCTGTTGCAGTCCTTGATCCAGTTTAGTTTCTGGTCAATGGTAAGCTGCTTAAAGTTGTTACAATTGTTGAGGGAGTGTTTATGGTGGTCACAGTAAGGGCAGTAAGGGGTTAAAGGAGGTTTGTTAGCTGTAGGTGTCATCTTTGTCAGAGGAGGCGCTTTTCTCTGTCCCGAACAGGATGGTAGCACTTTTAGCTGGCGGCTTGGGATCTCTGATCCCTTCTCGTGTTCGTGCTGGATATCCACGACGACTGGCCCCTACAAACCTTGATGTGTCCTCCTGCACTTGAATTTCATACTCTAGCCACTCTGACAGATCAAGAAGGGTGGGAATTGGCACTTGATGAGGATGTGCAAAGCACCTGAAACTTGATCCGAGGTCGTGCGGTAGCTTTCCTTAGAGTCGGGAGACATGGGAGCCACACTGCAGCTCGAAGGTGCCCTTCCTTCCCAGTTGCTCTAGTATGCCTATGAGGGAACGAACCTTGAGGGTGAAGATTCGGCAAGCTTTAATGTACCCACTGGCTAAGTTTGGACCATCCATGAGCTCTGTCCTCCGTGCTGCGTCTAAAGAGTACTTTAACTCTTAGAAATGAGCGATATATATATATATATCAAATACATCATATGATGGATATAGGACACATAGATTATGTCTCCTGAACACAACAGTGATATATGTGAGGTAACTAGTATGTAAACTCTAACAATCGGTCATTTTCAGAAGAATACAACTTTTAATCACAAATGCTCGTCTTGCACCAGGTCAACCCACACGCATTACGTAGTCACATTGGAAAGGTCACACGTAATGTAGGCAAAAGTACTGACCCAGTGTTTATAAAGTGAACGTGCAAAGAAAGTCAAATTCCCTTTACAAAAAAAAAAAAGCAAAACAATGTTGTCGGACGATTTTGAAGTTGGAGGAGAAAACGAGATGCAGTTTTTCGCCCTACCTTACCTTTTTGAACCAAAGTACACAGACGAAGAACTTACGCGCATGATTTTTCCAACGTGATTATGTTGAAACTTTGACCTTCAGCCCACTGGCCACTGTTGAAGTCCCCTATATGGAGTAAAATCCTGGAATGTTTTCCTCAAAAACATTAATTTATTTTCAACTGAAGAAATAAATAAATCTTGGATGACACGGGGGTGAGTAAATTATCAGCACATTTTAATTCTAGAAATTAACTAATACTTTAACATGCGATACTGAAACCAGAATTTCAGGTTTTAAGACTCATTTTTAATTTAAAATACTTTGATGTTGCTCTTTTGGGGTTTTTGCAGGGGCTCTGATGGGTCTAACGCTGGTGCTGAATGGACGGGACATTGGATCGGCTGTGGCGGACACCACCCTGGATCACAAGTGGGGCATCGTGCTGACGGTTTGCGGCGTGGTTCTGATGGACTTCAGTGCCGACTCAGCGGACAACCCCAGTCATGCGTACATGATGGATGTGTGTAGCCCAGAGGACCAGGACCGAGGCCTAAATATACATGCTCTTCTGGCAGGTTAGAGAAACTTGGAGATTAATAATGGTTAAATGTTATTTTAAAGGGGTCATCGGATTGTTTGAACATCAAATGTGTGTTGGAAGTGTGTGTACACATCCATCCTATAATGATAAAATCCACCCAGTGTTTTTTTTTTTTATCCCTATTTTAAAATCCTCTTTCTCAAATCAGGCTGTTCTGAGATTCCTGTCAGAATGACGTAGTTCTGTACAGACCGCTCCCACGATAGTTGATTGACAAGACCGTCTTACCTTAGACCCGTCCTGCGTGAGCTGAGAGCTGTCCGCCTCCGGTGCAGGGGAAGACACGATGTCTCATTTAAAGCAACATGGACTAAAAAAATAGCTTGCTGAAAACAAAGTTAATTTTGACTGGGGAAAAAAGGTGTATTTACAGATATAATAAATATTTACAAAAATGTGAGGGGTGTACTCACTTCTGTGAGATACTGTATATACTGTAATAGTATTTATTTATATTTATTAACAAATATATTTGACAGCTGAACAGCTGAAAACAGAGCTTGTGTGGACAGGGTAAACAGGGTGTTGTTTTACACCACCATTGAGAAATTTTAACCAAAGTATGTTATGGACTTTTCAATAAGACCCTAAAGAATCATATCAACTTGTGGAAAATGGGCATCCGATGACCTCTTTAAAACATTCTTTTGTTTTTAAATTAACTGCATGAGTCGTGGTTTTCACATAAGGACTTTTTCTAAAAATTCTCTAAATCTAATATATGTCTAATCACATCAGTGTTGTTTTAGTAATATTTCTAAATCACTATAATATTTATTCATATTTTGAATGAGCTTTTATTTTTATATTTTCAGTTTTTAGTCTAGTCTTTTTTGGTCATTTTTGTCTGTTGTAGCTAATTTGACTTTTATTTGTTAAAAGTATATTGCTCCCGAATCAATTTAACACATTTAATCGTATTTAATTAATTCTCTGAAAATCTGTTATTTTATCATTATTTATAAATTAGCCTATTGTAGAATATTATTTTAGTCATTTTGTTTTGTGACTTTTGTCACATCACTTTCATTAGTAAAAAACATTAATTAGCTTTAATTTATTTTTATTTCACTTTTCATTTTAGTCATTTTCATACTTCAACTTAAACTAATCAGTTTTTGATTTAGTCTAATTTGACAATTATTTCAGTTCCCTATACAAGTATAATACTCCTAGATCCATTTAACACATTTTACCAAATCCAAAGGAGTTTTATTTTAGTATTATTTATATATTATAATAGTATTTATGTATTTTGAATTAGTTAGTATTTTATATTTTCAGTTTTTATTTTAATTTTAGTAATTTTAGTACTTACTAAAAATGTATTTTAGTTTCAGTATTTTTTTTCAGTTTCATTTTATATTTAATGTAGTTGCCAAGGCAAGTTTTCAAATGTTCTAATATTATCTAATATTTATATTTAATTTTATTTAAACCACAAAAGGAAAACATTTACATTTTTGTTTACGTTTTTAAGTTTTAAATATCATAGTTATGCTTTATTTTATTTCAGCTTTATTTCAATGACCAAACCCATTTTTTAATAGTCTTGCATGTAGTTAAGAATAACAACACTGAGTCACATTACTGCTGCATCTTTAATTTAACCCAGGTCTTGGCGGTGGCTTCGGCTACATTGTGGGTGGCATTAACTGGGACAAAACTGAGTTCGGAAGGTCGATGGGTGGCCAGCTCCGGGTCATATACCTGTTCACCAGCATCACCCTCGCTGCCACCACGGCCATGACCCTCACCAGTATCCCAGAGCGACCTCTACCCCAGTCCCAGCCTCAAACCAGGAGCACCCGCAACCTTAAGAGCCCCAATCTTCCTCTGCCGCCCTCCCCACCTCCTCCTCCCGGAGCCGCTGCGGCCCAGGATGATGAGGACGAGGACGAAGCGCTATATAACAGCCAGTTCGCCAATTGCTCCTACCAGGATCCACTGGGCCACTCGAGTAGCGCCAACGCACGTCTCTACGCAGGCCTCACCAGCCCCATTTCCCCTCTGAGTCCTCTGACGCCCAAATACGGCAGCTTCATCAGTCGGGATAACTCACTCACGGGCATTAATGAGTTTGCTTCCTCCTTAGGCACCTCCTACATAGACAGCGTATTGATTGAATGCTACACCGGACAGCAGACTCCATTAGAACCCGAGGCGGTGGCTCTGCCTCTTCCTCCTAGGGACACGTCCCCTCCTCCTCAAAGTCAAATGCCTGCCGCAAATGAAGTTGCACAGCAAACCAAACTCTCGCAGCCTAATGGAGAGCTGTTGGCGACTGAAGCGCTGCAAGCTAATGAGCAAAAGCAAGCCATTGAACCTGCTGACCAGCCTAATGAGGGACAACAGGCTGCGTCGGGGTCACAGCGAGGCAGCACCTCAGGGATACTGAAGCGTCCCCAGAGTCTGGCCTTAATGGAGGACCCGCTGATTGCTCCGAGCGGTGATTTGGACAACGGTCGTAGACGCACTGTCACCTTCAGTCAACAGGTCAGTTTGTCTATGTGCATAAATACATTTTTACCTTATTTAAACTAATTGCCTGAGCATTACTATCAAAACCAAATTTTTACATTTTAGTTTCAGTTTTTGTCATTTTGTTATGTGCTTTTGTCTGTAATGTCTATTCAGCTTTAATTTATTCTTATTTCAGTTATAGCAACTGTAATACTTGAGCTTAATATTAGTTAGTTGCTAAGTAAACAATTTTTGTTTTTGTTTATTAATTATTTTTTGCTAATTTGACTTTTTTAATTTAACTATAAATGTATATTACTCCAAAATCCATTTCACATTTTACTGTATTTACATAAATTACCTGAAAACCAGTGTTATTTTAAGTGTTATCTACAGTATCTCACAGAAGTGAGTACACTCCTCACATTATTGTAAATATTTTATTATATATTTTCATGTGACAACACTGAAGAAATGACACTTTGCTACAATGTAAAGTAGTGAGTGTACAGCTTGTATAACAGTGTAAATTTGCTGTCCCCTCAAAATAACTCAACACACAGCCATTAATGTCTAAACCGCTGGCCACAAAAGTGAGTACACCCCTAAGTGAAAATATCCAAATTGGGCCCAAAGTGTCAATATTTTGTGTGGCCACCATTATTTTCCAGCACTGCCTTAACCCTCTTGGGCATGGAGTTCACCAGAGCTTCACAGGTTGCCACTGGAGTCCTCTTCCACTCCTCCATGACGACATCACGGAGCTGGTGGATGTTAGAGACCTTGCGCTCCTCCACCTTCCGTTTGAGGATGCCCCACAGATGCTCAATAGAGTTTAGGTCTGGAGACATGCTTGGCCAGTCCATCACCTTTACCCTCAGCTTCTTTAGCAAGGAAGGGGTCGTTATCATGTTGGAATACTGCCCTGCGGCCCAGTCTCTGCTTCAGTATGTCACAGTACATGTTGGCATTCATGGTTCCCTCAATGAACTGTAGCTCCCCAGTGCCGGCAGCACTCATGCAGCCCCAGACCATGACACTCCCACCACCATGCTTGACTGTAGGCAAGACACACTTGTCTTTGTACTCCTCACCTGGTTGCCGCCACACACGCTTGACACCATCTGAACCAAATAAGTTTATCTTGGTCTCATCAGACCACAGGACATGGTTCCAGTAATCCATGTCCTTAGTCTGCTTGTCTTCAGCAAACTGTTTGTGGGCTTTCTTGTGCATCATCTTTAGAAGAGGCTTCCTTCTGGGATGACAGCCATGCAGACCAATTTGATGCAGTGGTCTGAGCACTGACAGGCTGACCCCCCCCCACCCCTTCAACCTCTGCAGCAATGCTGGCAGCACTCATACATCTATTTCCCAAACACAACCTCTGGATATGACGCTGAGCACGTGCACTCAACTTCTTTGGTCGACCATGGCGAGGCCTGTTCTGAGTGGAACCTGTCCTGTTAAACCGCTGTATGGTCTTGGCCACCGTGCTGCAGCTCAGTTTCAGGGTCTTGGCAATCTTCTTACAGCCTACACCATCTTTATGTAGAGCAACAATTTCTTTTTTTCAGATCCTCAGAGAGTTCTTTGCCATGAGGTGCCATGTTGAACTTCCAGTGACCAGTATGAGAGAGTGAGAGCGATAACACCAAATTTAACACACCTGCTCCCCATTCACACCTGAGACCTTGTAACACTAACGAGTCACATGACACCGGGGAGAGAAAATGGCTAATTGGGCCCAATTTGGACATTTTCACTTAGGGGTGTACTCACTTTTGTGGCCAGCGGTTTAGACATTAATGGCTGTGTGTTGAGTTATTTTGAGGGGACAGCAAATTTACACTGTTATACAAGCTGTACACTCACTACTTTACATTGTAGCAAAGTGTCATTTCTTCAGTGTTGTCACATGAAAATATATAATAAAATATTTACAAAAATGTGAGGGGTGTACTCACTTCTGTGAGATACTGTATGTACTGTAATAGTATTTATTGATATTTATAAAGAAAATATTTGAGTTGAAAACAAATAAAACAGCTGAAAACAGAGCTGGTGTGTACAGGGTAAACAGGGTGTTGTTTTACACCACCATTGAGAAATTTTAACCAAAGTATGTTATGGACTTTTCATTAAGACCCTAAAGAATCATATCAACTTGTGGAAAATGGGCATCCGATGACCTCTTTAAAACATTCTTTTGTTTTTAAATTAACTGCTTGAGTCGTGGTTTTCACATAAGGACTTTTTTTCTCAAAATCTAATATATGTCTAATCACATTTAGTGTTGTCTAAACACACAGTGTTGTTTTAGTAATATTTCTATATCACTATAATATATAGAATTAGCTTTTATTTTTGCAGTTTAACTTTTACATTTACATTTATGCATTTAGCAGACGCTTTTATCCAAAGCGACTTACAGTGCATTCAGGTTATACATTTTTATCAGTAAATGTTTTCCCTGGGAATTGAACCCACAACCTTTTGCGCTGCTAACGCAATGCTCTACCACTGAGCCACAGGAACCTGTTTTAGTCATTTTATTATTTATTATTTTCATATCATTTTCTCTATTTAGTTTTACCTTTAATGATTTTAGTAGCTAAACATTTTTATTTCGGTTATTTTCAATATGTTTATTATTTTTGTTTCTTAATTATTCTGAATAATTTGACTCTATATTTAAATGCTTCTAAAAAAATAGTTCTCCCAAACACATTTAACATATTTTATCATATTTAAATAAATTAACTTAATTTCATAATTTATATATTTGTATATTATTATAGTATTATTAATATTTTGAATTAGTTATTATTTATACATTTTCAGTTTAAGTAATTATGTTGTAATGTGCTTTTGTCATTTTCATTCATTTTCGTTTTTTATATTTCTGTATAGTTTTATTTTCTTTCAGTTTAAAGTAATTTTATTACTTTAACTTTATTTTATTTCACTTAGTTGCCCAGGCAATATTTCTAATTGTCGTTTTTGTGTGTGTGTGTGTGTGTGTGTGTGTGTGTGTGTGTGTGTGTGTGTGTGTGTGTGTGTGTGTGTGTGTGTGTGTGTGTGTGTGTGTGTGTGTGTGTGTGTGTGTGTGTGTGTGTGTGTGTGTGTGTGTGTGTGTGTGTGTGTGTGTGTGTGTGTGTGTGTGTGTGTGTGTGTGTGTGTGTGTGTGTGTGTGTGTGTGTGTGTGTGTGTGTGTGTGTGTGTGTGTGTGTGTGTGTGTGTGTGTGTGTGTGTGTGTGTGTGTGTGTGTGTGTGTGTGTGTGTGTGTGTGTGTGTGTGTGTGTGTGTGTGTGTGTGTGTGTGTGTGTGTGTTATGTATAGGCCTACAACTTGCCATTGTACTTTAGTATGTTTGTGCTCTTTTCCCAAGGTGGCAAATATACTGCTGAATGGCATGCATTATGACAGTGACCTCAGTGGCACCCATGAAGCAGCAGACTCTCAAATGTCAATAAAGCTGCTCTGTACCGTCATCTACAGGATGCCTCCATGTTTACGAAGCCTGTGCACCAACCATTTCCTGGGTAATATAGGTTTTGAATTTCATTAGGCATATACAAAATGTCTGAGGCTCATATTTGTTGTTTTAATAATAAGCACAGAGATTTCACATAGGCTTCATATAGAGGTTTTAATAACAGAATTAGAGACCTACAGCTGATCAAATTTCTTAAATACAACATGCTTGCATTAGCTAACAATGTATCATCAGGCCCAAAGATTTGCTGATGTTTTTTCTGAGTTTGCTATTGTTCATTAAAACAAAAACAAAAATATTTAAATACTTTTCTAAATAAAACAAATGTAAATATCATCTAAAAAAGCATAAGCAATTTCTCCTTGGGAACTAACTGAAATACAATTGAGGTAAGTTGAAATACCAAAGTTACTAAAACAAAAGAAATAAATTATAGCTAAAAAAAATATATTTATAAATTACAATTTTTTTATTAAAATTGTTATAATAATAACAAAAATTACAAAAACGAAAACTAAAATTATGAAATAAAAGCTAAATTAATTAATACTATAGTAATATGTAAATAATACTAAGGTGAAACCAATTTTTGGGAACAAATTTAAATATGTGTTAAATGGATCTGTTCTTTTATAGGTAACTAAAACACAGTGAAGTTAGCCAAAATAATTACTAAGAAACCTCAGCTTTATAAATCATGAGCATGCGGTTCGGCCCTGTTTTATGCCCAATCTTTCATCTTCCGTCACACATGTTGATTGACACAGGTTGGTTATCGTTCGAGGGGATGCTGCTCTTCTACACAGACTTTATGGGGGAGGTTGTGTTTGGTGGAGACCCAAAGGCCCACCACGATTCAGAGGAGTACAAGCGCTACAATTCAGGCATCACCATGGGCTGCTGGGGGATGTGCATCTATGCATTTAGTGCTGCTTTTTATTCAGGTTAGTAAAAGCATGACCATGCAGCTTGAGCATACACAAAGATTATTTCATAATCACATTACTTGCTTCCGTCTTTTCCTCTTGCAGCCATTCTTGAGAAGCTGGAGGAGCGGTTCTCTTTGCGTTCTCTGTATTTTTTCGCCTATCTGGCCTTTGGTTTGGGCACAGGGCTGGCCACTCTCTCCACAAACCTGTACGTGGTGCTGCCTCTCTGCGTCACCTACGGCGTTCTCTTCTCTTCTCTCTGTACGCTGCCTTACTCTCTGCTCTGTGAATACTACCAGAGCCCGCAGGTGAGAACACAAACCAAATAGATCATGTTTATGTGAACGCACTTATAATGGAAGTCTATGGGGCACGGTATCAGTAGAAACATTAATATACTCACTATTTCAAAAGAATATCATCCAAATGAAACATTATTTGTGAACCCAGCTAAAAGGGAATGTTTTCAGAGCGTTCTGGTAAGGTTCTCTGAAAGTCATACACAAATGTTATATTAGTAATATTATATTAATGTTTGTTTATAGTATATGGTTTTCAATAATGGTCCCAAAATGTTAGCACAAACCCATATTTAACATTATAAAAACATACATTGTTCATTGAACATATTAGCCGAACCTTCAACTAACATTTGTCCTTGGAACATATTTTTGTTTGCTGAGATTATGAGACTAGTAACAAAATTGCTAACCTTGTAAGTGCAAAATTATATCGATTTGTTAAATTCCTTCCACAGCTATAGTGAACATAGTAACTTTTACACAATACACAGAAATACAGATAAATATAAGGATATATATATTTACAATATTGTTGTTGGCTTTGTTAACACATAAAACAGGTTTTATACAACTTTTCACCTCAAACAGCATATAAAGTAATTGTATGTTATAATTAACACAAATATAAGTGTCTCATTTATGTTTTTAAAAGCCCTCGGTAATATTTTGCCTCATAGGCTTCCATTGTAAGTGTAAAACAATAAAGAAATTATTGTTATTATTGTTTAAGAAACAGTTATTGCCAGTGTTTTTTTTGTCTGCAATTAAATCTAAAACTAATTATATATATAATATATATATATATATATATATATATATACACACACACACACATACATATATTTATATTAGTGCTGTCAAACCATTAATTGCGATTAATCACATCCAAAATAAAATATATATATATATTTGTTTACATAATATATGTATGTGTACTGTGTATATTTATTATGTATGTATAAACACACACACACATACAGTGTATATTTTACAAATATTTAAATGTATATACATTTATATATTTATATTCTTATATTTTATTATATATAAAAATTTATTTAATATATAAACATAAGATTTTTCTTAAATATATACAAATTATACACAGTATACACACATATATTATGTAAACAAAAACTATATATATATATATATATATATACACACACAAAGCTGAAATAAAATAAATATATAAATATATATATAAATATTAAATGAAAATGTTTAACTTAAATGAAAATTTGAAATGTTACCTCGGCAACTAACTTAAATATGCTGAAATTACTAAAATGACAAAAATTTAATAAAGCTAAATAACAAATGACAAAACAAAATTACAGAAACATAAAGTTCAAATGGAAACTAAACTGTGTGACTGAATTTAGGATGACTATAGCTTTGTCTGTTTCACAGAAAGGTCCTGGCTGATCTAAATAGCATAAAACTGGGTTTGGCTTTGTTTCTCTATTGACGGTCCTTATACATTAGATGTATGTGTATATGCAGTGTTTTTTATTCCCGCCATCCATCCCACCTCGCACGCAACGATTAGTCGATTACGTACATTGCCTGCATGCTATTGATCAAACTACTTTCCATTCCATTACTTTCAGCAAGTGTGAAAACAATAGCAATGCAATTTGCCCAGGACATGTCTGTGGGAAACCCTGTGTCAATGTCCACATGTTGTTCCTGCAGTTCTGCGGCTCATCGGCGGACGGGACCAGGCGTGGGATGGGGGTGGACATCTCCCTGCTCAGCTGTCAGTACTTCCTGGCACAGATCCTGGTTTCGGTGGCGATGGGCCCTCTGACATCGCTGGTGGGTGGGGCCCAGGGCGTGATGTACTTTTCCAGTCTGATGTCATTTGTGGGGTGCCTGTACTCCTCACTGTGTGTGGTGTACCATCTGCCACCACCCGAGGGTGAGCCCCAGAGTGAGACGCAGCCACTGCTGGTGCACATTTAGACCTGATCTCTCACACAACGGGTCCAAAATTAACACCCCAGAACAGAAGCAGCAGACAGGTCACTTTTTGCAACAGGAATTAAATCATAATGCAAAATGATAAAGCTCTTTGATATCTCGGAATACAAAAAAAAATACCAACAAATAAAAGATCAATGACTGCCGTGCATCTCCAAACAACCTTTCCTCTAGTGGAAATCTTCATCAGAACTTTTGTTTTTTTCAGTGCACTATGTCTGCACAAACAACTTGACCCCCAGTTTTTTTGAGGAGCAGAATCATGTTTTTGCAACAGATGTCGTAGGATACAGATATACGAAACATAAACAGTTAAATAATTCCTTTTTCAAAAGTACAAAAATATACATACATTGGGGCCCATAAGTCTGGGACTAGATTAAAATCAGATTTATTTCACATAAAAAAACAGAAAGATTTCTTAAGGTAAAAATGCATTTAGCAGATAAAGGATAATACATTTAGATTCTTGTGTATATATGATAAGTTTATTTGCAAAAACAGATAACTCAGTTTTTTTATTTTTTCAAAAGTCATGTTTTATTGTGTTTTATTGTGTTAGTCAGCTGTATTTTTAACCTAATCAAAATAACCCAACTGCAGTTTGATTGAGATTAATTGGAATGCACAATAGTTAAAAACGAGTTCTGTTTTTGCAAATGACACACACACAACACACACACACACACACACACATTACACACACACACACACACACACACACACACACACACACATTACACACACACACACACACACACTCACACACACACACACACACACACACAACACACACACACACACACACACACACACACACACACACACACACACACACACACACACACACACACACACACACACACACACACACACACACAGTTTATTTTTGTCAACAATTTTTTATGTAAAAATTACAATTCTTCACTGCCTCTAAAATGTATAATTGCAGAATCAATATATACGTTGTCCTGAACATTAACGGAGAAACAGATTTTGTGTGAAAATAAATCATTCAAGTTGTTTATTTCGTTTAAAAATCGTGTAAATGTATGAGGTGGGAAGAGGGCCTTTTACACGCAGTATTG
Source organism: Ptychobarbus kaznakovi (assembly GCA_027422405.1). Taxonomy (NCBI): domain Eukaryota; kingdom Metazoa; phylum Chordata; class Actinopteri; order Cypriniformes; family Cyprinidae; genus Ptychobarbus; species Ptychobarbus kaznakovi. The sequence continues at coordinate 961,842 of CM049795.1, read as the reverse complement.
ATACAAACACTTCAGCTAAAATTATGTTTTGTTTAAATAATATCTAATACTTGTTCAAAACAATCACTTTAGCAAAGTTTGTACTATTTATTTTAATAAGTAAAGATTCTGAAAGTATTGAAGGAGATCCAATAATAATTGAATATGTATTTACAATAGTAACAACAAATGATATTTTATTATATGATATGATTAATAGCATGCTTTTAAATATGATGGTTTCATTCTAAACATGGTGATTATCTCTAATATGGACACCCAACATAATATATGATATTATTGACCACCTGAATCTAACCATGTCATGTCAACAAATGGAAAAGTCAGCCATCTATTAATTATCATATTAATTACTGTGTCTTTAGCCCCAACAGCAGGGGCGCGTTTTACCCCAAAAACCATACTTTCACATCTTCTTTCGTTATTTAAAAACGTGTGCTTTAATTATCTTAAATTAAGCAAAACTGAAAATCATAAAGACGACGTTTTTCCTCAAAATATATGCATTGATTTGAGCGATTCTCGTTTGCTACTTAAATCTACAACATTTTAAAAACATAAACTATTAGATCAAGTACGCACAGAATCAACTTTGATCGCATCAAAGACCAGAGATATATACACGTGCATCTTGAAAAGCGGATGTTTTAAACAGTTTTAAGACACGTTATTGCGCCATCTAGTGGTTTAGATTAAAATAATATATTTTTTTTTACAATAAATTGTAAAATTGTCTGCTTCATAACAGGTGAAGTACACAAACGAAATAGTATGTTTTTTTTCATTTGCAATAGTTTTTGGTAGTTTCAATTAAACAAGACTTCTGGACCCCATACTAAATTGACCAGCTGTTGTCAGACATGGTAAACGTTAATTTTGGACCCCATACACACATCACACAGAACAGCTCAGACTCCTGCGCTTGCTTCACGATGTGAGACGGTAACGAGCTGTGATTTTGACCGTGCATCTCACTCGGATTTCTATAAGCATGCTGCAACAGCGACTGCATGACGGCAGGCTTGAGTAGCGCGTGCGTGTGAGAGAAAGAGCGCGTGCTTGTGTACAGGTGATGCCTGACTACTTTCATCTGGCCTGAACATCATGTGAAATGTTTAGGTTTTTCACTGTTGATTCCTCACGGAGGACAAAGCCAAAACTATAGCTCCCTGAACTCTCTATATGTGGTTTCTGTTCAGCTAATTGATAAAGTTCATTACTGTTAATACACGTAAAATCCCTCTCACATATCCAAAGCTGTCGACATGTCAATGAACTGTTTGAAGAGGTCACCTGTCGGTTTGTATGCATGTAAAACCGCATTGATGCCTTACTGTAGGCCTCTGTTTCGCACTGTCCCACAGTAAAACAGAGAATGTATGTGTGTCTATGGGTCTTTGGTTTGCATATAGCATTTTTTTAAGTGATCAGGCTCATCATTTGAATACTAGCTAGCTACTACACATCCTTAAGAGTACCGATATTCCTGTCGCATGTGTGCCATACTGTAACATGGCTTGACACTGGTGGACGCTCCAATGACATATGTCACGGAACGCACGCGCTCATGCCTGCTTCGCTGTGGTCTGGCGTGATCGTTGTAATGACAGTCGTTCTTGTCATTATCAGGCAGAGCGGACGTTGAGGCTGAGGTGTGAGTGATCGCGATACGGAAACAGGCCCCGTGCGGAAGAACGAGCCGAATAACGTATTGTTCGGTGACTCCATCAAATCTGGACAACCGATATGGACTCTCCACCAGAGCGCTCACAAAAGCATCTTTTTTCCCCGCTTTGCAATACATGCAACCTTTAAAAACTCCAGGTAGCAAGCGATTCAAGAAAGGGTTGAGACGAAGTTCATAATCACATTCATGTGTAATCTACACGAGCATGTACAGATATCTTCCACTGAGGAAACTGATGTAAGCTGCATTGTACAGGCTAATGCTCTGAGAATTAAACAGTTGTCACACGACGAAGGTTTTCTGCTGCAGGTGTCGTTCTGATTTAAACACGTACAACATAAGACTGGTGTGGAAAGTTTAACCAGCAGGGGGCGCAGCAGGATCTCAAATGGAGGTCAAACTCAACCTTTTAAAGGAGTAGTTCGCCCAGAAATTAAAATTTGATACAAATGTACTCAGGCAATCCAAGGTATAGTTGAGTTTGTTTCTTCGTCAGAACAGATTTGGAGAAATGTAGCATTACATCACTTGCTCACCAATGAATCCTCTCCAGTGAATGGGTGCCGTCAGAATGAGTCCAAACAGCTGTCTAAATAATCCACACCTCTCCAGTCCATCAGTTAACGTCTTCGAAAAACCAAAAGATGCATATTTATAAGAAACAAATCCATGCATTATGGTGTTTTAACTCCAAGCCCATAATCCCCCCCCCCCCCCCCCCCCCCGTTTGGCTTGTAAACAGTGCTTGATCTGTGCATATTTCCTCCAGATTCAGACCAGACGACTTTTTCACTGGAGAATAAAATATCAATAGAAGACTATTTTAGCCAGAAACAACGGTTTGAAGTTAAAGATGTCTTTATTTCTCATAACTGATATTAATAAATGGTTGCAGTCATGTGGATTATTGATGATGTTTTTATCAAACTGTTAGGTCTCTTGTTCTGATGGCACCCATTGGTGAGCAATTCTTCAAATGTGTTCCCATGAAGGAACAAATTACATTGTGGATGGCCTGAGGGTGAGTAAAACTTGTAGCAGCTTTCCAATTTTGGGAGAACTATTCCTTTACTTTACCCTTTTTTTGCAAGAAGCTACTTTTACTTTACTAAATTTGAGCTCCAGTTAAGGTCAGTCGTCTTGCACATACTTGGTGCATGTCCAATCTTGTTTCAAACAGCTTTTAAAAAGTTTTGCAACCCCCAACACAACGTTAAGAAAAGACCCAAGAGGCACTGGTTTTAAAAAGACAAGACTGTGTTTTTTTTATTTATAATCCTGAACCAAACTATACAAAGCAGTGGTCAAAAAGCAACCAAAACACAATTAAAAAAAGTTTCGCTTGAAGGACTGAAAGAACACCAGTACCAGCATACAGTTCTGTTATAGATTGTTTTTTTTCTTTTTCATTCTGCACTTCCCATATAAAACAAAAACCCCAAAACTGTACATAAGGATAGAAAGATACAATCCTTTTAAATGCATATGGAACAAAAGACCTTCAAGCTTTAAAAAGGGGTTAATTAACATGTTAAGAGGGCGGCGATGTGTTGACTAAGAACCCCTCTCATTCACACGAGCCATCTGTTATGTTAACTGATCTGCCAAAGCGAGGGATTAACTTCTAGCAGCACAACCAGGTTAAACATTGTCTATTAGCCCCTGCTTAAAACTCATCTTTGGCCTTTAGTGGATCAGAAAAACGTCACCTATGAAAATGACAGAACCTTAGGCTTTCAGTTGCTTGTGTGTACATCCGCTGGAGTAGTAGAATGTGTGCTTGTTAAACGTTTGCAAAAATAAACCGTTTTTTTTAATACAGGGTTCTAATGTTGGTCCTACACCAATAAATAAGGTCTTACAAAAGGGGACAGGGTCATGATGTTGTTATGGGCCTCTCAAGAAGGTCTGTGAAATATACAGGAAAGCACAAACTCTACTAGGTCAAACTGACCATACAGACAGAGCTACTGAAGGGCAGCGAGAGATTTAGGCTTGGACCTCAGCCTCTGTGGAGTCGCTCTTCTCTTCTGTCTTCTGTTTCTTTGTTTCGACTTCCTCCTGAAAGCAGACGAGTCAAGATTAGATGAGGTAAAGATGACGGAAATGTTGTGAAATGCATCTGAAAGCCAAACCCACCTCCTCCTCCTCCTCAGCTGGACGTTTCACGGGTTGCTCGTCTGCTTCTTCTTCAGCGCCGTTCTCCTCCTTCTTTGCTTCTCCTGCTGTTAAAAGCCAAACGGATTTGTCAATAACCGGTTTCTGTACTAGTAACTTATGCAATGATGACACGGGCAAAGTCAAACTCACCCTCCTCATCCTCCCCACCCTCTTCGTCCTCATGGGCTTCCTCTTCCTTGTGTGAAGCACCGTTAGTCTAAAACAGAGAAAGCACCATGAGTGAAACTGATACCAGATCTGTTATATCACCAGATGATTTGGGGATTTACGAGCAAAGTCAGTGATTAAGTATCATTACGATCATTTTAAAAGTTTTTGGGAAGGTCAGTTATTTAAAAGCCATGTGCTGAGAAACCATGTGCACAGCCTCGAAGCTGTCTTCTCAGAAGATGCATCTATGTCAGTCAGTTCGAACCCTAAACAAAGAACAGCACGGTGAAAGAGGGGGAGGGGGCCCTCCAACACCTGCACGGCAAGCGGGTACTCGGGGACAAAAGCCACAAGGCCTGCTGGGAAATACTCAACGCTTACTGTTCCATTTCCATTGGCAGGTGCGTCTTCGCTGCCGTTCTCCTTTGCAGCCTCCGCTGCCTCCTCAACCACCTCCTTCTTCTCTTTCAAGTCCTGAAATGAAGCAGATGTATATCGGTTAATAAATAAGCCCTCTCCAGCTACATAAACAATGCAGCGTGTGAGTATCTCATAAGTAGTAAAGGGGAAAGTTTGTTTCCTTGAGTTTCTTCCCCACCCACGCACACAGATGAGCCACAGACCACACACACACACCAGCTGGCTGACTGCCTTTTAAAATACATGAAATGGGGTCATGAAAACCACCTCAGGTTTCGCCTTTAAAAACACTTTTAGAAACTAACGTTATGCCATTATTATTATTTTTTTTTCAGAAATGTAGTACGAGCATTATGTAGGCGCAATGGGCCACTTTTTAAATGTTAATCGCAACTCAACGTGTACTAATATGAAATTATGTCAGAAAACGTTGCATGTTTAATTGGAACTGCTGTTTAAAGGGGAAACAATTAAATCCGATTTATTTTCTAATGTTGCCTGTGTTTTTTCTCTGAAATCTGCACCACAATAGATCTATTATAGAGACAATCAGTTCGAGTTCACGCCTTCGTAAATTAACTCCATTGTTCCGACACACATGCCGAGGTCACTTAAGGTCATTTCGCGCAGTCTTGCCCATTGCCCCTTTTATTCCCCGGTAGGAAACGTGCACGCGCATGCGCGCTCACGCGCCGGGCTGGAAACAAAAGGAGGCAGAGCGCGCGCCAAGATAACGAGCTCGAGAGACTGGCGCGAACGAATACAGCACGCGGCGGCGATATTCCCGCCTATTCGAGCGGCAGAGATGAAGAGCCTTGACTTTACACACACACACACACACACACATTCAAAGAAAGAAAGAAAAAAAGTGTGGCAGATGGTTCACCAATTTACTCCCCCCCACCCGGAACCCTCTATTGAACGTTAATAGGATATGATTGCATATGGGAATATAATGTCGAATTCAGTCCTCAAAGAGGTTTTTTATGATTTATTCTTGAATGGAATGAGAGTAACGGTTGTCTATTTAATCGTTAATTTAAACGTGATTCGGCGCGAACTGTGAATTAACGGAAAAAAGATGCTGATGTTCGAAGAAAACTGTTTTAACATTTTCTTGATAATAATAAAATGTATCGCTGATAAATCCTCTCACTCACTGGTCGCTTTTTCTCTATTTATTTAATTAACGTTACCAGGTAACGTTAGGTCTAATTTCTTCAAATACTATTTTTTCAAGCAAACGTACCTTTGCGGTGATCTCAGGGGTGGTGGTCGTATCAACAGCGGTATCAGCCATGATGGTTTATATAGATGTTTCAAAGAAAACTGTCCGAGAAAAGCTTTAGAAACGGTGGGATGAGGTAGGACACGGTCAGAGGTGAGGAGGAACAGTGAATCAAAACTGACTGAACCTGAGAACTGAGAGGCGCGTCGAGAGCAGCGCCAACCTCGCTGACATCTGATTGGACAGGAGCGTGGTAACGTAAATCCGCTCTTCGATGTGATTGGATAGGCTGCTGTCAATTGTATTATGAAGACCCGCCCCTTCGCCCGCCCCACTTGTCTTGTTTTATTGGAGGAAAATTAAATTTTACCTTTCGCCCGGTCTTTTAAAAATGCTCTTATGAGTATCCAAAAGGTCAGGATGAATTTAAGCTATTCTGGTGACTTAAATATACATTTCTGACAGCATTTTTTGTTTGTTTTGGTGCCTTATATTATTTATCTTTGTGTAAATTTGAAGAGATTGCTAATTGAGTGTTTTTTTAGCAATAGTATGAAGAATATGTAAATTCATTAATGCAACATTCTTTATTTTTCTTTCCCTTTTGAGGAAGAACTGGTATATTTGTGTGTTATATTTGGTATTGGTTGACATTATTTCCCGTTCTTTTTGAAAACGGCAAATGGTTCACTATTTCCCTTGGCCTTTCTTTGACGAAAGTGTTTTGTGTGGTTGGAACCTGCCTCCGAGTCTGCATAGATGAATTTAAGCTTCTTTGGGGGCTTTGTTTACAGCCACAGTTTCATTAGCATGTTGTATTCAGAGGCCATTGTGTCCCAGATGGAGACGCACCAGGCAGCTGTTTCATTCATAATGAGAAGTCACACTAAGATGCTAACATGACTATTCTACACCATCAAACATTTGATAACCAGATAACCAACTAATTTATGGCTTGAAAGATAAGCCATACGGTCATTCCGGCTTCTCTGTAACACAAAGACTACCTGTTGCACAAGGAACAGATAACGGCTGCAGTTAGCAATGTTCCCTACCTCCCCTTTCAAGGGGTCAAAACCTCCCTCACATCTGTAATTCCTCAAAAGAATAAGAACTCTAGTATACTAAACTATAAATCATATTATTTCCCAGTAAACAAAAGATATTCTCAGTCAGAAATGTCCATAGAGGTGGAAATCCTCAGGATTTTCCTTTGCACACACTGAGATAAAGACTCCCCATCTGAATCATCAGATCGGCCATACCGTGGTAACAAAGCCCACTTGGTGGTCACAGATGGTGTGGGCCTATGGTGGGCTCTGTGAGGGGTCAGCATGTAGTCTTTGTTTTATCAGATGGAGTATTATGCAGTAGACCATTGATTTAAACCTCAGCTTTGACTCCCATGAGAAGCTGAAAACAGTGATTTGGTAACTAAAGCTTTATTAAAACTACCTTTCTTAAGGAGCTGAGGTGTTTTGCAGACGTACTTTTTTTTACAACTCGGGTACAAACATTTTGACACAACATATACATACTACTTTTCAGGTGTACTCTAATGAAATATATAGGAATATAACTTTTTGCTGCTATAACATTTTCAAAATCGTTCTCATTTATTTTGAAATTTGGCAAATTGTCTTGTGAATGCATGCCTGGTTCACTTTTCACTTTTCAGGCATTCTGGGTAAAATAATAGATTGTGGTTCATCCTCCATTTAAAAATAAAGGTTACAAAATGGTGTGTTCAGTGGTTTCACAGACTCTTAAAAATAAATGTTATTTATTTGCATTTATGGTTTTTATTTGCCTTTCCATTGCACAAAAGATTCTCGAGACTATTAAAATGTTCTGCACTAAGAAAAAATGGTTCTTATCAGAAATGTTTAATATTAAGGAAACAAAAATGGTTCTTATATGGCATCAGTGCAAAAATACCCTTTTGTAACTTTTATTTTTAAGAGTGAAGAACAATTTTTGGTTCCACAAAGAACCTTTCAGTAAACAGTCCTTAAAAGAACCATGCTTTTCCTTCTGTGAACAACATTTTTATAGTGAATAGAATCTTTTTTTTCACTATATAGAGCCTGTTGTGCAACATAAACTCGGTGGAACCATAGATGCCAATAAAAACTTTTATTTTTAAGAGATCATCCAATGCAAAAAAAAGAAGTAATAATTAAAATATCAGTGATAAAAAAAGAAAAGGCACCACTAGCATGTATTTTCACAAATTCTCCCTGTTTCCCATTGGTTCGAAAAACATATGCTCCATAGTCATTGGTTGAGCAGATGCTGATGCTGAAGCAAAGCAATGTTTTGAAACCACCAATATTTTTAACAAGTAGAAATAAACATACAAATTAAAAAAAAGAATAATAACCGCAGATCATAATCCCATCTGCATCAGTACAAGAAATAACATTAACACCAGTGCCACTCAAAAAATGAATCCTGTCAAAACAGTGCTTAAGAAGGAAAACACAAGCCGTTAGATTGAAGGGTGGATGTAATTAGTCCCTAAAATGAAAGTGTTATATGCATTCTTAATCTGAGGAGGTCTTAAGAGCTTGTGTTGGGATTGGTTTGGAGTTTGGCAGTTTGTCAGAGTGGGTGGAGACACATCAGATTGACAGAAAATGTATTCATTCTCATGAAGCCCATGTTTGAGTTTGGACCTGAACTCAGTGGAACACATGCACATAGAGGCTCTTTCATTGGGGAAATGAAGACCATATGTAGCACACACTGAAACAGCCGTCTGCTGCTGGAAGCCCACGATGTGTCAGCCGTACAAATCCAGACAAGTAACAGACGTGTTTTTTTTTTTAAAGAAACACTTCTTGTCCAAGCATTACTCATTCCCTGCAACTGGAAAATGGAAGCAATCGTAGATGAGAGAATCTTTGTTAGGTCATTTCCTGTAGATTTCTTTCCTTCTGTAGACCCACAGCCTGCCCACGAGCTAGATTAGTTTCCATGGATACTGGAACAATTCCAACGATTGCCTGCTGGTTTTTAGTGCGCTCTTTGATGAAGGAAAGCCTCAGAATAACCAGAGATGGGAAGAAGAAGAAAAGAGCCAACACGTTCCTGTAATCCTCACATCTTCTTTCATGCAGTACGACTAGTTACTCTTTCTTTTCCTTTTCCTTCCTTCCTTCCTTCCTTCCTTCCTTCCTTCCTTCCTTTCTTCCTTCCTTCTTTCTTTCTTTCTTCTTTCTTTCTTTCTTTCTTTCTTTCTTGGGATATCAAAAGGTTACACCGTAAAAATATATTTTTTTAAGTTTAAATAATGATTGTGTGAAAACTGTTTCTACACACCACATTTTCAGTGCAACTGCAAATAAAGATCTGAGATGAAATCAAAATCTACATAATTTACTGTCTTAAAGAGACCCAAAATAAAACATGTGTCATCATTTACTCAAGTTTTCCAAACCTGTCGAACACAAAAGAAGATATTTTGAAAAATGTGGGTGACCAAAAAGTTGACGGCAGCTATTGACTTCCATATGGGAAAAAATACTATGGAAGTCAGATGCATATCTTCAGTGTAATTGCAAATAAAAATAAAAATGCACATAATTTAGTGTCTTAATGCATGTTTCTTATTGGCCACAGTTTTTCAGTGCATGTCGTTCTGCCTCTGAAATAATTTGTCATTTCACCTGACATCACAAATCCCTCTTCACAACCTCTTGGAAACCTTCTGGCACGACAATACAATTGGTTCTTGATTAAAGGAAACCTATTATTCCCCTTTTATCAATGTGTAATATAAGTCTCAGGTGTCCCCAGAACGTGTCTGTAAAGTTTCAGCTCAAAACACCCCACAGATCATTTATGATATCATTTTGAAAATGCCTATTTTGAGTGGAAGCAGAACACTGTTTTCATTCATGTCTCTTTAAATGCAAATGAGCTGCTGCTCCATGCCCCCTTTTCAAGAACAGGGCTGTGCCTTTACCGCTCCTCAGATACTCTGCTAAATACATCTGTTTTTGATTATCATGGCTACATCAATCATGTTTTTTAAAGCCATACATTTTTGCATGCGCACAAGGCGGTTTAGTGAATCACAACACACTGGGCCAGCTAACCAATCTGAGCCCATTGTGTATTTCTGAGGGAGGGGCTTCTTAAAACCAGGAAATCATCAGAGCATTTATTGGAGAAGGGACAGAGCGGTGTAGAATAAAGGTAAATTATGTGAAAAATTATGTTTTTTTTGTTAAAAGAAGAAGCATTAACACATGTTAGACTGCACCCTGAGTTACTGAGTTGTCTTTTTTCATTTTTTGGGGTTAGTAGGTGCACCGGGGACCTGGTTATAGCACTTAAACACAGAAAAAGTCTGATTTGATATGTTGCCTTTAATAAAATTAAGTCCCAACTGCATTTTTTAAATTTGAATTTTGTCTTTCAACTCAGATTTTGAATATAACATGTGTTGTGAATGGCATTTTAACAGAGCTGATGCACTAAACTTAAAAATCAAGGTGCGTCACGGTGCCATAGAACCTTTTTGCCTGAACGGTTCCATAAAGAACCTTTAGCATCTTTCTGTTTCACAAACGGTTCTTTGTGGTGAAAGAAGGCTCTTCAGATTATAAAAACGTAAGAAAGATATGGTTCTTTAAAGAGCATTTGACTGAATGGTTCTTTACCATAAATGGTTCTTCCATGGCATCGCTTGAAGAACCGTTTGAAGCACCTTTATTTGTAAGAGTGTACAATCTTTAATATTCAAAGCTGCTATTTACAGTTCCTCCATGAGATTGTGCAGGGATTACTTGTACGCAAATCATCAACTCTTATCGAGTCAGCAATGACATAGTTGCACATAATCAAACTTCAGCTTTCATAGTGACCTCAGATAACCCCACATATCTGTGGTTACTATAGAGACTTGTCGTCAAAAGTCTGTAACTTCCCCTTTGGTCAGCGAGGGAAGTAATTTGCAGCTGCACCTGAATTTCCGAGACAAAGGGCTGCAACCTGACCCTTGGAATTCCAGGGCTTTAGGGGAGTTTGAGGAGGAGTTTGTCCATGATCAGGGGTCAGGATTAGGGAGGAAAAGGTCACCATAATTGGAGAAAACAGAGGGAGGGCATGGTGTTCCAGCTGTGCGCTTTTGTCTTGAACAGCGGTAACCCTTAACACTGAAAATCAGCCACATGTATACTGAAAAAAAAATGGTGTAGAAACAATTTTCACTCAGAAATTGCTAGTAAATTGAAAATTTTTAGAGTGTAGAAAGCAATTGCTGCAAGGGGTCTGAAACGGACAGTTTTGCATCAGCATAGGAAGGCAAGCTTCTTTTTTTTTTTACAAAACAACAATTTAATTCCTCTTTTATAAGTTGCTTTTGCTAGCTAACATTGAAAAGGTAAGTTTTTCAAAGCCTCGAGTAGTAATCAATTCAATTCAGACTATTAATGACAACGAACAGCATTTATATCTTGCTAAATCTGCACAAATCAATTACAACCAGACATGGTCAGATTTAACCTGCACTTTTGTCCCAACAACTTTATTTGCATCTCTCATTCAGGCTCTGTGTGCACTGTAACACTCCAGGGCCAGTCTTTTGTGTCCTCTATCCAAGCACAGACTTTCTAATACGGGATGATGCCGTGGAATGTGGTCAATTTGGCCCCCGTCCTGAATAGTGACGCTCAATGGGGCATGCTGGGTACTCCAGTAAGTGTGTCCACTGCACTGGCAGTTAACATAACAAAGACTATGAGATGTAGATGAATGAATTACAGAAGTAGGGCAGTTCAAGTTATGGGATTAAAAAACATTTTAGGTTTTAAAAAATGTATCTCATCAACAAGCTACACATTTTGGGGAATCATGCATTAATCATTTATTCATATTTTGGATTAGGTGCTGCTCAAATGACTAAACATATGGCACTGGGGGAAAAGTTTGGAATAAATACCATATTTATTGTTTCTTCTGCTAAACAAGGCTGATTTTTTTTTATAAAATCCAGTAAAAACAGCAATATTGTAAAATGTTATTACATAAAAAAAAAAAAAAATTCTATTTGAATATACTGTAAAATGTAATTTATTCCTGTGATGCAAAGCTGTATTTTCAGCATCATCACCCCAGTCTTCAGTGTCACATGATCTTCAGAAATCAGTCTAATATGCTGATTTGTGGCTCTATACACATTTTATTTCAAAAGTCGCATTGAATCTATCGAAAGTGGCAGTAAATAAATGTATAATGTTACAAAAAATATATTTCAAATGAATGCTGTTCTTTTGAACTTTCTACTCATCAAAGAATCCTGGAAAAAGATATTAGAATGATTTCTGAAGGATCATGTGCGACTGAAGACTGAAATAATGATGCTGAAAAATCCGCTTTGCATCACAGGAATATATTACACTTTTAAAATAGAAAACAGTTTTTTAAAATTGTAATAATATTTTCAAACTTTTGACCGATAGTGTGCATTTAAGCAATGAAACTGAGCAACAATAATAGCTTACAGTGCAATAAAGTTCTCTCTGAATGAACTATAAAGATGCAGTGGGTTAATGAGATATGTTTCCCCAGCGCTGCTGCATTACAGCCCACAGTCTAGAGACTTGATTACTTGCTCCTATTTCTAGTGGAAATTTCCATTCTTTCACCACAGGGAGGGTCTTCTAAACAGTTCCCTCCCATAATTCCTCCTTACCTGTGATGATCATTAGATGAGGCTGTGCTTCACACATATTCAGGAGGATGATCTCATTACCAAAGCCACTCCTCGCTGGAAAGCTTTCCAACGGTCTGCAGGTCTTAGCAAGTCGTAGTCAAAATGAAGGCGGTCTGAAACCAAATCCTCATGTTCCTAACATGTGTATGTCTAATGTATGTTAAACTCCTAATGTTTTACAGTATCTGCGTCCCTCAGTGTCATTGGATATTTAACAGTTTAAGAAGTAGCCAATCAGGTTTCATTCTCCCGGATCTGTATGGTAGCTTTTATTTGCAGCAGATGATAATACACAAGGGAATTAAATAACCAATAATCCAGATGGCAAATTAGCATGTCCCTCTTCAAGCTGCAGCTGACGTTTCTCCCATTGGATTTGATTTGGGATGCATGCAAGTTCAAACATACAGTAAGATATTCATACCAACTAAATGATCTGCAAACTGCAAGATCTGCAAGAGCTGCAGTTTTCCAGAGAAACACTGGCAGATGCAGTGTTGAGCTAATCCGAAGCGCACAAGAGCTGTCATATACACACTCGTTTTACAGGACAAAGAAGTCTTTATACACCGCCAGAGCTGCTCAGAAGTTATTGCACAGTGTGCAACCATTACATACTACATCAAACCTTTTCATCTGTTCCTTATAAAGCCATGCTGCAAGGTTAATAGTTAAACTAGATTTTTTGAAGACAATGTGAGCAGTGTTTGACTAACCTAGTCAGGTGTGCCTAAAGAGTTTGAATGGATAAATCATTGATAAAGAATAATGTGTTGCATTTATATAGCGCTATTCTAGACACCCAAAGCGCTCTACATTGTCAGGGGAATCTCCTCATCCACCACCAGTGTGCAGCATCCACCTGGATGATGCGACGGCAGCCATATTGCGCCAGAACACCCCCCCACACACCAGCTTACTGGTGGAGAGGAGACAGAGTGATGAAGCCAATCAGTGTATGGGGATGATGAGGAGGCCATGATGGTCAGAGCCAATGGGCTAATTTGTTTGGGATTTTTAATGACCACAGAGAGTCAGGACCTCGGTTTAACATCTCAACCGAAGGACGTTATATGTTCAATGTTATTTTATTATTATTTACATAGTTATATTTATTAGTATTAATTCATATTTTTTATTTCGTTTTCCTTTTACATTTTAATTATATGCTGTTGTCATGTTTATTTATTTAATTCTTTTTAAACATTTCTGTATAGTTTTATTGAATATTTATTTAAGTTTTTGCAGTTGTATTACGTCATTATGAACCTTATTTATTTTATTTAGTTGTCAAGGCAGCATTTAAAGGCCATATTTTATTTATTTTAAAATCCATTCTTTTTTCATTCAGATGGGCATCATTGTCATCACTGTTTTTGAACTTCCAGCTATGAACACTATTTTTAAGACAGTGAATCATGTTAAAAATAGCCTAACTTAAAAAAAAAATCAATTTAGTTTCATGCATTGCACTCCATCTATGAGGCTGAACACAAGAACAAGTTTTATACGCAGTCCAGAATAAATGTGTCTGATTGGGGTCATGAACCTGAAACTGCTGTAATTAAACTGGTCTTTTAACTCTGTAATGCCTGACACATGAAGTAAAGAAATGGAATAGTTGAACATTAGACACATTAGTAATCAGAGTAATAATATAATAAAATGCTTGCTTATATATTTTTGTTGAGTCTCACATTCAGTTCATCAGGCTTTTATGGCTCATATATTAAGATCTCATAATGTTCAGAAGCTCAAACTGAGAAAAACTATACTGTTATGTATATGGTCAAAAATTAAGAAGAAAATGTGAAAACTTATGTAAATCAATAAGGTGTTTATAACAGTATAGCACATTCCTTAAATTAAATGATATAAATGTCACTTGTATATGTCCCAATAATAATGATATTTAAATAATCAAACATATGTCGTTTCTAAACATATACTTCTAAGAGAGAACAAATACATGTTCCTCCTGATGATTATATTTGATACTCACATTTTAACCAAAACAAGTAATGTATGGATAATTACATAAAGTTGCTTCAGTTCAGCAAGTGTTCATCTTGACATATTTATTTTGTTTACTTTATGAAAATCAGTAAAGGTTTCACAGCAAAAATACATGCAACAACTTGAGAGTGGGAATTTTTATTTAAAGAATCATTTTAAAAGGGCTTTTTGTGCTAAAAAGTATAAACGATCAGTCAGATGACAGAAAGCAGGTAGCAGATTGTGCACAGGTTCTTCAGTAATTGTTTTGATCTTGATAATTTAGATTACTTCAGACATTTGCATATCAAATATGATAAATTAGGTTAAAGGCTGATTAGTCCATGCACTACCCTTCAATGCAAGGGTTTTATCACCATGCTTTAGGAAATCATTCACGGGTTGAGCACAAACACTGCAGGATGAGTGTTTTCAAAGTTTTAAAAGTTAAGTGTTGGGGTTCGCTTAAATCACTAACTTGCACGTTTAGTGCACGCAAAGTAAGAACCATATCTCTCTGCAAGCAGTGCAAACAGCTGAAGTTGATGTGATGGGGTTTATGTGTCTGTGTTAGGCCACACTGACCTCAGCCCCTTTGTGAGGCTTCAACAAAGAACCATCTGCAGGGCAAGCGAAGCAGAGACAAGAGACAGAAACATGGAGGACTGACTGACTGACTGACTGGGGGAGGGACGGCAGTTCCAGAAAGATGCAGAAACAGGGACAGAGAAGGACAAAGACAGACGAGAAAGTGAGGAACACGATCGGTGGGCTTCCTCTGCACAGATCTGTAAATATGCAATGAGGTCATTTTGTGGTGAAGGGTAAACCAACGATGGTTTCTCCAACGACGGCACAGAACGAAACCCAGCACACGGTCAGGAAAATGGAGGGCTCTTGTAATCTTTCGCAAACACACTTCCTTAACAGGACTGGATGAAAGTAATTAGAGCTCTCGGGGGCTGGTTTCTGGTTAACCATTTCACGACCGATTTCAAAAGCCTCTCCGGCTGATCTAAAGAGAAAAATCCACCAACTTTGAGAAGTTTGTGACGGCATGAGCTCGCAACTGTATACTTGCAATGCAAAGCAGAAGTGAAGATCAAGAAGTCAAGAGATGCATGGCACTGTTATCTGTTTTAATACAGTACACAGTCAAGCACATTACCTCCAATGAGGAAAAAAGAGCTCTCAAGAACATGTCACGTCTCAAGATCAAGAACGATGTTTCATAAAGTGATATGTGCATGCTGTAATTCACAGTTTTCTCAATAGTGATGGTCTCATAACAGCATTACAGTGAAAATGATTCTAAAGGCCTGTTTACTCCAAGAATAAACTATAAACTTAAGAAAAAATAGAGGAATGATATCAAGCAGTTATAAAGTATAATACCATTTAAATAGCATGTAATTATATTTTAGCATTATTTTCCGTAATAGTCACAAAAAAGCAAAATAAAATGGTTCTAAAAGCAGCCTTAATTTCTTAAAGCAAAAAAACAAAAAAAGTGTGAATATTTAATAAACATTTTAATAATTTAAGGTTCCATTTGAGAGCATTTGTTAACTACATTAGTTAACTGGAGCATAAACTAACAATGAAAAATACTTAAAAGCATTTTATTAATCTTAGTTAATGTTGATTCCAACATTTACTAATACATTATTAAAATCAAAAGTTCTATTAATGTTATTTATAATGGACCTGAACTAACTAACAAATGAACAACTAGATTTGTATTCACTAACATTAATAAAGATTAATAAAAACTGTAACTGTAGCAATGTATTGCTCATTGTTAGTTATTAATGAAATAATAAATTAAATATAGTTAGTAAATGGAATCCTATTGTAAAGGGCTACTCTATATATCCCTTTTTCTGTTTGTATTTTTAAACATTTAGAATAATTCATATTTTTAAATGTTCACCAGGGCTGCATTTATTTGGCAAAAAATACAGTAAAACAGTTATTACAATGTTATTACAATTTCAAATAACGGCTTTCTTTTTTAATATATTTTAAGATAGTTTATTCCTGTGAATGTTGTGCATCATTACTCCAGTCTTCAGTGTCACGTGATGCTTCAGAAATCATGCTGATTTGATGCTGAATTATTACTGCTCACTTGTTGAGAATTAATACAATGATGATAAAGGCCTGTTCATACCAAGACTAAACTATACATTTATATGAATACGTTTTAATTTCATTAAAATAGCGACGTCCACACCACAAATATAAGGAAAACCAATCCAGAGAAATGATATCAAGCAGGTGTAAACCGTAATACCATGCAGTTTAAACAGTAATGATATTTTAGCATTAAAGTAACGAGAAAATGTCCTTAATTGTCACAAAAAAGCTAAAAATCATAAAAAATGGTTCTAAAAGGAACCAAAACATATTTTAATAATAATAATTGGCAATTTTACTATAAGTTCCATTTGTTAACATGTTAGCTACATTAGTTAACGTAACCTAACAATGCAAAATACTTCCAAAGCATTTATTAATGTTGATTCCAACATTTACTACATTATTAAAATCAGAAGTTATATTTAGTGATGTTTTTAATGGACCTGAGCTAACATGGACTAACAAATGAACAGCTGTATTTTATTGCTTATTGTTAATATTAGTTATTGCATTAAATATAATGAACAAATGAAACCTTATTGCAAAGTGTCACCTATACATCCTCTTTTTTCAGTTAAATTATGATCCAAACATGCGTGAACTGGGTTTTACCTCATTCTTTAACATTATGCATGTAAATGTATTTTCCAAACGCAATGCATACAAGACAAATCATGCATAATCATATAAACACATGCAGCCACATCTGGGAATCATGTCACAACTAGACACTTAAACAATATCAGCCCATATACTATCAAGTAAGTCAGTGCAAATATTTAATATGGAATAAAGGTGCTTATTTACTAGATTAGCTGATACGAGCATTAGTGATGAACAGCCGAGCAACATGACAAACAGGTGCAGATGGATCACCTAGCAACAGCAGCCTCCCCGTGAATGTTACCACCATCTAGTGGCACGTGTAGTGATGTGATTGATAGTCAATTTATCCAAGTAGACTCACAGCTAAACAAATGTTAAACCTGTTCCTTTAGAACTCATTAAACCGTTCAATGTATTATTCAATGTACCTACAGGAAGTCCCTCATATTTCTGATGAGATCATGCAAATACATTTTTAAAGCATGCATGTATGGTGACGATTCTATGGCTTTTTCAAATATGATTTACGTGGCTTTGTCATGTTTTTAAAACTGTGCACGTGCGTGTACAATGTCTCTGCATGTAAAATGTGTCCTCCACATATTTTATTATGATTATGTTTACTCTAATTATGAGCGTAACCATATTAGCATAATCACAGTGTTCTGTTCAATCACTGTACTGCCTAAAAATCACATTATGGTGCATGCAATGTTTTATCAGATTTGAAATCAGAACTGGGTGCAGAAGCAAAAACTCAACTCACATTCAAAAACAAACAAAGCTCCTGATTGGTCAGGTCAACACAAGACCTCAGGTTGCCTAACAACACAATCAGAGTCGGGGGAGGGCCTCTGGGAACACATTTTGTGGATGGAAGAAAATACTTGGAATTTTGCCAAGAAAAATAAACAAGGAGAGAGAGAGAGAGAGAGAGAGAGAGAGAGAGAGAGAGAGAGAGAGAGAGAGAGAGAGAGAGAGAGAGAGAGAGAGAGAGAAGAGAGAGAGAGAGAGAGAGAGAGAGAGAGAGAGACCTAATAAAGGTGTAAAGAAAGTACAGGAAGTCACTCATAACTGCACCATCATTCAGTCATAAGATGACGGCAACTTTCAGAACGCAGCCTCAGGAACAAACCACAAGGAAGTCACATAACTGTGTTTGTATGCAACTTTCAGATATGAAAAAAGATAATTTAAACTTTGTTACTTTTCTGACTTTTTTTCCTCTCACAATTGCGAGTTTAAATCTCACAATTCAGATTTTATTTGCAATTGGGAGTTTATATCATGCAATTCTGAGAAAAAAGTTCAGAATTGTGAGATTAAAAATTCACAAGTACCTTCTTTATTTTTGTATGCAGTGGTGTAAACGGGCTTCCATAAGAACCACGTGCAGCCAGACGCGGATGAACAGTGTTTGATAAGAACAGAGTCGGAGTCACCAAACCGGATGTGTTTTTGAGCGCTGGAGCGGATATGGGCCTGCTTGGTGCTGAAGATAACGGTGAACGAACATGTCTGCTGTGTTTGTGTGCAACCTTTCAGATATCGATTAAAGTGCACATCATTTGCAATAGAGCAATAATAAATCATAATCCACAACGGATGAACATGTTTGAACGTACAAAACAAACATGAACAAATAAGAACAGTTTGGAATAATTAATATTTGTAATGTTCATGCTCACCAAGGCTGCATTAATTTGGTCAAAAATACAGTAAAACAATAATATTGTGAATATTATTCCAATTTAAAATAACTATTTTCTTTTTTAATATATTTTAAAATGTTATAGATTCCTGTGATGAAAAGCTGAGTTTTCAGCATCATTACTCCAGTCTTCAGTGTCACGTGATGCATCAGAAATCATTCTAATATGATTTATTGATCAATTATAGAGAGTTCAATGAAAAACATTCATTTTAAATAGAAACCAATGTAGCATTCTAAATTAATATACTGTCACTTTTGATCAATGTAACGAGTCCTTTCAGAATTAAATTATTGATTTATTTTTCAGTAATAGCGATGTTTGCATTTGCATGGATTTATTAATAATAAATAACATTCCAGTGTTTAAATAAAAAAAAAAAAATGCAGAAAGACAGAGAGGAAGGAACCTAATGCGTCATGGGAAGAAAAACAGCAGAGGAAGGATGTGATAAGACGGAGTGATAGTAAATAGCTGAGTTCTAGTAGTCACTGTTTTTCTTTGTGTCAGCCTGATTCTGATTGGCTGATTTTATGCAGTGTGGGCGGTCCTTGTGAGGGGGTGAGAGCGAGAGGAAATGAGCTTCGGCCGTGATAAAAAAGGGGGGAGTGTTGCCATGGTAACCCGGTGGGCCGTGTGCACAGAACATTTTGCAGCAAGTGGAGGGGGTTAAAAAGGGGTCGGATTTCAAAGCATCTGAATTTCCATCTTGAGTTGCATCTGATGCATTATCTGTGAGCGTTTGCTTTCACAAAACGTGTATTCAACGCAGCTCTGTCATCAAAGGAGACACAAATCCTGATTCCTTTTTATCCTCTATCGAATTATTACAATACACCGAATACCTAGCAGAGGCTGAGCACAGAAACAAATATGCATAATTAAATAATAACCAGGAATTAAATCAGGCCTGTGTGATGGTCAATGAATCTACGTACGCTCCAGCAGAGGCCTACTGTGCTTCTAAAAGTAAAGCTTACATTAAATATAAGCAATTAAAACATTAATTAAATGATAAAATATCAGGCTATTCTTTGATTCTGATTGGTCAATGGCATTCCGTTTAACTTAAGTAGCCTACTTAAAATGGTACTTTCTACCATCTCATGTATAAATGGTTATATATAAGCAATAAATCATGTGTGTGCTATATTGTGGATATTTTCAGGATTATAAACTTTACTAAGACTGTGTGTGTCTCAAACATCATCCTTTGACTTTATCCACAATATAACATGACCACAACACATAAAGACCTGATGATCTGATAAAAAAGTTAAAAATACACACAATATAAGCAGAAGTGTCCTTACTAGAAACAAAGAACTGTGGCACTGAAACAAATGACCTGATATTGATGTTAGGCTATATGAGAAGCCATCGTGGGAGTCACTAACATGGCCAAATGCTGCCCTCTTCTGTTTGTTGTTAGGAAATATTTACTAAATCATATTCTGTCATTTACTCCCCCTGCCAAGGCAACCTATCTCATTTCATTGAGTTTAAACTGATGTTCTTTGAGTTGTCATACTTTTAGCACAGAGATTAATCTTATTTAATGAATCTGGCTGCCTGATAAAAGCAGAAGGATGTCATTTTCAACGAGAAAGACAGACAGCGCACTTTAATAATTCACATATTTACAATATTACCTGAAATCCATAACCTCAGGCAAACAGTGCAATCCAATCTTTTCCACCTACATCTTTGATGGCCTGAGGTTGAGTAAATTAACAGCTAATTTGTATCCCTTAATGAAAACAAAACTGGGCTAACAACATGCATATGATTTTGAATTATGATTAATATACAAAACACAAGTAATAAACAACAAACTACACAGTCACCAAGTCTTATAATTTGTAAAAAAAAACCTTTACATTAATTAACTTATCTAGTAAACTCGGCAAAACTCCATAAACAGGATAATGGACTGTTTTTGTTCAAGTTACAAATGGTCGCATCCGCTCTTAGGTTAAAAATAAGGTGGATAGAAAATATGAGATATACATTATCATTAGACAGAGACTTGTAAAAACTTGTTGGAAAATGTCCCCAAAACACATCATTTTGTAATAGTTTGAATGGTTAATAGTAGATGGGTTGTAATGTTCATAATGGTATTTGTAGTGGAAACCATTAGAATGTCTGTGATGGGTTTTTTCAGCAGGGATGGTGTAAATATTTAGAGTACACACTAAATCATTTACATGAAGTATCATAAATCCTCTATCCTCTTTAGATGCCGTCTATCATGGTGCTTTAAGATTTATATCAGATTGTAAACCCTCAACTCATCACTGTGTATTATATAACAGAGTAGGTTGGCCTTCTCTGCTTACCAGAAGAAAAATGCACTGGTATTTAATTCATTTATAAAGCCATTCTGGGGATGTTGCCCTCATATCTCTGCTGTCTTATAAAACAGAAAGCTGTTGAGAAATACTTCCTTCGCTCACAAAACTATTATACTCTCTCTGTTCCTTTAGTCCGATCTGAATTAGGAAAAAAGGCTTTTATGTACGCAGCTCCGTCTGACTGGAATCATCTGCAATCGAATTTGAAATTACAAAGTTTGATGTCTTTGGATCATTTCAAAAGAGTTATTCGGCAAATGGAAATTGACTCAATGTCATGTAACTGTTTTTAAGTGTCTCTAGTCTGTCTGTGTTGTAATATCTTGTGATGAAACTGATGTATTGCCGTCCATTTTTGGCCAGAACACTCCTGCAAAAGAGATTTTTAATCTCAGAGAGTCTCTTCTGGTTAAATAAAGGTTAAATAAAAATAAAAAAAAATTTCATGCATTAAACATTTGATTCATTGAGAAAACTTTGTATAATTATTTGATATAAGAGTCATAATGGTTTTTAATAATTCATATAAGAAAACACAATCTAATAACATAATGGCTGACTAATATAATCATTTTAATATTGAACTATTTATTTTACTAACATGTTTTTTATATTATATGAAATATTCTATATAGGTAATTTACAGATTAAATTTGTGTAAATAATAATAATTATTAAACTAGCTTTCTTCAGGTGGTGTTGGTGGGACCCCTTCTAAAAATGTACGGAAGTGATCGTCTGTGTTAAGTTCTGGGTGTTTGACTAACAGTTGGCATTTAGGGAAAAAATAGGTCGCTACCAACCCCATATTACTAAGTAAACTGACTCCTACTTGAGCAATAGACTTTTCTTTATCGTTTAGACTTGTGTAGATGGGGATGAACATTACCCAAATGACACAGTAACTCAAGCTGGATATGGTGACGTCTCTGGCCAGGTTGTACTGTCCAGGCGGCTTGAGAGCCATGAAGGTGGCCATGAATGACACCAGTGCCAGCACAACATTGAAACCAAGCATCAAGCCGAAGTTTAACATGGGCTCCACTGGACAACGCAAAAAGGTTTTGACGTAGGTCACCTCCAAACTAGCGACGTATTGGGTCAGAGAGGGAGCTTCTTGGGCGTACCAGCCGCACAGTCCCGCCTGGAGCCCGCAGCATCCCAGAATCACAAACAAGCTTCCTCGTCCTCGTATGTCATCCAGGTGATCAGAAGACTTCTCAGGGAATTCTGTGATGCACACAATCTGGTAAGTAAAAGACGACAGTGTAAATAATTATTGAATAAAAAATGATGAAGTTCAGTTTCACGCCTTCTTGTTTAAATGCAGTGGTTAAGTTTGTTTTTATTTCAGGACTCAGATTTTACTTTGACATCCACGCGGTGATAGTACCACAACTATCTATCATAAACAAGTCAAAATTGTATAAATATTTAAAAGTATCTTCTTAAATGACTTGGTTGCACTTTATTTTAAGGTCTCTTTGTTGTAGTGTAGCCTAATTATATAAGTCCTGAGTAATATTAATTAATAACATATACCCTTACTGTACTGCGCTCTACACATGACATGCAGGAAAAATATGCATATATCATGGCCACGAATGAAGAGTTTGTTCCCACGATATGTTTATACGTGGCCATGACTTATCAATTCATTCCCTGGTTTTAGTGAAATCAAAATGAGGGAACAAATTATTAAATCGTGGCCAAGATTTCCTAATGAGAGAGCAAATACGGAAATGTAAAATAAAGGTTCTTTATTGGCATCAATGGTTCCACAAATAACCTTTACCATCCATGAAACCTTTTCATTCCGCAAAAGGTTCTTTAGATTATTAAAAATGTTCTTCACACTAAGAAAAAACGGTTCTTTTAAGAACTGTTCATTGGTTCTTCTATGGCATTGCTGTGAAAACCCCATTTTGGAAGCTTTAATTTAATAGTGTAGTAGTAATTAGTGTAGGAAAACTTTATATGTATATATTACATTATTTGGCTGTTGTTTTTGTTGTAATGGAATATCCCCAATTGACCGTTAGCAAAGAGCTTGATTAACAGGCGATCTGACCAATTATAACGCCGAATCCGCCATCTTGCCCGACAAACAAATCCGACTGGATAGTAAATTAACTTCAGAGGACTTAAACTTGAAAAAATGCGTGTACTGACGTCTTCTCGCGGTTTAAATAAAATATCTTCTGATGTTCATTCATGTTTATTTCATGCTTTAAGTAAATATGAAAAGACGGTGGGTTCATGTGCCGCTTGAACTGAGGCAATACAGCGATCTATTATGACACAAAATGGTATTTATTGTTTGAATTTCTTAAAAAAAGACAATTTTAAAGGTGAGACCCTGTGTCATACCAGAAGTAACCTGCGCTGTCCTGCATTTTGGCACGTTGTCAGTTTCCTCTTTTGTGTGAGAGAGGCAAAATAATAATGATATAATAATAACTTCGCAAATAACGTCTGACAAGCCACGCCACTCTCACACTATACTCATCATGTTCTCACGCAGTGAAAAACACATCACAGAGCGAAGAGGAAACTAACAACATGCCAACAGACAAGACAGAGCAGATTAATTCTGATGAAACAAAGTCTCAGCTTTAAAAAAATGTAAGAAATTCAAACAATAGTTTTGTGGCTCTTGAAGGTGTAGTGACAGATCGCTGTATTGCCTCAGTTCAAGCAGCACGTGAACCAATCGTCTTTTCATATTTACTTAAAGCACAAAATAAACACGAACAAATATCAGAAATTATTTTATTTTAATCATGAAAAGACACACCATTTTTCACACTTAATCTACTCTCCTGTCTCTTTTGTTTGACAATATGATTGGTCAGATCGCCTGTCAATCAAACTTCCTGCGAAGGGTGAGTTACACTTTGTCTTCATAATGTTTGATTGTTAAAAAAAATGCATTGATGCTTTTTTTCAAGATCACCTGAAGGGAAATGGTAAGAATGACTGAGAGGGCCACGGTGGGAAAAAAGGCGTTCAGTGGCTCCTGCAGACGACACACGACGTCTCCTGGCTGACCCAGGAACAGCACCAGGCTTACACATTCTCCCGCTAGACTCAGTAGCACAAGGCCAGTCAGGGGTCCACCTGCAGTTTTCACCAGTGGAGTTCCTCTGTGCCTGAAGAATAGAACTCCTACCCATACATGTGACACTAGCACCACAATTCCTCCCAGAATGAGTCCGATTGACTCATAGTTGCTCCAGTCCAGGTACGTATAGATGGGATAGACACAGCTTGTGCTTCGTAGGGTGGACCACTGGCCAGCAGGACATGATTTACACTGGATGTCATCTTTCAATCAAAAGAGGAGGCAGATAAAGCTTAGTTAACATGAAATCAAAAAGCTCTTAAATGCATACATTTCTATTCCCCGCAGTGCCACAGGCATGTTGCATAAAGCAATTATGATCAGACAATATTTATTTAGAATGACTTGAAAACCTAGTAGTAGCAGACCTGAGCTGTTCAAGAACGTTCCCTCCGTGCAGTCAATGCAGTCGAAACAGCAAGAGTGGAAACCTTTAACTCTGTTCACCTGTCCTATCCCACAGTCTGAGGAGCAAGTGGACATTGGCACCTGTTGCAAAGACCATTTGTCAAGAGGTGCTTGCTCTTGGATGCACCAGTCACAAGACAAATCTATTTATTCTCTATTATTAGTATTTTGCATATTTTAACTAATTTTAAGCCATTTTAGTTCATGCAAAAATGAAAATTTTGTCATAATTTACTCATCTTCACATTGTTCCAAACCTGTATGAGTTTCTATCTTTTATTGAGTACAAAATAATATATTTTGAAGAATGTGGGAAACCAAAGGGTTAAAAGTAGCCCTTGACTTCCATAGTATTAAAATACTATGGCTACCATCAACAACTGCTCTGTTAAAATCTTATTTTGTGTTCAGCAGGAGAATTTCATGCAGGTTTAAAATGGCATGAGGGTGAGTAAATGATGTCAGAATTTACATTTTTGGGTGAACTATCCATTTAAAGGCTTATTAACATGAGAAACTGTGTCAAAAATAATAGCTGGTAGTAAAACAAGGTATTCAAATTAAAATACAAGCATTTCAAGTGTAAATAGTGTTAATATTCCATTCATACCTTTCCATTTTTTGTGTGCCATGTTATGTTGTTTGGATTAATCGTGAGGTTCTGAGAAAAGTATCCAATTATGTCGAAGCGCACAGTGGTGTAATTAAAGTTCCACTGCATCACATCGTAGCCAAAGCTTGGATTACCCTCTTTATCAAACTTAAAACTGACCCCCTCAAGATCTAAAGAAACTTTTTGGAGACTCCGTAACAGCTGTAGAAAGGATCATATATTGTTCTATTAGTACACTCTTAACCTCCTAGGATAAAACAAGCAGATTTACAGAAATAATAGCTTGCATGTGGTTACCTGCCATGGATAAACATTGTCAGTCTTGGGATTCAGAGCACAGTGGGTGGCATTGCATCCAAGCAAGTCATGCAGTGCATGTGCCACACAGTAGACGGCAGTATACACGCTGAAAGCTGACCGCTGCACGAGTTTTATCTCTACCATGCTCACGTTGGCTTGGCTAAGGTAGCTGCATCTTGTGCAAGGGTTGTCCAGAAGAGAGATTTCTGTATCTGGCTGCTGGGGGATTTGCATCTCTTCCATTTTGGTGAAGAGCTCACGGATGTAAGGAGTGAAGAGGTCAAGAGGTCTGGTGATATCTGCGAACGCCAGCACTGTTCCTATTGAATTGATCCCGGGCAGGGTGGATACAACATCGTCCAGAGCCCATGCTGTGCTTGCCACCCAAACGCCTGTCATGTTTCGTTTGATTACCTGATTAGATAGTGATCAAAAAAGCATTTAGAATCACCAAAACTTGTAGACTTATCATGAAGCAGTGAATGGAAAACAGAGGAACATTAATTATATATTAATATTTTTCCCTTATGATGCCAGTTAAGATTTTTGGATCCTTAAATTTTGCATTCCACTGTGCTGCTTTTCAATTGAGCTATCAATAAGCCCCTCCCCTCGAATGCTGATGAGCCAATGGCAGTTGAGTATCAGTTACACAGGGACCAGAACTCAGACATCTTTAGGTTTCAGCGCCATAGAGAAACATTGGAAGACCCAAAGCTTTCATTGGTTTGATGGTCTTTATGCTATAAAAATGGTAAAACAATGCGCTTGGGGTACTTGTAACACTGATTCCAGTTATCCTGAGAGGATGGGCAATCTAATTAATTTCATTCCATTTCCTAAACCCAATCAAAACAGAGAAAAACGTCTATGCATTCAACCCCAATCCCACTGAAGATGAAAACGTTAATTTTCTTGTTGTCATACTCTCATTAAGTTACAATTTTCATCTCAACCAGAAAATGAATGTAATGTGCGTCAGCAAGGTATCTCTGGCTAAAACTCGCTAACATTAAAGTTAGTGAATCCATGCTAACGCCCAAAACTAAATAGCAAACTGTTCTCACGTCAGGCACAGTGTAGGTCAAAAACACAAAAACGGAGGTCTACATTTCAGTATCTCTCCATATTAAAGTGGTTAAATGTAAATTAATTAAATTTTGCTCTGCGGTACATGAACAGTGTTGATCCTGGATATTGTCATTGCGATCGTGACGACCGTAACATGAGGCTTCTCTCGTTTGATTGTGATCTGTATTTTATATATCCCTCTATGGCATATTTAAAGTGATAGTTCACCCAAAAATGAAAATGATGTTATTAATTACTCACCCTAATGTCGTTACAAACCCCTAAGACCTTCTTTCATCTTTGGAACACAAATTAAGATATTTTTGATGAATTCCGAGTGATCTCTTACCCTTCATGTACAGCAAGGATATTACGGTCAACGCACAGAAACGAGGCAAGGGGATCGTTAAAATAATCCATTTGACGTCAGTGGTTCAACTGTAATTTCACTCTTACTAAAATACTACTAGAATACTTTTTGTGTGCAAAGAAAACAAAAATAAAGACTTTATTCAACAATTCGTCTCCGTGTCACACTGGCGTCACTTTGGAGAGATTCACATACGCAAAGAATGTATGCAACGTATGTACGCAGATTCGTTGTTTACATTCAGATCAAAGCGAAACAACGTAAACATATGTTGTTTATGTATGTGATACTCTCCAAAATGATGCTATAGGGTGACACGGAGGAGAAGAATTGTTGAATAAAGTCGTTATTTTAGTTTTTTTTGTGCACAAAAAGTATTTTCGTAGCTTTGTAAAATTACGGTTGAACCACTGATGACACATGGATTATTTTAATGATGTCCTTGCTACGTTTCTGAGCCTTGATCGTGTTAGGATGCTTGCTGTCTGTGGGAGGGTCAGAAATCTCTTGGATTTCATCAAAAATATCTTACTTTGTGGTCCGAAGATGAATAAATGTCTTACAGATTTGGAACAACATGAGTAATTAATGACAGAATTTTCATCTTTGGGTGAACTATCCCTTTAAGTCCCTCTTGAATGATGATGCTTCTGTGTTCAAAATTTGTTAAAAACATCTTGGGACAAGTTTTTCACACTGACAGCTGTCATTGTTTGTCCGAGTGAGCGACAGCAACTAAGGGGAGCGGGGCTTAACGATGTTTTTCTATGTAAACATGCGCCAGCTGGACGTCTTTGAACATTGCACTTGCATCTCGCATCTTTTGAAACATCTTACACATGATACATCATTCAAAAAACAGCGGTTCTGAAAATCATATTTCAAAACCTTGCATTTTTTTCCATTCATAAACAAAAATGCATTCTGTTTAAACACCCTGTTAAAAACAAACAGCATATGCTGGTTAGGTATGCTTTGGAGCATGGTAACCGGTTTGAGTTAGTTTAAGCTGGTCCTTAGTTGGTCATGAGCTGGTTTAAGCTGGTTCTGAGCAGGAGCTAGTTGCTTTGTAGTCCAACAGGACAAATCATTTGGCATAAGTGCAAACAAAATTCATAGTGCAAAATGTCAAAATGTAAGTGCCTTTGTTTATGGTTGTAGATTAGGCAAGCAATTGGTCTTAGGTTTTTCTTGAAAGTTGTGATGGTCTAAGATAAAAATAACAAAGCCTTCATTAAATTGACCAGCAGTTGTTATCGGGTGTCATGTTAATCTATTTAGGTAGCCATCAATTTTGGAACAAGGCACTTTTGCAGCGTCCAAATTAATTATCTTTTCATTTGTCCAAAAGTTTACATTTTTGAGTCTACAGCATAATTTCATAGTATTGCAGACTATTACTTCAAAAGATAAAATAATTGTATTATAGTATGACCCATAAAGTTGCATTCAAACTGTTCACCTCTTTGAAGAAGTCTCTGGCCGGCTTGGAGAGAGAGAAGACCACCACCACTCCCACTTTGGCGTCCACAATACGATTGAGAATCTCTTTTACCGCTTGCTCAGGATCACTGTATACAGGAATCAAACCCTCATATGCCACACAGATGGACTCATCATTGGCCATACTGGAGAACTGCTGCTGACCCTTCTGCCCATACTCGTCATCACTACCTACTACTGAAACCCAGTTCCAGCCAAACATTTTCAGAAGCTGCACCATGGCCGCTACCTGCCAGCGATCACTGGGGACTGTGCGCATGAAGGACGGGAAGGTCTCTTTGTCGCTGAACATGTCGCTGGTGGCACCATAGCTAATCTAAAAATGTGCAATTAGAGATAAATTCAAAAACAGGAGGAACATTGCAGATTAAAGGCTGGAATACACTACATGATTTTTGCCCAGATTTTCCGCCGGTTTACAGTGTGGAGAAGTTGACGCTAGTTGCTGAAAGTCAGAGCTAGTCTGCAGATTTGAGTTGACAGATTTAATAGAAAATCATTTAGTGTATGATAGTCACAGATTCATAATTTTTTTTTGGCGTAAGACTTTGATTCCATCCAGTCGGAGAAGATCAAACATTGGATGTTTTGTGCCGATTTTAGAACACATCGTTTTCATTTGTCACGTGAAACAAGGTGCTGGTGTCTGTGTGTTGCCCAGTATTTAAAGATCTGTTCAGTTTTTAAAAGTCGTGTAGTGTATGCCAGCCTTAATAGACGTTGGACACTGAGTCCCACATTTTTGAATGCTTTTTTCATTTTTCTTTCGTATGCATCATCCTTTCCTATCAAAATGCTTGCTACGGATGTGAAAACGCAGAAAATTGGACTTGATCTGACTTTTTTCATGACGGACGAAAGTTTCGGAGGCAGTGTGTAAACGTGATTGACACAATGTGAGGTCGTACTTATTTTTTAATAATAAATAATAAACCTTAAGTGTGATATTACAAGTTACGAGACCAATCAGTCATATTATTGCATATATTTGCTAAAATAATTTAAGTAAAATATTAAAACAAACATTATTTTTTAAAGTATTTTGTTTACAATTTCAACACTATATTTAGGAAAAGCATGTTGCATCCTTTAAATCTAACACTTTGGATGGAAACTCACCAGTGGCATCAAGAAAAACCCGACCAGCTTGCCAATAACTGGGACCAACTCAGAGCTGTTTGGTCCTATGATAGCTATAGCACGAGGCTTGTAGTTGGTGTAGTTACAGGTGACATCCAGTTCTTCTGTCGATTCCTTTGTGAGAAGCTGCAGGACGGGCTTCATGACAATGGCTGGCTGCATACAAGAGTCGTAACTCTCAAATCCCAGCGTAATTCCAGGGAGAAGATTCTCTTTCGAATTGATCTCATCCAAAGAGAACTTCATCGCCAATGCGAGGGACAAACCATATGTGCTAATGCTGCCAAAACAGAAGGATAACAAGTGATTTTAGGAGCAAAGCATTTTCACATTTTGTAGACTTCCTTCAAGATTTTACCTGTTGCACTCAAGATCGTCAGGCTTCACCCGTTTGCTCAGATCACTGGTCATTTCGTTAATGGGGAAAAGTCCTCCGATCAGAATATCTCCAGGTGATTTAAAAAGATCGGTTGAGATGTTCTTGAACCACGATGGCTTTGCGCTCAATCCAGACACTAGAATGCCACAGAGCACCAGAAGTGTCCACTCCTTAGCCATCCTGGAGGGAGAACAATCCAGGAGGTGTGAAGAAGCACATCACTCTATCATGGAAATGAATAAATGACAGTGAAATAGCTGGACTGACCTCAGTGGAAGTATTGCTCAGGCTCTTCTTGTTTTGATGTGTTGTGATTGCCTTAGTGGCGATGATTATGATGGTTTGACAGTCAACCGACAACACGTAAATGAGAGAAGCGCCACACCCCACGCTTTTGTGATCAGCTTTCATGTGCTTTACATGTAAATTAAGGGTCTACATCAAGTTTCATTCCGGCTTCACATGGAAATGTTCTGGTCTCTCCTCAACATTCAAGCACGCCGAGTAAAGCTCTGGTTCAGTCTGTCGTTGCTATTTTGTTAGTTGTTGGTCTTTGCCACTGTCGGTCCAAAGCTGTTTTCCAGCAAAGGTCAGAGCAGTTTTTATGCACTGGGTATAAAGTTATTCTTTTGTACATAAAACATAGGAGTCAAAGAAAATTTGTATTGTTCTTAAACAGGTGTGATTTCTCAGTCACAGTACTTGTTCAGAAACACTTTGTGTCAAGCAGTCACAGAACACAAGCACAGAAAATAGGTCTGATTCAAAATATTTGTCTGGAAAAACATGAGTGTTGAACAAACAATGGAATTGAACTCATACTTTCAATGATAAATGTTTTGTCTCTTTCAGATCAACTTGATGCTGTGCCCTTAGGCCAGCGTTTCAAATGAACATGTCTCTTGCTCAAAGAGTCCTCCTGACATGGATCTTCACACTTATATTCCTTATTATGCCTGATATTTGTCTGGAAAAACATGAGTGTTGAACAAACAATGGAAACGAGGCAGCAGCTTGCACAATGCATTTGGACAGAAATGGTGGGAATTTACATAATTTTTGTTTGTGGCTTTGATTCAAAGTGCTTCATGATGAATGCTGGCCCATGCATGACTGATAGAGAATTACACAATGAAAATCGTCATCATGGACCTTTGGCATAAATATGCACAGCAAGAGCTATTATTTATTATGCAACCCATTTTTTTAAATGAATGGTTTTAAAATGTATTTCTAAACACCTATCAGAGATGTAGAATTGATTTTGTGACCTGAGACTTATTAGGATGTTATTGAATATTCCAATAACCATTTGCAAGTTACGCGAAGTCACGTACATACACATCTTAATACTGTGGGTGACTAATGGATTTGCATAAATGTATCATCAGATGTATAATGTCAAAACTGTCGGTCAGATATTTGCATGAAATTTTGACTGTTGTTAAAATGAATTCCAGCCACAGCCACATGCTTACAAGCGCTTTGCATACACGTGGAGCGAGACATGTAGCATTTCACTCTTATATTTTCATTGGTCATAGTTTTTGTTTATATCTTTTTTGTTATTATGGTTGAATTGATAAAAGTCCAGACAATAAACATTAAATAGCACAGTGCAAATACATGAACAGAGCTAACTTCAGTTGTCAAGTGCATTATGAATGACATAAATAATAATAAATAAAAAAAAGCGTAATAGGTTTTAATTGCAGCTTGATATGATGTTTTACAATCTTTTGGATGCATTATTACAGCTGATTTATTCTGGCAACCTTAATCAAATCTCTTATGTCACCAACCAGCAGAGGGCAAACATATGTTTTAATTAGTAATCAAGGTCTTCCCTAGTAAAAGAGAACATCATGTTTCGTAGTACCTTCAGGCGATCTTGACCTCAACCGGTAAAGACACACAATTATCTATCCCACTTTTAACCTGCCTCAAAGTGTATTGCAACCTTTGATCTTTTACTTTTGCTTTCTCTCTCTTCTTTTAGTTTGCACGCATTGCTTTCTTTTTTTTAGAAAAGAGCAGAAGGTCTTTGACTGGAGCACATGATAAAAAACAAGTTTCTTCTGCAGATTTTGGCTTTGATGAGATGTGGATATCAGCATAGGGGTGTTTGTATGTTGCCCAGCTGCATGTTCAGACGGCCTTCCTCGAGTGCACCGGGTGTGTTTTTGTGTGTGCGTAGCTGGATCTTCCGTCTTCCCTCTTCCTGTATGTGTAGGTGTGGATGAGCAGGTGTGTGCGTATGGGTGTGGGTTTGACTGAGTTATGACGAAGCTGCACATTTGGAATTTGTTTTATGCTCTGAGGCTGCATTAAATATGCAGGTTCAGAGTTGATTCATTAAATCTGCCAATTAATTTTATTTACCCCACCCCGCCACCAAGCTACATGCTCATTGAGAGCTGGATATCTTGGCATCTACAGTACCAACGCCATCTTGGACTGTGGTAATTGCTGAGTGACTTTTGTTGAGTGAAAAATGGTAGCTGTAGTGGCACAACAGCTTGCTATTGCAGTAAAAAAAATGAAAATTACACTTTATATATCTCTAAAAGGTGCATAGTAGTACTAATTTGCATCATTTAGGTGTAGATAAAGCATGTAAAACAGTGTCTTATTTGTGGCAATAACCTGAAATGTACACTTTTATACTTCACAAACCACTGAAAGGTGCTTATTAGTACTCAATTCACATAATTTATGGGTAAATAAACCATGTCTCACAGTTCTTTTCAATTGGAGATATGTAATAGGAAAGTACATTTTAGTTTACCAAAACACTTTAGCAAAATAGGCACCTTTAGCGGTACAACAGCTTGTTATTGTGGCAATAATCTAGGTTTGCTTTTGTTCATAATATAACTAAAAGCTTGTTATTGTGGCAATAATCTGGAATTCATATTTTGTACCTTTTATATAATACTAAAGGTGCATATTAGTACTAATCTGCATCATTTATGGGTAGATAAAGCATGTATCTGGTTTCAAACTTTGCAATTGGAAATATGGCAACCACAGGAAGGTACATTTTAGCTTATTAAAATGTTGTCACAAAAATTATTCCTGTAGTGGTAGACTTGTTATTGTGGCAATAATCTGCAAGGTATTTGTACCTAAATAGCACTAAAAGGTGCATATTAGTACCAATTTAAATAAATACTACTTATTTGCAAAATGTATGTGGGAGTTAAAGCATTATCTGGCCTCAGACTTCTTTTCAACAGGAAATACGTCAACACAGGAAAGTACATTTAGTTTGTCAAAACATTTTCATGCTTGTCATGCTTTTAAGTGCTTTTCTCAACAACGCAATGGTGGTACACAATAACCCTTTGCAGGGTTTGCATGAACATTTTTCTGCACATTATCATTGGCTTTTGAAAAGTTTCCAACATTGCGAAATCCTGCATTTACTGTGGCATGTACTTTGAAGGATTGCGTATATTTTGTGCACAAATCATTTAGCCCACTCATAAGCCCTGACCTTTCCCGTATCATCCTGTAGCGCAGACTTGTTTCTCCACAGGGAACCACTAGGTGGCAGGACCGTGTCTGCCAAACAGCATGGGCAGAGGATGCATCTCAGCACGCGTCCTGATGTGCCCTGCTTGCACAATATTCAAGAGTATCTTTACGAAGTGGTTAATCACTGCAACAGCATTTTGTTTCTGTTTGTTCCAATAAACAAACCAAAATACACAAATAAAGGTTATTGCAAGTTTTTTATCAGCTGAATATATTAACCTAATCTAATTAGGAAAACAGCAATAGAGCACATGGATCTAGTGATACACACAGAGAGGGCAAAAGAGACATGCGTGGGTGGAAGCCGATGGCCTCGGGGCCGTACAAGGGTACACTGTGTGGCAAGAGCATGTTTGGACAGCTGATATCATGCGTAGAAAGTACCTGCTTTCAGGGAACAGAGATGTGACCGGTTATTAGTTTGCTTGTCCTATCAGCAGATAATTACTCTGTCTACATCATGTGTGTTTGGTTTGTTCGGTGTCTAGTTTACGCTGAGATTTTACAGCTTGCGTAAGAATGTTCCGCTGCCACTATTGCTCAGGTCTGTGGCTTGTTGTTTTGTGTAAGATTGAATTTTCAGCAAAGAACGGATGCGTAACTTTATCCAAAAAGCATCAGTTTGCAAATGTCAGAAAAGGTGCACGGTCGCAGTATAGTGAGTGTTTCAGGGAGTGTTGAAAGCTAGTGCTGTGATCTCCCAGAATGCTGTTCTAGCCTGATTCCTTGGGGATTCACTGCTTTGTTCTGCTGGACTTCCATTTGTGTTGCATCCAAACCCCCCCGCTCCCACCAGACCCCTCATGTTCCTCTCTCTCCCCACGCCGTGAATGGTTGGATGAGTCCAGCTCTAATCTCCATCAGCGGACCCAGAGAACACTGGGCCCGTTGTCAACACGCTGGCTAGATCCACCACAGTCGCTGACAAATTATTAACTAGACTCTCGTTCTCTGCCTCGCTTGATCCTTGCTTTGCTCTTTTTACCACTTTCTCTGAAAATCCTGCTCCCTCAACATGCTCCTTTGTCTTTATATATGCCAAAAATGATGCTCTGCAGTATGTTTGCATGTACATAAATACTTAGGCAGATGTGTTTTTTAGAAGAATGAGTATGTCTTGTGTTTGGGAATACTGGTCTATACTGGTCTAAGTAACTTATGTTACTTGCCATATATATATACACACACACACACACATGTTGGTTTTTATGGTTTACGGGGACTCTTCATAGGCGTAATGGTTTTTATACTGTACAAACTGTATGTGCTATTGCCCTACACCTACCCTACACCTAAACTTAGCCCTCACAGGAGACGGTGCATTTCTACTCAAAAACTCACTCTGTATGATTTAAGCGTTTTAATTAGGGGACACTGAAAATGTCCTCATAAATCACCTTCTCCTTGTAATACCTATGTCATACCCATGTCATTATACAAATTTGTGTCCTCACACACACACACACACACACACACACACACACACACACACACACACACACACACACACACACACACACACACACACACACACACACACACACACACACACACACACACACACACACACACACACACACACACACACACACACACACACACACACTGCTAAAGTGTTACTACTACTACTATAGTTTCTATACTTTACTCTTCTCTGCACATTAAACTGGAATTGAAAAAAAAATGTAATTGAAATTGTGCACAGCACCTTTAAGGAAAAGTACCAGATTGCAACTACAGCCATTGTATCACCTGCAGGGATTGAGATAAGATAGCATAGTGCAAATAAGAACGCAGAGTTATTATGATTATAGGATGTGCAAAATGCTTGTTTAATGAAGGTAAGTGTGGTAGGTTTTGTTTTGACAGTCCAAATGTTACGAGTCAGCCTGTTACAGTTTTATATGATGATGTCTGTTTATATGCAAGTCAGTGATTTTATCTGAAGTCAATCATTTTATTGGCAGTATATATTTGGAAATCTAGTATCCTAACCTGTAATAAAATAAATATTGTGTGTTTTGTGTTATGAGTGTGTTAATGATGGTTTTGCGTGTAGGTTAAGCCTGCCACCCGCAGTTAAACACAAACGACTCATCCTCGTTTCCTGTTGTCCCCCTTTATCTACAGTTGTCCGACCTGTTCTTCTGGTTCCCATGGCCTGTGTGTAACTGTATGCACTTTGTGAATGTGTGTCTGTATGTGTGTGACACACGCACACATGCATAGTCATGGGCACAAACATAAATAAACACTGCTTATGTTCTAGGAAATGTACCAGATGATTATTTTCACCTATCACATACACACAAACCTGTCACATGTCAAATACAAACTCTGCAATTAAAGTCTAACTAATTAAAGCTTAGTAGAATGAGGAGGTAAAAAACAAAACAAGCCAAATAAAAAATGAACAAATCCTAAGTCTAAGCTCAAACTCAATTCCTGGAAGGGCCACAGCTCTGCTCAGTTTAGCTCCAAGCCTACTCAAACACAGCTGATCCAGCTAATCAAGGTCTTCATGATCACTAGAAACTTCCAGACAGGTGCGATTTGGAGCTGGTTGGAGCTAAACTGTGCAGAGCTGTGGCCCTCCAGGAATTGAGACCACTGCTCTAGCACATCATAAAAACCCAAGTACAGGGTAAAACAATAATTAAGATTTTCAGGTTGGCACAAAATAATCGGCTGACCCTTTCTACATCAGACCAAACAAAATGCCTGCATCTTTAATCTTCAACCACGTTTTGTACATATACAGTGTTTTTGAAGAGAGAGAGAGAGAGAGAGAGAGAGAGAGAGAGAGAGAGAGAGAGAGAGAGAGAGAGAGAGAGAGAGAGAGAGAAGCGAGAGTGAGGACTGAAGAGGGTTCCCGCTCTGTGTTATAATAATACGGCATTTCATCGGTTCTAGAAGAGCTCAGAATTGAACACCCAATTGTCACCTACAAATATAGAAACAGCGATGTGCATTCTAACCCTGCAACAAGAATAGGTGCTGCTTACCGACACACTCAAACACGCACATAAACGTTTGGCACGCACACTTGAATGAATGCAGCACTGCTAATTTAATTTAGTTTTCAGATGTAATGAAGCATAAATTATGAGCTGTCGTAATGTAATTCAGCAGCTCCTTACTGTAAAATAGTAAATCATTAGGCTCCTCCACCACCATTAGAGACCTCCAGCAACCTCCATTATAGTTACAGATTACAGTCTGTGAATCATCTACAGCTATTGTTCTGGAATTGTGATTGTTGCAGTTCTTGAAATTTTGTGATTTGTTGAGATTGATGGGTTTTTGTTAAATGTGAGCCAAAATCATCACAATTAAAAGAACCAAAGACTTAAACTACTTCAGTCTGTGTGCATTGCATTTATTTAATACACGAGTTTCACAATTTGAGTTGAATTACTGAAATAAATGAACTTTTCCACGACATTCTAATTTATTGAGATGCACCTGTATTTGACTGCTTGTTTCTAATAAGAAAGACTATATTTTTGTGTCAAACAGTCCTGTTCTCAACTCTCTGGTTGTTTGGTTTACATGTATGGATTGTGGTACATGCATTTATGCAAAGCAACTTACATTGCATTCAAAGTACACATTTACATGTGATTCGTTTTTGCTTTTTTGGAATTGAACCCATGACCCTGGTGTTGCTAACACCATGTTTTACTATTTGAGCTACAGGAAAGCCTAGTCTCTAGATACGGCTTGACTTCTTCCATCATTAGTCTGTGGGATGTTTTCACAAATAATAGCATTAGCTCACCTCTCCTTAAAAAGACACTCATTTGTTTTACATTCGGTTAGAAAGTTTAACTTAGGTTAAAGGGTTTATTGCAATAATGATAGTGATGCTTTCCTTTCAAAAGCACAATCTGAAGAAGTATTTATCGCCATTTGTTAGCTCCCAAAACCTGTTAAAGACTTGAGAGGCTTATGCACTTAAAAAAAAAAAAAAGGTTGAGCAAACTTACAAGTTTGAGGCAACTAGCTTCAGCAGATGTTTGAGTTTTCTCACCTTCTTTTTTTAGGAGATGTTTGAGTTCTCTAAACTTAAAACAAGAAGTTGAGAAAACTCTCAAATCTGCTAAAGCTGGTTGCCTTAAACGTTTAAGTTCTTTCAACTTTTTTTTTTTTTTTTGCAGCACTGTAAAAAAAAAAAAATGTTGA
The DNA here is from genome assembly GCA_027422405.1 of Ptychobarbus kaznakovi. Lineage (NCBI taxonomy): Eukaryota > Metazoa > Chordata > Actinopteri > Cypriniformes > Cyprinidae > Ptychobarbus > Ptychobarbus kaznakovi. The sequence continues at coordinate 924,007 of CM049795.1, read as the reverse complement.
GCAAACTTAAAAAAGTTTAAGGCAACCAGCTTCATTTTTGAGTTTTCTTGCCTTTTTGTTTTAAGTTTATACAACAAAAAGTTGAGAAAACTCTGGTTGCCTTAAACTTTTAAGTTTGCTCATATATATATATATATATATATTTACAGTGTGGATAGAACAAGAAGCATAAATGGCCTCTGCAGGCTAGTGTTCAACATATTTGCATAGACCTCCACAGGTAGTTATTCTTGGAAATTTGTGGCACGTAACACCGCTTTCATTTAAAGCTCAGGTAAACTGGAGCAGCCTATGGGTAAACAGGGGTGAAAACCTTCTAGGTTAATTGACAACTGTACGAACCCTTGTGTTGTAGCCCCAGGCTGAAGCCAAAGCTAGCGTGTGTGTGCATGTGTATGTGCAATTATCAGGCTTATGTAAGAGCATAAGTGGCCCAGGAGCGGTCAGGCATGCACGCCTTTCTCTGTCCTTTTCTAGATCAGTGGTCCATGCTGGACATTAATGCATAGAATTCAATTAGAGAGTGTTGAGGATCTTTCCAGTCCAGAAGATACTCATACTTAAAAAAAAAAATGCAATGTGACATTAAAAACAGCAACGTCACTGAGTTTAAAGTTAGAAATGCATTGCATACTAGTTGGAAAAAGTGATTTGTAACTGTGCCGCTACTTTAAGTTACTCCCTGAAATATGTTTATGTTTTTCCTCCCTCTTTTCATCTCTCATTTTATCCCCTCTTTCTTAATAAGTAAAATGATTGAATAATCCCACCTGTCGAGACTCATTCTCACCCCTAGTGACTCACGCTTCTCAGATTCCCACCTGCAGTCTTAAAGTGGGGTGCTTATTATGTGGAGCTTTTTTAGTTGCTTTTTGCCGCAGGCTTTTTAAGCTTCTTGGCGCAAGTCTGGATTTGATTTTGCCACTGTCCCGTTCATTCAAGGCAGACTGATATGACCTGACTGGTCGTGAGTCACAAGACCCTCTATGCCTCATACGTTCTCAGAAGCCTTCAATGGAATCAAGGGATTTAATTATACTCCAGGTGAGCAGTTAGTCATCTGTCAGATGTGTAGGTGTATCCTGTATGACAGAAGGGAGCAGAATATTCTCATTTTAAAGGAAAAAATAATTGCAGGATAAGAGTGGGTGTGATTTTGTGCTACCGTCTGACTTTACTAGACTATGAAACTCCTGCCATCGAGATCTATTAGAAATAGAACATTCGTTAAATGTGTGATTTTATTACAGGGCTTATTTTAGTGCAAAGATAGCCTGGGGTTGAAATTATGAAGGAAGAATGTTGCAAGAACAATATATAGTTGGTACACTTAAAGGATTAGAAAATTGCCATCATTTACATGTCATTACATGTCAACGTCATCCCAAAAGTGTATTACTTTCTTTCTCCTGTGGAACATAAAAGAAGATTTTGAGAAATGTCTCAGTGGTTTTGTTGTCCATTAAATGGAAATACAATGCAATGGTGTTTGGCGTCCAACTTTCTTCAAAATATCTTCTTTTGTAGTCTGTGAAAGTAAAAATGTGTAAGGCTTGGAACCACATGCAGACGACTAAATGATGACGTTTTTTAAATACAGGTCATTTGTTGGATTATTCACAGCGAAATCCCTCTTGGGATGACTTTAATACCTCACGTGTATCTCCTAGACGTTCTTCTATTACGAAAAAGACCACAGTGATCTCATCTAAAGCCTTCTCTAAAGTTTCAGACGAGGCCCTCACAAATTCTTATGGGATTTGTCAAGATTTCAGTGTGAACTGAAAATTTATCATCACATTTTTCCAAAATAAATCAGTCTGAGCTACGCTAGCCCTATTAAATATATAGCTATACATTATTAAAAACAATTTTTTAAAGTTGTATATGAAACATTCAATAAAACAAAGATTAGGCTTTAAAAAAATACTCTTTTAGTTTTTCTACTTCAACATTTCTTGTTCAGTTTATTGTTACTTGCAATTTATTTGTAATTATTTGTGAATTCGTCATGTTATTTTAGAAGAAATATGAGTTTTACTTTAGACTGAGGACTCCTGAGCAAAGAAAGAATTGAGCAACAGAACATTTTCCACTAGACTGCCATTAAAACTGTAGTCATACAAAGGTAAAGAACACCTATTTCACTTTATTTCACTTGCAGCAGCAGAGACGTCTTCCCTTGTTTTAATTTTTTTAGCGATGTGGTGCCAAGGGCATCTGAGAGCAATCGTGAAAAAGACAGAAAGTGACAGTTTAGCTGATAATGACATAAAAAATGCTTCCAAATATGACTAAAATGGGTTTGTCGCCTGATGATTCTCGCAATGGCAGAGTGACCTCAGAACTGGCCGCGTTCTGAGGTCCTGCGCTGATCAGCTTGCTGGCTTGTTTACTTCCATCTTTAATGAGTCCCTTGCTACCTCTGTGGTTCCCACTCCCTTTAAAAAATCTGTCATCATCCCTGTGCCTAAGAACAGTAAACCCTCTTGCCTGAATGACTATCGTCCAGTTGCCCTCACATCAACAGTCATGAAGGTTTTTGAGAGACTTTTAAAGAAACACATCTGCTCCTTCATCCCTGCTACTTTGGACCCTCTTCAGTTTGCCTATCGGCCAAATAGATCTACTGATGATGCCATCTCTCAGGTCCTGCACTCGTTCCTCACACACATTGACAACAAAAATGGCAACTATGTCAGGCTGCTATTCATTGACTATAGCTCAGCTTTCAATACTATAGTCCCCACCAAGCTGGCTGTCAAACTCTCAGACCTCGGCCTAAACACTTCACTCTGTGACTGGATTCAAGACTTCCTCACCGGCAGACCACAAGTGGTGAAAGTCGGCCAGTTCACCTCCAACTCCATCACCCTGAACGTAGGAGCCCCACAGGGCTGTGTCCTGAGTCCCCTGCTCTACTCTCTATACACCACGACTGCGTGTCCTCTCACAGCTCCACTTCTATTGTTAAATTTGCTGATGATACTGTGGTTCTGGGCCTCATTAACAACAATGATGAGACCGCATACTTGGATGAGGTAGAGAGACTCACATCATGGTGCCAGGACAACTGTCTCTCTCTGAACGTGAGCAAAACTAAAGAGCTGATCGTGGACTTCAGGAAGAGACAGCAGCGGCCCTACACTCCTCTTATGATCAGTGGGACCCCTGTGGAGAGGGTGAGTAGCTTCAAGTACCTCGGTGTAAACATCTCAGAGGACCTGACATGGACTACACACATTCAGACTCAGGTTAAGAAAGCCAGGCAAAGACTGTACCATCTGCGACAGCTGAGGAAATTCAGGGTCTCACCAGCAATCCTGAAAACTTTCTATTCAGGGGCCATAGAAAGTGTACTGACTCAGTGCATCTCAGTGTGGTATAGTAACGCCACAAACCAGGACTGCAAAGCTCTACAGAGAGTCGTGCGCTTAGCTGAGCGCATCTCAGGGTCTGCTCTCCCCTCTCTGCAGGACATCTACCTCAAACGCTGCAAAAGCAGAGCTGCTAAAATCATCAAGGACTCAAATCACCCCGGTAACCATCTTTTCTGTTTACTGCCATCTGGCAAGCGCTTCAGGAGCATGATGGCAAAAACTGAGAGACTGAGGAGGAGCTTCTTCCCTCAGGCCATCAGGCTCCTAAACACAAACTCAGTCTCATAACATTTACATGACTCAATTTAATGTGTACATACCCGGTACAACCTGTTTGCACATTCTTCTTGCACATCCCTGTTTATATTATTATTTATTAAGTCCACAGTATACTGTATTGCACATTTTATTTCATTGCACATTTTACTCCTTATTTTTTTCTTATTTTTATTTTATTCTTACCTATATTTATATATATTCTCTTGTGTTATGTTTAATTTTTTTTTGCACTGTCCATTGAGCGGACCTGTCCTGATTTACATTTCACTACTGATTATATCCTGTATAATTGAGTATGTGACGAATAAAAGAACCTTGAATCTTGGCAATGTAACATTAAATACTGTCATTTGAAAAGGTGGAGGAGGTGATAAGAATCTGATTTGCCTGCAGTCACGAGACAATATTTTGATTTGTAATTGGTCTTTTTTCTGTATGTATACAGTATGTAAAAATATGAATGGGTTGATTTCAGATGGGGATGTAATCATCAAGCTAGCTGGGCACGCTTCGCAAACAATAGTACATCTCCTCCAATATGCCTCCCTTCACTTTGTAGTGCCTGATGACTCAATCAGTTCTTTTGAGGCGGTTTACGTCACAATGGCCATCTTACAGGAAATTCCACATGTCTTGAGTGCTGATCACAATAGCACTCAATGTCACTTCACAGATTGATGGTGCCAAAATGATACAAGTGTCATTTGCTCTACTAAGGCAAAGAATCAATGGCCGTAGCCTCAGTTTAAAAGAGCTGTCGGAAAGCTAAGATATGTCCAGCAGCTGCGCTTGTGTTGATGAACAGTTCTAGAGCAGACGTGTATTTGACCTGGGTGGAAAATATAAATAAATCAGTTTTTATTCAATCTTAACGTTTATATTTGATTGGCTATCAGTGGGCAGGATATTTTAGTGTAATTTACACCAAAAAATTCGAAATACTAGCGAAAAGTGACCTTTAAATGTGACCCTGGACCACCAAACCAGTCGTGAGGGTATTTTTTTTTCAAATTTGAGATTAATACAACATCTGAAATCTTAATAAATTAGCTTTCCATTGGTGTATGGTTTGTTAGGATAGGACCATATTTGGCCGAGATAAAACTTTTTTAAAATCTGGAATCTGAGGGTGCAAAATAATCTAAATATTTATAAAATTGCCTTTAAAGTTGTCCAAAGGGAGTTCTTAGCAATGCATATTACTAACCAAAAATTAAGTTTTGATATTATTTACAGTAGGATATTTACAAAATATCTTCATGGAACATGATCTTTATTTAATATCCTAATGATTTTTGTCATAAAAGAAAAATCGATAATTTTGACCCATACAATGTATTGTTGGCTATTGCTACAAATATACCCATGCTACTTATGACTGCTTTTGTGGTCCAGGGTCACAAATGTGTTTTGCTTCTGTTCATATATTCATTTTGGAGCCATTTTTGACTCACGTGTTGTATAATATAACCTTTTAATTTTTTAATACATTTTAATACACCAACCATTTTCAGTTGAATTTCCAGCCAATCAACTATTTTATAATATTGATACCGTAATAAATAACTACTTGGTGCTAGCTTCCATTTGTTCCTTTGTGTGTGTTTAGGTCATAGAGGTTTGCGTGTGAAGGAGTGTCAGTCTGAAACTAAAATAAGCAGGAGGATATTACAGGTGCGTCCCTCTACTTACAAAACACCTGTATCTGAGCCAGTCAGAGTTAATCACACCTCTGCCGAAGCCACGCCCACCGCTCCGAGCAACCTCAAGGAGACAGGAGACAGACTTCAAACGCACACACATACATGCGAAAGACACACATACCCAGCGAAGAGGAAAACGAGTTATGTTTGTAAGAGACAGGAAATGTAATCTTTCAAATATGTAGTCCTGAAGAGAAAGGGTTAACGAGAAATCGCAATAAGGTCATTTAAGGTTCAGCGTGGATCTAATTCACATCTTGTTTGTGTTTGTCAGCTTCATGTGTGTCAGTATTTTTGCATGCGTTTGTGATTAAACCAATTTTTCAACTTCCAAATGAAGCTGTTTGCCTGAACCACTGAGCTCGACATAACTAAACTACACCGGAGAAGCCGTTCTAGGAAATACTACATCTTGGAGTGAATGAATAAACAGTTTGTGTCTTTGAAATGATGCAAAGAGCCTGATTCAAAGCTTGTCATCTATAAAATCTGTAAATTATAAACTGCTATCCAATTAGCTCTGTATGTCAACTGTTGACTCACTTGTGGCTTTTTATTTCTTCTAGTTTTTGCAACAATGTTGATACTTCACTCAAACATAACTAAGCAGCCTCTGATCAATAAAATGTAGCTCTTTGTCAGTTAGAAAGCAGATTTAGTTTTAACCGATGATGCTAAACAGAACTGAACATGTTTCTAGGCGCATATGTTTGAAATTATGGCCCTTGGGATTTGGCCCCCTTCTCTGTGTTGCCTGTTGATAATCATTGTGGAATACTTACAGGAAACCGCTTGTCCTGAGATGCACTTCAGATCTCTGTTCTGTCACACATTAGCAATAGTATACCTCCGTTTTATACGTCACTTCTCACACATCCGTGACTCATGTGGATTCCATCGGCTTTAGTGTGCAACCATTGGACTCCCCCTAATCCAGGCTTGAAGGTGATTGGATGATAGAGGGGGGCTCTCAGTCTGAGGGTGGCCTTTCCCAGCAGACATTACGATGTGTCGTGTTGACGAACATTTCCTCTGAGACAATGGCAATGATATGGATTCAAAATCTCCAGGATGTCTAAGATTAAAGCAGAGGTTCTCAATTCCAGTCCTCGCGCCCCCCCCGCTCTGCATATTTTGCATGTCTCTCTTTGTTAACACACCTGATTCAGATAATCAGCTTGTTAGAAGTGCGCTCCATGCATGAACTGTGTTCCGATTGACATGCTCCCTACACAGGGTCCATTGCTCCCTACACAGGGTCCATTGCTCCCTACTCCCTGAGCAGGGGAAATCCGCTGAAGTTTACTTTATTTCGGAACATTCATTCATGGATTTGCGCTGCGCAACGTCTTCACGCACGGACGAGTGTGACATCATATACCTCTGTAAATATATACAATTTTAATTCACGTCTTGCACACTTCAATGCACTTTGAATGGAATATATACGTTCGCTTCGAACTGGAATCATGGCGGAATATCCTGTGATGTCCACTTCGCAGGGCACTTACGTTCGAATAGAACAAACATCTGAAGCGATAAGAGTAACATACGAAATATGCAGAGCGGGGGGGGGGGGGGGCGCGAGGACTGGAATTGAGAACCTCTGGATTAAAGGGATAGTTCACCAAAAATAATGAACATTTTGTCATTATCTTTAACTCAACCTCATGCTATTCCAAATCTGTATGACATTCTTCTGTGGAACATTAACAGAAAATGTAACAAAGAAATCACCCAAAAAACTCACTGTACGTGAAAAAGTCTAAAAAGCCACAATAATTCAGAAAATACAAAACTTGCACAACTATGCAAGTGAAAAAAAGCAAATATGATATAAAAACTCAGCTTTACCAAGAAGTGGCAAACATTTCGGTCACAACATGACCTACTTCAGAGCCTAAATTAACTATTTGAAAAATTAAAAATACATTTAAAGTCATGACATGAGGGTGAGTAAATGATAAGAGTTTTTATTTTTTAATAGACTTTAATTTAATGTTTACCTTAAGAGCATTTTTGACACACCATGGCATCCATGTTAAATATTTCAATTTAATCGGTGTATTTAAATACATTGCCAGTTTAAAACAAATGTTTAAATGATTTTGGCTGATAAAACTAAGTCTGATTGCTTAGAAACATATTAGCATAGTCTCCTTTACATGATTTTGTGTGGCCAGGACATGTAGTTACATAGTTGTTTTATTTTATTATTTTATTTTGACGCACCACGTCATCTGTGTTAAATATTTCAATTTAATAAGTTCATTCAAATACATTGTCAATTTGAACAATATGGGCTGATGTAAGTCTGATTACTTATAAGAGTAATGGTCAATGGTCTCGTCAGCTTGATTTTAGACTCTTATACGTTTAATACGTAGATGATTTTTGTTCACTAACCCTATATGACTAACAGTAATGGTGATGTCCTAGCAAGTCCCACTAATCACAGCAGCAAGAGTGTATGTTTCAGGATAGTGGTCTAATTTGCTGCTTGACTCCAGTGTAATGTGACTGCTGACTCAATGTGTCTGTCATTATGTGTAGATTAACACATACACTCCTCCCTTAATGGGGGTCACTTGTTGCCTTATGTCAGATTTCCGGTAACCGTTTTAAGATTTCGGGAAGTGGGTCTTCAACGTTTCTCAACAGCGTCCTGTTTGGAGCCGCCAAACACTGAATTAGAGCATCAGTCTAAACACTGAGTCATTGCGTGGAGTAGTTTGTAAGGTCTAGCACCCTCCCTGTCATGTTTATCTTAAAATGAGCCTTCTTTTCTTGTCATTGTTTATTTTGGGTTCCAGAGTGGCAAAGGCTGGAATTGATGACATAAGCAGTGTCCAAGTTGCCCATTCAAAGCGAGCGAGCGAGACGTGCTATACTAATGCACCACACCCTCGCGTGTCTGTTTGCAAGAGTGCTCGTATCGCTGTGTACTTCCATGTGTTTGTGTCTGGATTACCTGGGCTCGCCAGGCCTCTTGTCTCTTAGCGTGCTGTCAAAACAAACAGCCGTGGACAAAAGCACCGGCAGTCGGTCTTCTCCTCCCTGGCCCAGTCATGGCTTTCATGCTCCACCTCGAAATACTCAGAACTGGCTCATCTGCTGAGTTCTAGGGAAACCCATCATCTCTGCATCGAGCACATTAGGGAGCTCCTCCTTGTTACATTGTCAAGGAAAGTCACCTTTATTTATATAGCGCTTTTAACAATACAAATTGTGTTCAACTGTAGCAAAGTCAGATTGTAAGGGCTGGATCCACTGGTTCCAGTGGTCTGGTGACTGCAGTTCCCGATACGGCTGTCTAGGTGATCACTGATCTGGATCGGACTGGATCACTGCAGTGATCATCTGATCTGATACGGACTGGATCTGGTGACTGCAGTGATCATCTGATCTGGATACGGACTGGATCTGGTGTGCAGTGATCATCTGATCTACGGACTGGATCTGGTGACTGCAGTGATCATTGATCTGGATACGGACTGGATCTGGTGACTGCAGTGATCATCTGATCTGGATACGGACTGGATCTGGTGACTGCAGTGATCATCTGATCTGGATACGGACTGGATCTGGTGACTGCAGTGATCATCTGATCTGGATCTGGTACAGTGATCATCTGACTGGATCTGGATCTGGTGACTGATCATCTGATCTGATCTGGATCTGGTGACTGCAGTGATCATCTGATCTGGATACGGACGGACTACAGTGATCATCTGATCTGGATACGGACTGGACTACAGTGATCATCTGATCTGGATACGGACTGGATCTGGTGACTGCAGTGATCATCTGATCTGGATACGGACTGGATCTGGTGACTGCAGTGATCATCTGATCTGGATACGGACTGGATCTGGTGACTGCAGTGATCATCTGATCTGGATACGGACTGGATCTGGTGACTGCAGTGATCATCTGATCTGGATACGGACTGGATCTGGTGACTGCAGTGATCATCTGATCTGGATACGGACTGGATCTGGTGACTGCAGTGATCATCTGATCTGGATACGGACTGGATCTGGTGACTGCAGTGATCGTCTGATCTGATACGGACTGGATCTGGTGACTGCAGTGATCATCTGATCTGATACGGACTGGATCTGGTGACTGCAGTGATCATCTGATCTGGATACGGACTGGATCTGGTGACTGCAGTGATCATCTGATCTGGATACGGACTGGATCTGGTGACTGCAGTGATCATCTGATCTGGATACGGACTGGATCTGGTGACTGCAGTGATCATCTGATCTGGATACGGACTGGATCTGGTGACTGCAGTGATCATCTGGGCTGGATAAGGACCGGATCGGGTGGCTACGGTGACCTTGGAATAAGAAAGAAAACAGACTAATATTAGCGTAGATGTCAATCTTCTTACGATGTAACAAGTACATCGTGTTTTATGGGAAGTGTTCCCGGTTCCGGTTGACCTAATTAATGCAGCCTAACAATCCTTTAACGGATTTGAATATTAGAAGCGTATTAGTGTGTTAAGTGTACGCCAGGTTAAAGAGATGGGTCTTTAATCTAGATTTAAACTGACAGAGTGTGTCTGCCTCCCGAACAGTGTTAGGTAGATTGTTCCAGAGTTTGGCGCTAAATAGAAAAAGGATCTGCCGCCGGCAGTTGATTTTGATATTCTAGGTATTATCAAATGGCCAGAGTTTTGAGATCGTAGCGGACGTGAAGGACTGTAATGCGATAAGAGCTCGCTCAAGCACTGAGGAGCTAAGCCATTCAGGCTTTATAAGTAATTAACAAGATTTAAAATCTATACGATGTTTAATAGGGAGCCAAATACTGGATTGCACTGCTAAGAAATATGAATGAGCCACCCTAGAATGGTTACACCTCAGTGACAAATGCAGAAGATATGACTGAACGACACATTGAGGTATTCTTTGATTTGTGGACATGTCAGAGGGACAGAGCTGATATTTGAAATCAGGACATAAATGCTTCATCAATGCTGTTGAAAAACTCAATCCAAAATGTGATTTGACTCATTATTACAATACCTTTGTTTCCATCCATTTAACACAATTTGGCCTTTTTACTCATGTGTTTGAGTTTTAAAAGTTTCAAATTGACTGTCTTTACCAGTAATTGAAATTCAAAGTGGTTGAGAAGGTGTGAGTGCAGGTTGTAACTTAAAAATGTAAAAAGGAAGCAGTTGACCGTTCGCCGGGAGTTTGATTGACAGGTGATCATAACGCTGAATTTGCTATTTTGTCCGACAAACAAACCAGACTTACTAACTTCGGTGGATTTTAACTCAAAAAATAGTGTGTATTGGCACATTTATGCAGTTAAAACAAGGTACCTTCTGATGTTCATTCGAGTTTATTTCATGCTATAGCTAGTAAAGGTTGACGTGCCGCTTGAACTGAGACACTGCAGCGATCTGTCACGACACATTAAAGATTCAAATGGTATTTATAGACCCTTTCAGGGCCGACGTCACGATTACATCACATCGCTAGCTGGGGGCAAAACAAAGCAAAAACTGGAGGCGGCCATTCAAACCAGCGCAGATTCTTCTGCACAAGGAGCTTAAAATATCATCTTGTTGTGATGTTGGGTGCCCGAATCGATGTTGTAGGCTTCAATTTGAAATTTTAAAGCATACCTGCTGCCACTGCCAGATAAAAAAACGACGACAGCTGTGGTTAAACGAGATAAAACGAGCAGACTGGACAAAAATTATAGTAAAAAAGACAATAAAATAAGACAAACAGACAAACGTCACAATGTGTCACATTCTATTAGTAATGTTTATGAAACATTCTTTAAAAAAAAAACTTCTCAGGAGCTTCCTTTACTTGAACATTTTCATAATGTTGAGAGTAAACAAATAAACTTTAAAGTAACCTTTAAATAATGATTTAATCACAACAAGAAATGTGGACATTTTAATGTTCTTATAATAATAATAAGAAAACTCCAAATACATTTTATTTTGGGTAATAATTAAGGTAATTGAATGTTGTAAGAAACATTTTTAAACCTTTAAATAACATTATAATCACAAGAAGAAAGCTAGAAATTTCAGCATTTTAGAAACATTTGAAAGCATTTCAAAAAAGTTTTTATAACCTACGTTTGTAATACCTGGGTATGTACGCGTATTTGCATTGTTCTGAGCTCCTTCCCTGTTAGATGCCACGATTGGTCGATTATGTACAATGCCTGCACACTATTGGTTAAATGACATCTTGTTCTTCACCCAAAGTAAGTAAGAAAACAATAGGAAAATGAGGCCAAACCTGGATATTTTAGTCAATTTAGAAATTCCAGCCAAGACATGTCCAGAAAAAAAGAAGTATGGTCACCCTAAGCACAGTTCTACAAAAATATTTGACAAATTAATTATGTAATTGACCAATCAGAATCAAGTATTCCAAACAGATGCATAACATGCAAATAAAAGTATAACTATAGCACATGAATTATGTCTGCAATGCAATTACAAGCAGCAGATTTGCTTTTGCTACTCAGCAGAAATGTTGTTCACAAAAAGCTGTACTTTTAACACGCTCTCTCTCTCTCTCTCTCTCTCTCTCTCTCTCTCTCTCTCTCTCTCTCACTCACACACACACACACACCACACTCCCACACACACACACACACACACACACACACACACACACACACACACACACACACACACACACACACACACACACACACACACACACACACACACAGAGCACATCCCCATGGAAGAATGCATTTATATGTATGCATTTAGCAGACGCTTTTACCAAAACGACTTACAGTGCATTCTGGCTATACATTATATATTTATTTTCAGTATGTGCGTTCCCCGGGAATTGAACCAATGACCTTTAGCGCTGCTAACGCAATGCTCTACCACTGAGCCACAGGAACAAGAGTTTTGTCAAGAGGTTTTTAGGAATGTGACCTCTTGACCCTTGAAGCCTGCCTGGAGACGTCCACACGGACAGAAGGGAGATGAAGTGGGTGAGAGAAAATGGCATGGGAACAGGAAACGTTCAATAATAGTTATTCAATATAGTGTTACCTTCACGAGGAGTGACACATATTCTAGTGTTAGGTTGCAGGAAGGGTATGTCTTGTTCATCTCTCATCAGATCCTTGCAGTCGCACATTTTTTTCTTGCTTTCATAAATCCTGACTTTCCAGTTTGACCATTTCTTTTTGTTCTTTTTTCTCTCTGCCTCTCTTTCTCTCTATCTATCTATCTATCTATCTATCTATCTATCTATCTATCTATCTATCTATCTATCTATCTATCTATCTATCTATCTATCTATCTATCTATCTATCTATCTATCTATCTATCTATCTATCTATCTATCTATCTATCTATCTATCTATCTATCTATCTATCTATCTATCGGAAACATTAAAACATTCCATGACCTTGATTCTGACATATGGAGAGAAATGGCCTGGAAAATTAGGGCTTAATCCATTCAAATAGGAGTGGATAATAGCATAAACACACATTTGAAATCACAAATGCTGATACAAGGAGCCACTTAAATAGGTAAACCTACAACAAACACATACAGCACCGAAGACACATGCAAACACACCCACACACACACACACACACACACACACACACACACACACACACACACACACACGCACACACACACACACACGCACGCACGCACGCACGCACGCACGACACACACACACACACACATTTAGAGGTTAACACAGAGCTTGCAACACACAGAGCTAAATATTAACTGCTCCACAAATATTACAGGAAGAAAACTCATTGAAGCACAGACTCAGATACATTAAGTTTTTTTACGCTAATAAACTTGGTGATAAATTAGCCAAGAATCAGAGCATGAAAGTTCACGTGTAGTACGGACAGATTTGCCAGCCAAACATAAACAATATTGAATGTCTTGGCTGTATGCGGTGTGCTGGAAGTTCTACAGAGACAGTATTGGATGAGTTATGTAGAGCAACCATGATATTTGGTGTATTTCAATTGATAACTATCCCGCGAAAACCATTTTGGCAACAACAGCCAAGGTTGAATCAAACCTCACCCACAGCGACAGGGGAAAGGACACTGACATATCCGACAGAGCTGGTTCTGCAAGTGCACAAGGACAAGCCTCTAGAATTGCCCTTAGCTTCCGAAGCTTGAGATTTGCACACACTCTGACTGTGCTGTTGAAAACACATCTAGTACAGAAGTGCAATGCATGTATTTATATATCTAATTTCTTTTAGCAATTTTGTCTTAAAGTTAGGTTGATTAAGGCACAGTTCAAATTATGAATGTCAGGATGTCTTGTTTAGGAATATGCATTTTAGTACTTTTGTCTTTATGTTAGGGTTAGAGATGTATATGGAAGCACGTTTCCGCCATTGAATAAAAAATAAAAAAGGTAATTGCTACTTTTTATTTCACAGTTCTGACTTTTTTTCTCTGAATCGAGACACATAAAAAAACTTGCAATTGTAATAACAGTCTCGCAATTCTGACTTCTTTTATCAGAATTGTGAGGCATAAACTCGCAACTGCAAGTTATAAAGGCCATATCTGAGGAAAAAACATTATTTTCTTACAATTGTTAGATTATATCTCACAATTCTGACTTTATAACTTGCAATTGCATGTCTATCACTTTATTTTAAGGCCCAATTCTCACTATTAACTACGATTTTGCCTCAGTAAATTCTTAATTACTGCTTATTAATAGTTAGTAAGGTAGATGTTAAGTTTAGGTATCGGGTTAGGGATGTAGAATATGGCCATGCAGAATATGTGCTTTATAAGCACCAATAAACAGCCAATATGCTAGTAATAGTTCCTGCTTATAGTTCCTGCTAGTTCCTACTTATATTATTATTAGTATTATTTATTAAGTCTTCAGTATACTGTCCTGCACATTTTATTTTAATGCACATTTAATTTTATATTTTATTCTTATTTAAAATTTTTACTTCATATATTTCATATAATTTTTTTCATTCATCTTATTCCACCAGCCTATAATAAAACTTCTGAGGCTGACAAGTAAAGTACTTCCTAAATGTAGAAAAAAAGCAATATTAGGATGTTTCTCCTACGGCTAATTTTGACCAGCCCAACTGAAGATATCACTTTTCAAGAGTCGTTTCCTTGAAAGCAGTTGAAAATACATCACATCTGCACATTGCATGACTGTAGTTCCCTGACCAAACTTTGCGAATTGGGCGGGAGGAGGTTTAGGCAAACCATCTGAGTCATACTGTTTCCTCTAACACACCGGAAAAGGGGTCAGTGAGTAACGCTGGTCTCATCGAGCGGTTGAGCGATGTGAACAATGTGAGGAATCCGACAGACGCAAACCCTTATTATCTTAGCTCAGCCTGGGCTATTCAGTTCAGCTTCTAATGGATGACAACATCACTATGGAAACAAGTACAACAAACAATGCGTGGGTTTTACATATAGATGAAACAGTAGACCCACAATTGCCATTCACAGTTGGGTTGATCAAAATAGCAGCTTCCTTAAGAACGGACAGCACAGGTCTAAACAAAACCAGTAATCTTTTTGGAAGTTTACAAGTATGGTTGTTTGGCAATTGCTGTTCCAATTCTTAAGAAAGGTTTTTTTATGTTTACATAAAGAATGTCAATACATAATTTGCAGCTGATTAAATCAATTGTTTGTACACTTTAATCTACAGGCAGACAGATGTATTCAGTATGACTTTAATGCTCATGAATGTGTTTTTTTCTGACCCTGCAGATTCAAAATTAGTCACAAGTGTCTCATCTGGAAAGCCATTTGTCAATTAAATCAAATGTTTGGCTTCCTTAGAAGGACACCAGTCACTTTTTTGGCTGCAGGCTAGACCAACCACAATGTTTGATAAATTCCATGTGACAGCCCAACCAATTAGCAGTGGTCTGGAGAAAACCCCCTTCCCATCACAATGAGCAGTTCACCATCATTCATAGAAATGCGCCTGTTATTTGTCTATTATCTCTGTTAGCCAGCCCTCGACTGACCCTCCCTCTGGCCAGACGTGTGTGTGTGTGTGTGTGTGTGTGTGTGTGTGTGTGTGTGTGTGTGTGTGTGTGTGTGTGTGTGTGTGTGTGTGTGTGTGCTTGCACATTTGTGTTAATGCAATAATGTCGTGGAAGCAACATTTATGCATTTGGCAGATGCTTTTATCCGAAGCGACATTCGAAGTATACATTTAATCAGTTCATGCATTTCTAGGAATCGAACCCATGACCTTTGCATTAGCAGCATGCTGTGCTGTTTTAATTAAATTAATGCTTTGAAACTACCTTGGTTTCTAAATTTGCAATAAACTAAATGAACACTGCTATTTAGGGAAATTCGTGTAAGGAAATGCACTGAATTTGTCATCGATTGAGAAGACTTTAAAGGTGACATATCATAAAAATCTGACTTTAATACTGCCATTGTGTTTTGCAAGCGACAATGTACCAGTTCTAATGCCATGGCAAAAGTGTATATCAGAAGTTTAAACTTATATGGTTTAAAACGCATAATTTCAGCACGATAGACATGTCAAAACCAAACAGTGTATTTTTTTTTGTAGCAGAGTATCTGAGATAGAGCTGTAAAAGTACAGCCCTATTCTGGAAAAGAGGGCGGCAGCAGCTCACTTCCATTTATTAAAGTAGGACTGCCCTCTACTAAAGATTTTTATGATCGACTAATAGTCATTCATTTGAAGCGATTAGTCAACTAATCGCACGTTTATATTAATAAACCATATAATAAATAATAATGAGCCTTCAATACTCAAGCACACACATAAAGCTTGCCACATCGCACTGCAGAAGTAATAGTTATGAATGCTTCATGGAAAAACAGCAAGAAGACTACCTCAACATTACAATAATTAATTCATAAATAATCTGAAAATGTTTGTTTTCCATTTAAATTGGTTTATTTAAAAGTAGACATTTCACTTTCATGTCTGTAAAGGAAATACAGAGTTTCAGTTATTTTATTTATTTATTTATTGACGCGATCATAGTGTAACACCTATACCTTTGTCTTTTGTGCAAGTGTCACACAAAATGAGGGACCAAACAGACCAATTGTACACATGAGTCAAGTGTATTAAATATAATTACCCAGAACATACACATTCAATATGACACAAACAATTGAGAGTTCAATAGTTAGGACCAGAGCATAACAGTTCAGTATTCCAAAACATAGTCGTTGGCTTGTAATCACTTAGACCTATATACCTTCTCAGTCTTTGTTGAAACATGGTGCAAAAATAAAAGTACTTGAATGCCAAGATGAATCCGCAGCAAAGTTAAATCAGAAAAGAGATGCTTAAAGTTCAGCGTTGTTTTTAAGCAGTAGATGTAAGTCAGTTCTGGATTTTTTTGTTGTTACTCTGTCTCTCACTGTTCAAATAAACCTACTATAAAAATTATAGATTGATAATTTCTTTGTCAGTGGGCAAACGTACAAAATAAGCAGGGGATCAAAAGTTTCAGAGAAACTGGAGAAAACTGTGCGTAAGGGACAAGGCCGAAGACCATTGTTGGATGCCCGTGGTCTTCGGGCCCTCAGATGACACTGCATCACTCATCGGCATGGTTCTGTCATTGACATTACTAAATGGGCCCAGGAATACTTCCAGAATCCACTGTTAAACACAATCCGCTGTGCCATCTGCAGATGCCAACTAAAGCTCCATCATGCAAAAAGGAAGCCATATGTGAACATGGTCCAGAAGCGCCGTCATGTCCTGTGGCCCAAGGCTCATTTAAAATGGACTGTTTCAAAGTGGAAAAGTGTTCTATGGTCAGACGAGTCCAAATTTGACATTCTTGTTGGAAATTACGGATGCCGTGTCCTCCGGGCTAAAGAGAAGGGACACCTTACAGCGTGTTATCAGCGTTCAGTTCAAAAGCCAGCATCTCTGATGGTATGGGGGTGCATAAGCGCATTGAGTATGGGCAGCTTGTATGTTTTGGAAGGCATTATGAATGCTGAAAGGTATATACCTTAGGTATGAATGCTGAAAGGTTTTAGGCTGAAAGGTATGAATGCTGAAAGGCTTTAGAGCAACATATGCTCCCCGCCAGACGACGTGTATTTCAGCAGGACAATGCAAAACCACATACTGCAGCTATTACAACAGCATGGCTTCATAGTAGAAGAGTCTGGGTGCTGTCCTGCCTGCAGTCCAGATCTTTCACCTATAGAGAACATTTGGCGCATCATTAAATGAAAAATACGTCAAAAACGACCACAAACTCTTCAGCAGGTGGAAACCTTTATCAGGCAAGAACGGGACCAAATTCCAACACCAAAACTCCAGAAACTCCTAACCTCGATGCCCAGATGTCTTCAAGCTGTTCTGAAAAGAAGAGGAGATGCTACACATTTACATTTACCAGACACTTTTATCCAAAGCGACTTACAGTGCATTTAGGTTTTATTTTGTAGTGTCAGTATATGTGTCCCTGGGACTTGAACCCACAACCTTTGTGCTCTCACTGAGCCACAGGAACACTATGGTAAAAATGCTCTATTTTACCTGTAGCACTAAAATTTGAAATGAGCTCATTTTGTGCATACAATTTTTATATTTCTCAGTTTAAACATTTGTTATGTTATCTATGTTCTATTGTGAATAAAATATTGGCATGTGATTTCAGTCTCTTGTTATCATTTTATTGATTTTCAAAGATTCATTTCATTTTTACTGTAATTAATTATTTTTGTATTTTGAGAGAACCATTTATAAGAATTGATTTTATTATTTCCTCAACGTATTTTGTAGTAAAGTTGCATGCCCAATACAATGTGACGTGCAAAAACATTGATGTTGGGTTAGGCTGCACTGTGCTGCTTTTTCATTGGAAAAAATGGTTTGTTACTAGAAAAGCTACTCTGTTTTAAAACTGTTGTTATATTGCTGAAAAAACGCTAACTGAGGTAGTATCACTACTTGTATTTAGTTACTCCCCTATCCAGCCCATTTCAAAACAGATGATTTTATTGTGTGAAGATGTGGAGAATGTTTTTGTCTAAAGAGGATATTTGGGTATTGACTTAGTGAGCCTTATCTCAGTGTGCATAACACTGGGTTTTATCAGAACTGTAGGTAGATGGAAGCTGACGTGGATGTCCTGGGAACACTCAGCACCAGGGAGAAAAGTAAACACAACCAGGATAGCAAGGAAAAACAGATTCTGCAAAAAGGTAAACATTCAGAAGACAGACGGATAAGAGGAACCTGATATCGTTGAATACTACTAGACTCGCTGTTGAAAAGATAACTTGCGAGACTCTGCACACATGAGAACCCTCAAGGTGCAATAGTGCAGTAGTGTCTCTAGACTTGAAGTTGAAATGAATTTGAATTGTGAAAGCAAACAGAAATGCAGTTTGGATTTGAATGCATAGAAGTAGAATTAAAACTGAAATTCAAATAAGTTTCTGTAAGTTTATTTTTTGATTAGAAAAGCTTTTGGCCTGACAGTTTGATTTGAAGAAGCAATCAAGATGTAGAATTGCAATTTGGATTTGAATGTAAATTTATTTGGTTTTACTTTATTTTATAGTCCATTTTAGACTTTCTACTAACTATAGGTAACTTTGGAGTTGTAAAATAACAAAACAATTTTTTAAAAGGTGTACCTGTACAGTTGTCCTGTACCTGGTTTATAGGCCTTATCGGCCTTATAGGAGGACAGACAGACAGACAGACAGACAGACAGACAGACAGACAGATAGATAGATAGATAGATAGATAGATAGATAGATAGATAGATAGATAGATAGATAGATAGATAGATAGATAGACGACTTTTTCTATGTACACAAAATGCCTATTTCTCTCAAATGTTGTTCACAAATCTGTCTAAATCTGTGTTAGTGAGCACTTCTCCTTTGCCGAGATAATCCATCCACCTCACAGGTGTGGCATATCAAGATGCTGATTAGAAAGCATGATTATTGCACAGGTGTGCCTTAGGCTGGCCACAATAAAAGGCCACTATAAAATGTAAAATGGGGGGGGGGGGTCTGAAAACCAGTCAGTATCTGGTGTGACCACCATTTTGTCTCACACAGTGCAACACATCTCCTTCGCTTAGAGTTGATCAGGTTGTTGATTGTGGCCTGTGGAATGTTGGTCCACTCCTCTTCAATGGCTGTGTGAAGTTGCTGGATATTGGCAGGAACTGGAACATGCTGTCGTATACGCCGATCCAGAGCATCCCAAACATGCTCAATGGGAAACATGTTAGACATTTTAGAGTGGCCTTTTATTGTGGCTAGCTGTGCAATAATCATGCTGTCTAATCAGCATCTCTATATGCTACACCTCTGAGGTGTCTGGATTATTTCGGCAAAGGAGAAGTGCTCACTAACACAGATTTAGACAGATTTGTGAACAATCTTTGAGAGAAATAGGCCTTTTGTGTACATAGAAAAAGTCTTAGATCTTTGAGTTCAGCTCATGAAAAATGGGGGCAAAAACAAAAGTCTTGCGTTTATAATTTTGGTCAGTATAATTTTAATTGAAATTCAGTTAATCTTTCTTCCTGTCCATTCAAATTGAAATTCAAAATCAGCTTCCTGTTAGTTGTGGCTAATTCAATTCAAATTCACACTTCTACTCAATTCGTCAATTCAGAATTTTTCATGAATCTGCTTCAAATCCTTCACCACATGTACCTGGTGTAAGAATGTCATGCAAAACATTTCAGGAGGATGCAAAGCACCATCCAAACTAACTTAAAGCATGACTACTCAGGGTGCACATACTGTCTGCTGTTTGCGTCTTTCTGAGAAGCGAACAGACGGTTATATAATCTGAATGGTGTAGATGAGACGGAACCTTCGTAACAAATGCACATTGTGCCAGATGCTGTGAGTCTGCCAGCATGGAACCCAGGACACTGGCAATAATACGACCATTGTTCAATTCCCACTCGCTCGGTTCAGTGTAACAGCACTCCAGTTTATCAGACAGTCCTAAAGAGAGCAACTGTACTACAGCAAAACTGGGGAAAAGGACATTTGTGTTAGGTTAAATGTCCATAGGATGTCTGTCAAATAAAATGTACACTGCCAATCAAAAGTTAGGGTCACACGTGACTAAATTTATATCTGTAATGATCTTAAAAACTTTTGCTTACTTTAAAAGAGAAGTTCACCCAAAAAAGAAAATATTGTCATGAATTACTCACCCTCATGTCGTTCCAAAACCCATAAGACCTTCAAAGAAATTGTTGAATAAAGTCGTTGTTTTTGTTTTCTTTGCGCACAAAAAAAATTATCATAGCTTCATAAAATTACGGTTGAACTACTGATGTCCCATGGATTATTTTAACGATGTCATTACTACCTTTAGGACTTGAACGTGGTAGTTGTGTTGCTATCGAAGCAGATTTATCTCAGATTTCATCAAAGATATCTTAATTTGTGTACCAAAGATGAACGAAGGTCTTACGGGTTTGGAACAACGTAAGGGTGAGTAATTAACAACATAATTTTCATTTTTAGGTGAACCATCTATTTTAAATTACATGTAATAATGAACTCTTATTTTAAAACATCCCAGGACGGACCTCATAAAGTTGGTTGATGAAGACGCTCAAATGTAAGATTTCTTTCCATTTTTC
Organism: Ptychobarbus kaznakovi; assembly: GCA_027422405.1. Taxonomy (NCBI): domain Eukaryota; kingdom Metazoa; phylum Chordata; class Actinopteri; order Cypriniformes; family Cyprinidae; genus Ptychobarbus; species Ptychobarbus kaznakovi. The sequence continues at coordinate 902,970 of CM049795.1, read as the reverse complement.
CCCATTTGTGATATTTCTTAGTTTTCATTTTCACATTATTCTAAGATGTGGATAGTAAAATAATAATAAATGAATATCTAAACTTTTGAGCTATTGCATCGAAAAATGGTGAATTAAGAATAAATTCAAATTACTGCTGAACATTGAATTGCCAATGTTGAAGCTTCAACAGTATAAATGTAACAAAAAATCCCTTTTCCACTGACCAGTCGTTGACCATTTCTGAAAAACATGTGCATATCTAACTGAGTGTGCCAATTATAGCTCTCCCAGGCAAACATAAACAGAATTAGGTCATCTTGGGGTTTGGCAGTATTCTGTCAAAACAGCCATTTATGCAAATTACATCATGCTGTGTGAGTTTTGATTATTGAAAAACATTTTGACATTTTGATTATTGAAACTGACTTTGTAAAAACATGTGCGTTACTGGAAATTGAACAAACACAAAGTGCCCTTTCCTTTTATTTCCCACCTTGTACCAAAATGTCTAATGGTGTGCCTGCTCCATTCATGTTGGCACAGCTGAATGACCCAAAGCGCCCAGCCCAGTGGACTCGTGTGGGATGCATTTCCTGTGAACCAGCCTCATTCTCATGACTCACCGACTGTGCCTTGGTCAGTGTAGGTGTCTCTTACGTGGGTTCCCTGCACACCAGACTGTCCCGGGTGAATCACCAATGTAGATGGCGCCACTTTGTCAAAAGAATAAACATGAGTGTGTAAATACTGTCAAAGACCTATAATGTACACTGGGTGATTGTTTGCCTCATAAGAATTGACTGATAGCATCCCTGTTTTTATTTATTGCCCCTAATGGTTTTTGAAGCCAAAAGAACAACAGTGACTGCCCATGGAGTAGGGAATTTCTGAAAATTATCAATAAAAAATTGTAAGACATGAATAAGTAAAAAAACAGCTTGAGGAAAAAAGACCAAGGTGCAAGACTGTGCAATATTTTTTAAAGAGGCAATTAACTCTGCATCCCTTTAAGCATTGTGAATGATGTAATTGAATCAGAAACATTGTTACTATAAAACATATTTTATGAATGAATGATGCATTTGTATAGCGCTTTATTGTGTATTGCTGTACACCCAAAGTGCTTTACAATCATGTGGGGGGTCCACCACCACCAGTGTGCAGCATCCACTTGGATGATGCGACGGCTGCCACAAGACAACAGCGCCAGTGTGCTCACCACACACCAGCTACAGGTGGAGAGGAGAGAGAGTCATAGAGCCAATCAAGTGGATGGGGTTTATTGGGAGGCCATGATTGACAAGGGCCAGTGGTGGGAATTTGGCCAGGACACCGGGGTTACACCCCTACCCCTACCCTTCTTTACGAGAAGTGCCATGGGATTTTTAATGACCACAGAGAGTCAGGACCCCGGTTTAATGTCTCATCCGAAAGACAGTGCTTTTTGACAGCATAGTGTCCCCATCTCTATACTGGGGCGTTAGGACCCACACAGACCACAGGGTGAGCACCCCCTGCTGGTCTCACTAACACCTCTTCCAGCGGCAACCTAGTTTTCCCAGGATGTCTCCCATCCAGGTACTGACCAGGCTCAACCCTGCTTAGCTTCAGTGGGCAACCGGTCTTGGGGTGCAGGGTGATATTGTCACAGTCAGTTGAGCCACCAGAGTGCACTCTCTTTTAGTCATTGTTTGTGTGTTTAAGTAACTGTGTTCCTGTGGCTCAGTGGTTAGAGCATTGCGTTAGCAGCGCAAAGGTTGTGGGTTCGATTCCCAGGAAACACACATACTGACAAAAAATGTATATCCTGAGTGCAATGTAAGTCGCTTTGGATAAAAGTGTCTGCTAAATGCATAAATGTAACTGCCTTGATAACCCTTTGCCTCCTTGGGAGATGGAGGGGCTTAGGTCTCTCGATTTTTGGGAGTTCATTGATTATCTTTGTTACCGCAATCTAGTAATGTCATGTCGATCTGAGCCCACTGCAGTGCTCCCGAAGATGCCCGAATCCTCCATAGCATCTTCAGATAGTGGATAGTTAAGCTTCCCTATCTCTGAACAGCAGGCGAAGGCCGAGAAGGAGGAGGGCAGCTAAGCCCTCTCCAGTCCGGGAGCCCACAGAGTCCACCGTAACAATAAGGGTCACATGACACAAATCAACCAATGAGAAACAAGACACATGACTAAGACAACCAATGAGAACATGACACAATGAACAAAGGAACCAGTAGTGACTTGATTGATCTCTTTTCAGGGTTATGGGTAATTAAGTACTTCACTAATAATATGGCAATTGAACACTTTTTTTAATGAAGTTAAAATCACACTTGTTTGAAGTACAGTAGGATAATATAATTTCTTTCTTCCACAGCCCAACTGTCTTGCTGTATTAACATGCTTGGCTCTGGTCATGGTTAACTTGATTGCTCACCCGGGTGAAGCTGTTCACCGAGGCTGATGAATTGGCAAAATGTTCAAAAACCTGTTCAGCGTCACATGCTTGTAAGTCACTATAAAAACAATGGCGTAAGATTGACCACCCAACACCCATGGGATCTACTTCCTCTGTATATTTCTCTCCGCCCTCTCATTTTCTCACGCACATTGACCTAACATAAAGCAGAGGTCCCTGCTCTTCCCATTGACGCATTTGCTGTGACCAGTTTTCCAGGCGTTCAGGCAACTGAAGGGTGGCCGTCCTGTAACCGCAGCAGTGTGCTTCCTGTGCTGATACAGGAGCTGGCACGATAGCCCTGTATGGAGTGCTCTCCACTGGGTGGGATAGTTTAGGTAATGGCGAACTCTCACTGACTCCCAATCTTATCTGGCCAGTGTTTGGAATGTGGCTGCAGGGATACAGCAGAATGTGTGAAACGAAATTGTAAACCCCATGTTCTTCCCGAATGAAAAAATCATAAATGAGATCTCTTTAATATCGCAATTGTTTTTGCTAGGCTGTAATGAAACTCAGCAGAGGGAAAATGGAGCCTCTTGCTAACTTGTTGCTAAAGTGTGCAAACAGAAGTCAGATATCTCAGTATGATCTGAGATGCAATTGTATTTTAGTTATATAATCTTGTGTACACTCCAAGCAATGCCATAGAGAGTATCAATTTTTTGGTTCCCCAAAGAACCTTGCAGTGAACCGTTCGTGTTTTTATTTTCCATGTGTGAAGAACATTTTAATAATCAAAAGAACATTTTTCCACTTGAAATAACCTTTAATCCAATAGAAAGTTTCCATGGATTTTAAAGGTTCTTTATGGAGCCATTAATGAATAAGTTGTTGATTGTTGAATCTATATCAACAATGAACTCATTTGTGTCTATTTTAATTTCTCCAGCGTTCTCAGAGGTGTAAGTTTATCAAAACTATTTTCTCATCTGTACTATAGAGATTACCTTTTCAAGTGGACTATAATACTCTTGCACACATTTTGGAAAACCACTTTTACACCAATGCTCTCCTAGTCAAAAACAACACTTCTGGAAAATGTTTTAATCTAAATATAATTTAAATAATCAAAATAATTGCATCGTGACATAACAACTGCACTCAATTTCTCAGTTTTTTATTATATTTTAAGTTTAATAATGATAGCTAGCAAATTGTAATTATTTACTTGCTGTTTGTACAAGTTGTGTTGCAAAATGGAAATGCATTTTAAAATGACAAGAGTAAATGTAAATATTTTGTTCACACAAATCATTTTTCACCACTTTAAAGTAGCTTCACTGAAGTGCATATCTGTGCACAGCATAAAAAATATGTCTAATCATGATGAATCTCCAATAACATTTGTTTTGAGACTTACTGGATGTGTACGTGTAATCGTTGTTTCCCTTGAATTTACCACAGCATATTTCCACACTAGTAAAATGTACTTTAAAATGGTTTTCACTCTGAAATTGCTACATTTCACAAAAAAAATACAAAGAAATGGCAAGTACATTTTAAGTAGAAAGACTGAAATGGTATTTTCTTTCAAAATGTACTCCAGTGATCTTTATTCTGATTCAATATTTATTTATTTATTTACAGTTCAGGATGCACGTGTCCTCGAATACCGTTGAGCAAGCTGTGAATCTTTTGTGTTCTACTAGCACAGTTTGTTCCTGCAAGGTAATTTAAATGGGAAGTTTCAACTCGTTAAACTGCACTGTTTCAAACAGCGATGGAAAGAGAATAGGAATAAAACAGAGGAAGCCAAGAGGGTTTGTTAGACCGAGGACAGTTTAATTATTACTCCTGCGTGCGTCTACTTTTAGAATCGCATGTTCTCCTCCCTCACAATGTCTAGACACTCTCCCTGAAATCATCTCATTTTAGACTTTCATACATGGCTTCCCACACATGTTGTTCTTGGCCATACAAGTCCCTCTTTTCGTGAACCATTGAATAAAATATAATGAAAACGGGAACAAGCAGTCAGGCAGCTTGCTCCAAAGTTTACTGAGGAGAAATATTAGTGCCCTCACAACAGCAGGTTTTGTTTAAGGATTGTCATTGCAAAACTCCCGGGACAAGTCAAATAATCAGTGTTGTTTAAACAGTGTTTAGTTATGCAGTTCTGCAGGTGTTGGATAAATAATAGTACTTAGATCTCAATTTTGTCATTTTGATTGAAGACAAGCTTTGTTTCATTTACAATTTTACATTCAATACTTTTAATTAAGATAAGTTTAGGAGCTTAATGTGTGCTGTTGAAAGTCTCTGGTGCGTGGGAAACTTTGGCTGTGTATCTCAGAAAGGCAGATATGTAAACAGTGTCGGCCACTTCATCTGTCTATTCGGCCCTCCTGCTTGTGTCTGATAAATAGGACTGCTCTTGTTCTTGTTAAGTGAGGTATAACACAGATGTTTTCAGCACGATTTGTAGTCTTTGCTATAAACAAAGCATCATTTTGTATATGTATGACACCAGAGACCCGAAGCCACAGTAACAGTGGTTTTGATGAGGTGAAACTGAAAAGTGTCATTGAAGGTCTTTGTGAGTGCGTGTGGGGAACACGCCTGCGGTCTTATTCTGGTGACTGCTGATTAGGGGTGGACGCAGAGCCGATCCTAGACTTCTGGGGGCCCTACGCAGAACGGGGGGGGGGGGGGGGGGTGTGTGGTTGAGATGCACGAATGGATGCAATGCAGTTGTCTGGGTTTCACTTCGTCTTGAAACATCTTGAAATGATCATTCGAGCATTCATGTTTTCATAACCTCTGGCCAAACTCCAAAACTAACCCAAAATTAAAACATATTTTGGATTAAGGGGGCCCCCTGGTGTTTCGGGGGCCCTACGCAGCTTGCGTATTCTGCGTATAGGGAGGATCGGCTCTGGGTGGACGATATACTGGTAGACACGATTAACCGGTAGAAATATGTCAACCGGTATCTCATGTAACGTCGCTGTGCTACATGGTCATGAAAACGTATCGTTTGCATGCATTTTTAAGAATTGTGGTTTAAAAGAGAACTCATTCCGCTATATGTACACGCTGTCTGTGAGACTGTTTGTGAGCGCTGTTAGAGAGGCACGCACACATGAAGACGGTGCTCATAGAGCGCAGAATTATTTGTACTTTATAGGCCTTGAATGGCTAAATACAGACTTTTATGTGTTAAAATGCCAAGTATCCTCATAAACATAGTAGGTCTTAAGTGAAAGCAAACAGCTGAGAAAGAAAACGCATGTAACAGTATATTGGATCCGGGCAGCTCTTAAAGTGACAGCAGTCTAATATTCCTGCTGTCTGTCATTCATTAATCAAACAACAAAAGAGAGAAAATCTGCCAACTTTTTCGAGACCTGTAGCAGGCATCATATTTGAAATGAACTAATTTAATGGAAAAAAGTGTAAATTTGATCAGTTTAAACATTTTTATGTTCATGTTCTCTATGTTCTATTGTGAATAAAATATTGGCTCATGTAATTTGAAAGTCTTTTAGTTTTAATTTTATTCAAATAGAAAAAAAAACGTCCCAACATTTCCGGAATTCAGGTTGTAACTTTTATTAGAAGAAACATACATTTAATTTATGGAGTGAAGAATATGCAGTGTTTTTATACATTTGATTAGTTTATACAATGTAGCATTTCTTATTTATTTGTTCTACTGTTGTGTTTTTGTCCTAATGCTAAATAAATTGTTTATTATTCTTATTTAATAGCTGACTTTTTACTTGTCAGTGAGCTGTGTTTTATTTTTTATTTTATTATCTAGTTGTATTTTTTTGTGATATTGACACTGGTGACAAGAATTTATAAATGTCTATGGTATCTAACAATTTTGATATCATAAAGAGCTTATTTAAAGTAAAAATAACTATATTGTGATATATATCATTACAGTGAAATAAAATGACTCATATGGTGATATAAGAGTCCCTGGGGAGTATGTGAATCTGCAACACACAGAAATTAGATAATTTTTTCTTTTAAGAAATTAATATTTTTATTCAGCTGGGATGCATCAAGTTGATCAAAGTGACAGTCAAGACATTTATAATTTTACAAAAGATTTTATTTCACTTGTTTATCAAAAATCAATCATGGTTTGAACAAAAATTGATTGAATAATGTATGTTAAATATTTTCAACACTAATAACAAGAAATGTTTCGTGAGCAGCAAATAAGCATATTAGAACAATTTCTGAAGGATCATGTGACACTGAAGACTGGAGTAATGATGCTGAAATTTTGCTTTGGATCACAATTTTATATTTTTTTAATAATCCAGCTAATTAAATATTTTACAAATAAAATACATCACTTTTGAGTATTTTCTTTTGTTTGCAACGAAAGACCAGATTATTCATAAAAACTGAAGTTTATAGGATTAGCCTTTTCACATTATTTATCACTTGAATTAGCCTATATATTGTGGTATAAATGATATAGCAGAAACTCTTCCGATTTCTAGCCACAAACAGGTACATTCATCATGCTGCTCAGCTTTTTTTAATCTTAAAATGAAGTGCAGCTCCGATCTAGTATATTTCAGATCCCCGCACACCTTCTTTCAGTGTCAAACAGACGCTTGATGTCCAGATGTGGGTCCAGGAAGGGTGAGCTCGGCTGTGACCCTGTGGGCGAGCGCTGGCGTTCACCTCAGCTCCTCTGTTATTTGGATTGATGAGGTGTCAGTGTTTATGCTGGAATGTCAGAGTCAAGGAAGCACACATGGCACTTTTAACTCATGCACTGGGACTTTGCCACATGGGCTCCTACATCCCACAATCCACCCACTCCGAGTGTCAAAGACATTTATGTGTTTAGACGTGCATGTACTCACACATTTACACACATATGTAATTATAATGGTAAGAACACATATGTCCCCCCATGACTGGCGAATATCCTCAGATATCCAGATATTCGTAGTACGCTGTGCATTAGTGCATCAGACATTGCTTTTGTATAATTAGAAGGTAGGAGATTAAATTAGCATGCAGTATTTGTCTTTTAGTTCAGACAGCCTTTGCAGCAAATAGAGGCTGTTGTTGTTTTTTCCAGAGGCTGCTCCGTTTGAGCTTTAAAAAGTAATGTCAGAGCAGATGCAAGAGTTCAAGCGTAACTATAACCAGGCACAGAAAAGCATATAGTGACATTTAACTTACAATGAAATTAGCCTCGGATGGGTAAGTCATTATATAGCTTAAGGGCAAATTAATAACTTTAAGGTACTCTGAAGATAGTATGTGTGGGTTTTGGGGAGAATTGTCTCTGTAAGCAAGATAAATAGTCAGCCGTCTGGGATGTCTTTTAAGGAACAATGAAAAGCCAGTTATTTATCCTCCAGGAAAGGAGTAATGACTACTGAGGCGACAAGAACAAGCAAGTGATCTGCCTAATACCATTTTTTTCTGTCTTTTAGAGTTAATATCTGCTAGTTGTGAGAAGTGATTCATTTACTGCTTCTTTTTATCTGAAACGTTTGTGCCAATTGTGTTTGTGGTTTGCCGTTGGCTGTAATTAGAAAGTACACAAAGACTGTTTGCCACCTGTTCATTTGCGATTAAGCACTGGCAAACTGAACCGCACTTAGTTTCGACTCGAGCCATTCGCATGTTTTAGGCTTTGCTGTGATAATTAGATCCACTCAACTGGATAAGCTGTGTATTTAAGTTGAGGTTAGGTTGCTGGCGTGGAAGCGTCAGCGGAAGCGCTCATCCTCCTCGTGTGAAGACCGATGAGTGTAAAGACCTGCGACTTCTTCCTGCGCGACTTGCAACGACACCGAAAACGTACTTACCTATTTTTAACTCTTAATTTATTTATTTCCTCTTTCCCCTTCCTCTTCTCCCCACCTCTATCATGTGTTTCCAATACATTATATTTGTCTCACAATAACGCTCTTACATTAAACGCAGATGGCAACGCAATCATGCTCAACTGCGGCCTATCTGCACCTCTTCTTCTTTACCCTTTCTTTCTCTATTGGCCTCTGGAACTGTCAGTCTGCGGTCAACACAGCAGATCTTATTCCCGCTATTGCTTCCCAAACTGCACTTAGCATTTTGGGCCTGACTGAGACCTGGATTCATCCAGAAGACTCAGCAACCCCTGCTACGCTCTCTAACAACTTCTCCTTCTCTCACACCCCCCTCAGGCTAGGAAGGGTGGAGGCAATTGGAAATACTCAACTTATACTCCCCTATGCAATAATCACTCATTGGAATCGCATGCTATTATTGTAACAGCTCCAGTAAAACTCCACGTTGTAGTCATTTATCACCCTCCTGGGCAATTGGGCACCTTCCTAGAAGAGCTTGGATGGCCTGTTGTCCTCATTCCCCGAGGATGGCAGCCCACTTATAGTCTTTGGTGACTTCAATGTTCATTTGGACAGGCCTTATGCAGCAAATTTCCATTCACTCCTAGCATCATTTGAATTAAAACATCTTACCACCACAATGCACTCACAAATCTGGCAGCCAGCTAGACTTAATTTACACACGCAATTGTGTTGCAGACAATGTTTTGGTAAAACCCCTACACACATCTGACCACTACTTCATAACATTTAACCTACATCTTGCTACCTCCGAGCCAACAACACCTCTACCAGTTACCTTTAGGTGAAATCTTCGTTCCCTTTCACCCTCACATCTTACCTCGGTAGTGTCCTCCTCTCTTCCCTCACCTACCCATTTCTCAGCTCTGGATGTGAACACTGCAACTGACACTTTGTTCTCCACTTTAACTTCTTGTCTAGACCATATATATCCTCTCTCCTCCAGGCCAGCACGTGCTGCCCCTTTAAACTCCTGGCTATCCGATGTTCTTCATGAACATGTTCTTCCAGTTCTCAGCTCCACACATGCAGGGACTCAAACCAACCACATCTATTGCTAAAACTCCTCTCTTCGCCTTCTGTCCCCTCACTGAGGCAAAAGTATCCAAACTTCTCCTCTCCAGCCACCCTACAACATTCCCTCTTGATCCAATCCCCTCACACCTTCTCCAAGCTATCTCTCCTTCACTCTTACCAACACTCACACACGTCATCAACACATCTCTCCTTAAAGGGGCCTTCCCCAATGCATTCAAGCAGGCTCGGGTAACCCCACTGCTAAAAAACCTACATTAAACACTTCACTTACAGATAGCTACAGACCTGTCTCTCTCCTTCCATTCATAGCGAAAACGCTTGAACGAATAGTTTTTTAACCAGTTATCCTCATTTCTATCAGAGCATAATCTACTGGATGCTAACCAATCAGGATTCAGATGTGGACATTCAACTGAGACTGCGCTACTCTCAGTCACTCAAGCCCTGTGAATTGCAAAAGCTGATTCCAAATCATCAGTTCTCATTCTGCTAGATCTATCTGCTGCTTTTGACACTGTTAACCATCAGGTTCTCCTGACCACCCTCTCATCAAACCAAATCAAATCACTTTTATTGTCACATCACCACAGCACATGTGCCTTGGTGAGTGAAATTCTTGAGAGTGTGCTCCAGACAGTGCAGAAACAATTTACATATAGACAGTACATACTTACAGACTTATACAGAAGACAATGTGCAGAATACACATACATATACTCCATCATGCACAATCAAACCTTTACAGATGATTCAGAATGCAGAAGCACGACTGGTCTTCAGCGAACCCAAAAGGGCCCATGTCACACCTCTCTTTATCTCCTTGCACTGGTTCCCGGTTGCAGCTCGCATCAAGTTCAAGACACTGATGCTTGCATATAGAACAGCCACAGGCTCAGCACCCACCTACTTCCACTCACTTATAACAATCTACATCCCCTCCAGAAGTCTGAGATCTGCGAGCGAGCGTCGCCTCGTCACAGAGAGGCACAAAATCACTCTTCCAGACGTTTTCATTCACCGTTCCTGGCTGGTGGAATGATCTTCCCACCCCCATCCGGAATGCTGAATCCCTGATCATTTTCAAGCGACACCTGAAAACTCATCTCTTCCAGTCATCACTTGACTTCATCTTAAAAAAAAAAAAAAAAATAAAAATTCACTCTCTTTCCTTTCCCTTAACCTCTCACTGTCTGGCTAGAATTTGCTCTGAACAATGCCTAGAAATTTGTATTACAAGCACTTCCTGTGTCTGTTTGCCTCTTTATAATGTATCGCTTATTGTATTCCTCAATTGTAAGTCGCTTTGGATAAAAGCGTCTGCTAAATGAATACATGTAAATGTAATGCCATTTCAAATCCATATGCATTTTTGTGTTTTGTGGAACACAAAATAAATGTTTTTATTAATGTCTCAAAGTGTTTTTGTTTTTGTTGAGCAATGAACGTCAGTGGTGTCCAGTGTTGTTTGGGTAACACCTCAATGTAAAAATAAATCTACTACGTTAACGTTAACTACATTAGCTATAGTTCACCTAAAATTAAAATTCTGTCATCTACTCATTCTTATCAAGTGGCTGGTCCCCATTGATTTCCATATTCTGGAAGAAAACATACTGTGGACATCAATGGGAACCATTCTTCACAATATCTTCCGCAGAAGAAAGATACTCTTACAAGTTTGGAACAACATGAGGGGTGTAAATGATGACAGAATTGTCATTTTTGGGTGCACTTTCACATGAGCTAACATGAAAAAGTCCTCTTATTGTTCAAAGACGTCTCTGCTAATGCATTAAACAATGTTAAGTATTGAGACATTATTGTAAGCTGTCATCATTGTTTGGATGTCAGTACTTTTGTGTCCCAAAGTGTGAATAAAAATATTATTAAAAAATATAATTTAATTGAAAAACAAAACATAAATATAAGTATATAATTTTTTAATCAAATTTAATAAAATGTAATATAATTAATTTAATACAAATATAATTCACTTTGTATAAAAACACTAGATGTCTATGGAATGCTCTCATTAGATACGTAAGGGTGTTTGGTGGGGAATGTGAGTTAGAGGTCAGTGTGTTTGCTCCATGTGGAGTGTCATCATCCCATGAAATCACTGCTGCATGCTCCTCATTCACTCTGCCAAAAACTGGACAGTGTGAGATCAGAGCTGCCACCTCCTGATTTAGCTCTTTAAATGAACAGAAATTCAGCTTGAGGCTTCTGGTATAAGAGCTTCATTTTACCACTTTCCTCTTTATATAAATCAAAACAGGTTTACTTTTCAAAAGTTCGGGGTCAGTAGATTTTTTTAAATGCTTTTGAAATAATTATGTTTTGCTCACCAAGGCTGCATTTATTTAAAAAAGAAGAAAAAATACAGTAAAAACAGTTATAACTGTGAACTATTATTATAATTTAATATAAATGCTTCCAATTTTAGCATATTGTAAAATGTCGTTTGTTTCTGTAATGCAAAGCTGAATTTTCCTATAATATATATGAAAGAGATAATATTCTGATTAAGAAACATTTCTTATTATTAATGTTGAAAACAGTTATTCTGCCTTATATTTTAGTGTTTAAAAAATATATCTTCTGCTCACCATGCCTACATTTATTTGATCCAAAATAAAGCAAAAGGAGTAATATTGTGAAATATATTTACTATTTAAAAAAATGTTTATGATCTAAAAATTCAGCTTTGAAGGTCCAGGAATAAATTACATTTTAAAATATATTCATATAGAAATCAGTTATTTTAAATATCAATATATTAATATTAATTAATATTATTAATAGTTCATAATATTACTGTTTTTGCTATACTTTGGATCAAATAGACGCAGGCTTGGTGAACAGAAGAGACTTCTTTAAAAAAATATAAAAAATCTTACTGTTCAAAAACGTTTGACTGGTAATGTATATATTTAAATTATATATATTTCAAATCAATTTATTACTGCCCTGTTTGTGTGTTTCTAATTAGTGGTGTTTGTTAAGGCATGCATGACTATTACTATTGCTCATGCTTACCTAACATACCCCTAACCATATGTTTTTTAAACCACATATAACCTGTTCTGCACAATGTGAGCTTCAGAGGTGAATGATTCATCATGTTATGTGTCTCAGTGAAGCGTGCTTTTTTCTTTTCTAATCCATCAGACAATAAACTTACATCGAAGATAGACCCAAGCTTCATTCCTTAAATATATATATATATACAAACAAAAAACAAATGTATATATATATAAAACACACACACACACACACACACACACACACACACACACACACACACACACACACACACACACACACACACACACACACACACACACACACACACACACACACACACACACACACACACACACACACACACACACACACATATATATATATATATTGTGCCTTAAAAATGCAAAAACTATGTTAGATGACCTTCAAACACCTAAGGCCCTGTGTGTTAGCGCCATTCCCAACCTGTATATTTTGCTACGGACTATCGGGCCCTTTGGAGGGTTAAAGCCTTCCTGTTTTCCAGAGGGCCGGAGAGCACGCATAAAAGAGCATTTAAGGGTAATTTATTAGTCCTGTAAGAGCCTCTTGCTCGGTAAAAAATCCTTCCTCAGTGACAGCACACCTTTATGACACCATTATCTCTGCTTAGCAGCAAAACACACATTATCGCAACCAGTGTTGCTTAGCTAGTGCATTAAACAATTAAAACCAGATGACTGACTAATCATACTTTGTTTGGTAAGACTACGAGATCACAAACAGCTGTCGATGCACACTTTTTGTTGCTTTTTACTTCACTGCTCTTTCATTCATAAGAGGCTGTGTGCATAGCTACGTTGCAGGTTTGGTTTTATAACACGTCTCATTAAGGTCAGTGTTACGTAACACCAGAATATCACCAATAGAACTTAGACTGTTTTTCCCTCTTACCCAGAATGCATTCGCTGCATGATGGTGTTTTTAGTGAGTTGCTAAGGTAGTGACTGCATTGCTTCAGTTTCTCTTTTGAATCACAAAAAAGAATGTGGAAAATCGCATTGTGTTTGTGCAAGGCCATTGACTCGTGTCGTTTACCTCTGAATGCCAACAGACGTTAGCATGCGTTGCTTTCTCAGAAGTACTGAAACATGCATTGCTGGTCAGTTTTCCAAAGAATTTATTTTTTAATCTTTGCATTTTATTGCAGGCAAGCTTAAACATAACTGCTTTTGAAGGTGGGCGTGACGATTTTAGCATACTTTAAGCAAGTACCTATAGAAAGAAACACAGGCTATCATGGCTGCCTTTTGTAATGGAAAAGGTTCACGCTAAGAAAAAAATCACTGAAATGTTCTTTGGGGTACCAAAAATAGTTCTTCTGTGGCATTTGCTGTGAAAGTTGGATCTGTAGTATATTCACTCTTCACAAATTTTTTTTCACAGCAATGGCTTAGAATTCCCTTCCAGTGAACAGTTCTTGAAATAAATATTTTTACTTCTAAGAACTTTTATCCACTATGAAGAACCTTCAATGGAAAGATTTCATAGATGTTAAACGTTCTTCATGGAACCATAGATGCCAATAAATAACCTTTATTTTTAAGAGTGTAGTTCAGTAGGTAGTGCCTTTTAGTTCACCTTGTCCCCATGATAAAGCTTTGTTCGAGGCTATGCATACAAACTTGCCCATATACATATCATTTATCCTATCTCAGATGCATTCACATGGACACTTTGTGTTAGAAGATGGAAAAAGTGATGCCGGTGAGCCCCAGGGGCTGGTACGGGGCCTCATTAAGTTGTTCTGTGCTCATGTGTGGGTGGCTGTGTTGTCAGGAATTAATGTATGTTGCTGGCTATGTTTTTTTTAGAGATAGGTAGTAATCTCTTGGGTTTTAGGACTATTACACTCTTTAAAGTAAAACCTCCCAAAGGGGGGTTGCACTGATGCCATGGTTTTCCAAAGAACCTTTTAAATGAACAGTTCCTAACATAATAAGAACATTTTAATAGTCTAAAGCAGTGTTTCTCAACTGTTGGGTCACAACCCAAAAGTGGGTCGCCAAACCGTTCTGAGTGGGTCGCGGAGTGTGCAGCCAAAGAAACGACATCAACAAAAAACTTAATTCTAAATGTTTTTTTTTTCTGATGCGAGACTTTTATTTTAAAAGACGTGCATGAAAGCTGTTGACACTTCTGTCAGATGCACTTTAAGTAAAGAGTGCCTGAGAAACACTCGCTGTCCCGATTCAGTATCTGAGGTCAGATGAGATGTTGACAGGTTTAATGTCAGACAGTGTCATTATTCTATCGTTATTTTCGTAACTTGTTATGAAATAAAAAGTCTCTCACCTCAGAAAAACGAACTATCCTGTCCTGTCAGATGTTGCTGGTGGTGCGCACTCTTCTATAGCACGCACGAACGTGGCGCCGCGCTTTATATCACTTCAATAAAGCGCAGAAACTACGAGCATGCAACGCGTGAAATAAAAGTACAGTACCGATAAATCACATAACTGTACTGCGTGTGTTAGCTGGGAAGGATTTGCATGAAGGTATGATATTCATTCTATTCAGGAGCAGTTTCCACGTTTGATTAACAGTTCATGATAGTATTGTATATTCACCAATAACTGTTGTTTCCATAACCCCAAAATAGCATGTTATTTTCACTTTGTGTCATTTTGCATATGTTTAAATGACTGTGGTGGCTCATACCAACTTAACTGCATTAACAAAAACTAGCTTGTGACTGCTATTTAATAGTCTTACCTTAGGCTGTTTATTCAGTATTAGTCATATTATTAACAGTTTTTTAACTTAATTTTTGTGAAATAAATTTGCTTTGCTTTTGTTTTTTAACAAATTAACAAACTATATATATATATATATATATATATATATATATATATGTGCAGAGCCGGTCCTTCCTATACGCAGAATACGCAAGCTGCGTAGGCCCCCGAAACACTAGGGGGCCCCCTGCTCTCAAAGAGGTTTTCATTTAATTCGTTTTTGAAGCCGACCAGTGGTTATGAAAACATGAATGATCAATTATTTTAATGCGGTGCGCTGTCACCCTCTCTACGTAAAAAATAAGATAAATCATGTAACATGAACGTCGTATAGTCTCTTGCATGAGCCAAAAAAAACTAAAAACACGAACCGTGGAAGAGATACTGTTTCTCGAGTGCTTTCCGTGAGTGCGATTCGAGATGGAATAAAACGTGGACAAATGCATTTCATCCATTATTTCATCACAAACACGGGTCCCAAGGCCAAACCAGTTGAGAACCACCGGTCTAAAGAACCCCTTTTCCACTGTAAAGAAGTTGTGAATGGAACAATTCCATGGATGTTAAAGATCCTTCAACCATTGAAGACACAAATGAAAATCTATTTTGTACTAGTCTAGGAACAATTTCCACTTCCATGCTATCCATTTCTCATGAATCAGCAATTGGGTTGGGTGAATGTCATTTTAACCCTATTCACAATGATGCCATGTATGTTTCGCTTTTGTGAAAGCTGATTGCATCACTGAGTCACAACTTTATTGTGAGTATTGGAGGAATTCCTTATAAGGCTACATTTCAGGTGACACAATTCCAAAAGCTGTCAAGAGTACAATGCTGTTATGAGAAACACCCACTGAATCACAGCCGTACTGTAGGTGCCCTTATCGTGAAAACTTTCATAGGGGTTTGTACACAACAGACCATGGTCGTTTCCCTATGGGCAGCACATCTGAAATCTTTATTAGCAGTATGTATGGGTCTTTATGTTTCTCCAGAGAGTCCCTGAGGCCCTCCGGAACAGGAAACCAGGGGAGCGGGAGAGACTCCCTCATCCGTTGGGTCTCACGTTACTCAAACTGATTGCTACATTAATGAAGCAGTGACCCTGACTTTTGAAGATGACTTCAGAAAACACAGCAAAAACCTGGAATCTGCATCAACTCCATGCCAGGACGCAGAACGTAAAACATTTTAACACAAAGCAGTGGTTTACAGATAAATGTTACACACACACACACACACACACACACACACACACACACACACACACACACACACACACACACACACACACACACACACACACACACACACACACACACACACACACACACACACACACACACACACACACACACACACACACACACACACACACACACACACACATGTTGTTTTTATGGTTTACGGGGACTTTCCATAGGCGTAATGGTTTTTATACTGTACAAACCGTATGTGCTATTGCCCTACACCTACCCTACACCTAAACTTAGCCTCACAGGACTACCCTATTTTCCCACCTCAAAAAAACTCACTCTGTATGATTTATAAGCGTTTTAAATTATGGGGACACTGAAAATGTCCTCATAAATCACATTCTCCTTGTAATACTATGTCATACCCATGTCATTATACAAATTTGTGTCTCATAAAACCACATAAACATGCACACACACACACACACACACACACACACACACACACACACACACACACACACACACACACACACCACACACACACACACACACACACACACACACACACACACACACACACACACACACACACACACACACACACACACACACACAAAACATTCAATTTATTCCCAAAGTATACATATGGTGTTAATTTGTTACACTTTTGTTAACTCATCCACAGTCTAGCCACAATGAATCTATGTGAAATATATTTACATCTGAATTAAATAAAGAATTATGTAACACTGTGATTTAAGCACAGAATCCATAAATCGCTGCATTGTCAGATTAAATTTACGTTTTAGCAAATACCACTAATTAGAAGCTTATTCGTTTTCTTTCATTGTTTTATTTGGCTGTAAAACAGGAGTAAAGGAGGTTTACTTATGTAGGGATCTTCCTGATCAGACCGCAGGGTCTGGATTTTAGTCTTCCTCACTATGACTCTGTCTGATGTGGAGACTCCGTTAGCCAAGAGGCATTTCCATCCTGCAACCCGTCTGACAGAGATAGACAGAAGAAGAGATGTGAGGAAACGTGGGAGGTGAGCCACATGAAAGACAGACGATCCTGCTCATGTGTCATTATCATAAAGAACGACTTTAGGAGTCTCAAGGGGAAATTCCCAGGCAAGTTTTGCACAGGCAAGCACCACTAAAATGTTCTTCAACAAACTATTTATAAGTTGCTCTGAACAAAGCAGATGTGATGCACACTATATCAAAGTGACAGAGCAAGAGCAAAGAAAGAAAAAGAGTAAGATAAATGAGACAGCTCACACTTTTAAGTCAGTCCTTATGTCATAACACATGATGCAGCTGCCAGCAAGTCAGAAAGCAGTATTTTCTGAAACGACCAAACACACCCTCGCATGAACGATCACAGCTACGCCCCTTTACTATTAATTCTTGACCTTCAATTGAACGAGTGCAGCACACGTCTTAAATAAAACACAAACAGAAGGACTTAAACAAAACCTTCATAATTCATCACCGGGACATCAATATGTCTTAAAGATCATTTCCAGGAAACAACCCTATTAACTGCATGTGAGAAAAGGATTAATATTTGCCGTGGGTGGAAGAAAAGGTTGAGTAAGGATTCTGCAATCATTGCCGGTGTTGCAATATGGAAATGTAGAAGCTCTTACAGTGTGTGTGTGTGTGTGTGTGTGTGTGTGTGTGTGTGTGTGTGTGTGTGTGTGTGTGTGTGTGTGTGTGTGTGTGTGTGTGTGTGTGTGTGTGTGTGTGTGTGTGTGTGTGTGTGTGTGTGTGTGTGTGTGTGTGTGTGTGTCTAACGTCTCTACAATATTGACTAAACAAATTTGAATCAGACTGGCTGGCGCTATCGTCATCATCATCATCGTAACCAAACATTTGTTATAGTTTATCTGAGTAAACCAGGCCACATGTTAGAGGCAGAACTTGTCCAACATGTAAAGTTTATGCATTCATTTACTCATAATCAATCAGGTATTTGCTCTGACTCAAATAAAACAAAGTTTCGTCAGCTTCTTGTTTGGTTCCAACTTATGCTGCAATAGTCAGTGTTAAGGAAAAGGCAGCATTTTTTTCATTTTCAGAGGAAAATGATTTTGAAAGTCAGTTTATAGCTATGCAAAACACATTGCCATCATGCTTGGTTGCTAAGGTGTTCTGGATGATATTTACTATGTTGCCTTGTGGTTGCTAGGTAGTGTTTTGTAAGTAAACAACCAAAATAACATTCGTCCAAATCTTTATTGTATTCTTCCTCTCCTTCAGTTTAATTATGGGATTGTTTTATCATCTACCAGATGAAAATGGTAAGTCTTATCTCTTCTCATCAAGTCCACGTGACCATTCACGTGTACACCATAAACTTAATAATAAACAAGTCTACTGCGCAAAAGTTAATGGTCATTGGCCTGGACTTTTTAAAATATGGATATTAAACTCTAAAACAGCTTGTATGTTTTTAATCCAACCCACTGAAGATCTAAATTCACTGGATTCTCTCCTTATCTCCAGGCTGAACTTTGTTCTTGTCTTTGGGAATGTGCGAAGTGAGATTACATCAACAGGTGCAGGTCCTGTCTTTTCCCTCATAACCAGTTCACCCTTCCCTGTGGAACTCCATGACAATATGCCATCATGTCACACTTTTGGTTTTGTAGAGAAAAACCCATCCAGATTTAATCAACAGGTGTGAATTCTTCTGTACATATTACATTTATGCATTTAGCAGATGCTTTTATCCAAAGTGACTTTCAGTGCATTCAGGCTATATTTTTTTTATCATTATGTGTGTTCCCTGGGAATTGAACCCACAACCCTTTGCGC